>BLSH010060562.1:81800-106362 GCA_018402905.1 Glandirana rugosa
CAGGAGGGAAGTCTGTACTTAGTGGGGGGTCTATACTGAGGGAGGACTATAGTTGGTGGGATTGGTTTCAGCAACGGGTGACACCAACCCTAGTGACGTCACTGCATGCAAGGAGACCAGAACGTGTCCGTGATGTCTTGGCTGACGCGTTTCCAGGGAGAGCCCTCTTCCTCAGAGCCAAAGAACCAACTTTTTATACCATGATCTGGTTGCTTTGGAATCAGGAAGGAATTATTTAATCCTTCTTTAATCATATTTGGCCAAGCTTTACATACTTTTTCTGCTTACCTCTTGGTCAGTTATGGATTTATAGATTTTTTTTCTCTTTCGGCAGGGTGAACTCAATGGACTTTTTTCGACTCATGAAAAGATGTAAATACTATTAATGCATTTAGTGCCTATTACTTACTTGTGTCCATATGTAGAGAAGATTCCTCCTGTTTACTTTCCATAATCATCTCCCCCTCCTCCATAGACTGCTGATCTCCCCTCACCAAGGTCTCTTCTTCTTCCTCTTTAACCTCAACTTTGATGACTTTCTTTTCTTCACCCTAAGCCCCAAAGATGAAAGAATACATTTAAAAAAAGGAATGAGAAATCACATATAGGAATGTTTTCTCATAGCTTAGAAGACATTGTTAGGTCTACAAGCTCAGTCCCATCTACCCGATGATGGTGAAGGATGGTGTGACCTTCCTGTATGGAATCCCGGGAATACAGAGGACGGGGACATCTCTCTGGTGGGTTCCCATTACTGGATCCATCTGTAGGAAACACACACACTGACTGAATACATTGTTTCTATGTGTTTATCAGATGATGGGGGATCTAGGTGGACCCTCCGTACTGCTCTCTCCTTTACAATAAAGTCTCCTCTTACCCCTCCTGGGTATCTCCGCCACTTACAGGAGCCGGTGGAAACCGCGGAAAGGATCCCGTCTGGTGGCCTGATGGGCAAGAAGTTGAGTGAGGGCAAGATGGCCCCCACTCAACCCTATGCCCTTGGACGACCAGAGCGACATCGAACGTCACCATCACTTCCTTCCTCTGGCCTTAAAGGGACCAATTTTTTTAAATTATTTATTTCTACTACAAGGGTTGTACATTCCTTGTAATAGGAATAAAAGTGATCCAAAATAAAATATGTAAAGGGACAGTGTAAAAATAAGAAATAAAAAGTAAAATAAATAACAAAAAAAAAAAATTAAAGTGCCCCGTATCTCTGAGCTCATGCGCAGAAGCGAACGCATACGTAAGTCGCACCCACATATGTAAACGGTGTTCAAACCACATATGTGAGGTATTACCGCAATTGTTTGAGCAAGAGCAATAATTCTAGCACTAGACCTTCTCTGCAACTCTACACTGGTAACCTGTAGACATTTTTAAACGTCGCCTATAGAAATATTTAAAGCGGAGTTCCACCCTAAAAAGGGAACTTCCGCTTTAAGCACTCCTTGCCCCCTTACATGCCACATTTGGCGTGTAATTTTTTTTTTTGGGGGGGGGGGGGAATGTGTCCCCAGGTTTCAGAGGGACTTTCTGTCCCTCTTCCATCTTCTGCCTTTGGGCCGCCTAGGCGGCGACTCCTCTCCTCCTAGACGGCCCCTCCCTTCTAGCAATCTTCTGGGACATGTCACTGGTCCCAGAAGATTGCCTGGCCACTAGGAATGCGCAGCGCGACTCGCGCATGCGCAGTGCATGCCCAGCCGTGAGGCCGGGCCAGGTGCCCACACTAGGAATGGCTGGGCTGTCAGGAGGAGGGTGAGGCGAGCGAGGCTTCGGGCGCAGTCATCACTGGACCGGGAGACAGGTAAGTTACTGTTTATTAAAAGTCAGCAGCTACACTTTTTGTAGCTGCTGACTTTTAATAAACCCAAAAACGAGTGGAACTCTGCTTTATGTGCCAAAGTTTGTCGCCATTCCATGAGCGCAATTTTGAAGCATGACATGTTGGGTATCAATTTACTCGGCGTAACATTATCTTTCACAATATAGAAAAAAATTGGGCTAACTTTACTGTTTTCGTATTTTTTTAATTAAAAAACATGTATTTTTGTTTGTAAGAACGCTGCTCAAATACGGTGTGACAAAATATTGCAACAACCTCCATTTTATTCTCTAAGGTGTCTGACCTGCCAGATCGCGCACTGTGAGCGCGCGCCGCTAAAGGCACGCTCGCGCACTCACTGTGTCCGGGGAGGGCCAAGGAGCGGGTGCGGCGGACTCGATCTCCGCCGGCTACCCGCGATGCCCCCCCCGGAGTGAAAGAACGGAGGTCCGTGTAAGTAAACACGGACCTCCGTTCTGTTAGAGGGGGAAGGGAGTGATCACAGCCTTCCTCTACATGGAAGCTGTGATCACTCCCCTCCCCCTGCCAGACAAACACTGACAGTTAGACCACGCCCAGGGAACATAGTTAACCCTTAGAGCGCCCCCTGCAGGTTAACCCCTTCACTGCCAATGGTATTTACACAGTAATCAATGCATTTTTATAGCACTGATCACTGTATAAATGCCAATAGTCCCAAAAAAGTGTCAAAATGTTCCGACATGCCCGCTGTAATATCGCAGTACCGCTAAAAATCGCAGATCGCCGCCATTACTAGTAAAAAAAAAAAATAAAAACCCCAGAAATTAATTCTCATCATCCGTAAACACGGCCACTTTTGCGCAAACCAATCAATAAACGTCGATTGCGTTTTTTTTTTATCACAAATATAAGGAAGAATATAAATCGGCCAAAACCGATGAAAAAAAATGTTTTTTTATATATTTTTTTAATTTGCATTTTAGCAAAAAGTAAGAAATTTGGGTTTTTTTGCAAAATTGTCGCTCTTCTTTTGTTTATAGCAGCGATCAGACATGACGCAGCGGTGATCAAATACCACCAAAAGAAAGCTCTATTTGTGGGAAAAAAAGGACGCAAATTTTGTTTGGGTACAACGTCGCACGACCGCGCAATTGTCAGTTAAAGCGACGCAGCGCCGAATCGCAAAAAGGGCTCTGGTCAGGAAAGGGGCAAATCCTTCCGGGGCTGAAGGGGTTAAAAGTACCTGAACATCTTAAAAAAAATATGGGGAATCCGTCACACTATATGGTCATAGAGTGCTTAACCCACTACTGCGTCAAAGTCCCCCAGCTCAGTGGGTTCTACACTAACCATAGAATGGGAGATCCTGTCTCTTAACCATGGGAGCAATACACTCCTCCTAACGGGAGAACTAGAGAACGTTTCCTATAACTAAGGTGGACTGATTAGAGGTAATTATGAAAAGGTGGGGTGCTCCAGCCCAAGGGATCTGGTCAGGATCATAAATGTGTGCACTGTAATATGCTATTTTGTTCATGTGGTCTTATGGCAGCACCATCCCTAATGTAATACATTATTAGGGTGTGCCCCCCCAGGTATTTGTCTATTGTATGATCCTGACCAGGTCCCTTGGGCTGGAGAACCCCACACTTTCATAATTACCTCTAATCGGTGTCCACCTTAGTTATAGGAAGCGTTCTCTAGTTCTCCCATTAGGAAGAGTGTATTGCTCCCATGGTTAAGAGACAGGTTCTCCCATATTAAGGTTAGTGTAGGACCCACTGAGGCACTTTGACGCAGTAGCGGGTTAAGCACTCTATGGCCATATAGTGTGACGGATTCCCCATATTTTTGTTTAAGATATTCAGGTACTTTTAAATAGCCTTGCAGGATTTAAAGATCATTACTGCATGTGTGTGCTGTAATATGCTGTTTTGTTCATAGGGTGTTAGGGCAGCACAATGTCTAATGTAATACATTATTAGGGTGTGCCCCCCAAGTATTTATTGGACCTTATAGGAACCTGACACACACAATGATACAGTCACCATCCAGACACATCCCTTGTCTGTTACTGGATAATGTCCCAGAATTCCCAGCTCACCTCTCCTGTCAGCAGCTCAATGATTTTGTTAGCGATGTCCACAATCTTCTTATCATTCTGCTTGGATCTCAAGGAATGAGGTGAAGGCACTGTGATGGTCAGGTGGTCACCAGACTTCAACGGAGGAAAACTCTGCATTGAAAGAACAACAATAATGTCATGTGACCTCCCAGAATCCTCCTCACTCCTCCGGTCAGGTCTGCGTTTTTTAATAGAGTAAAGAGCAATGTCACGTGACCTCCCAACTTCTCCGGTCGGATCTGTGTTTTATTAATAGAGATAAAAGTGATGTCACGTGACCTCCCAGAATCCTCCTCACCTCTCCGGTCGGGTCTGCGTTTTATTAATAGAGATAAAAGTGATGTCATGTGATCTCCCAGAATCCTTCTCAACTCTCCGGTCAGGTCTGTGTTTTATTAATAGAGATAAGAGTGATGTCATGTGACCTCCCAGAATCCTCCTCACCTCTCCGGTCGGGTCTGCATTTTATTAATAGAGATAAAAGTGATGTCATGTGACCTCCCAGAATTCTCCTCACCTCTCCGGTCAGGTCTGTGTTTTATTAATAGAGATAAGAGTGATGTCATGTGACCTCCCAGAATCCCCCTCACCTCTCAGGTCAGCTCTGTGTTTTATTAATAGAGATAAGAGAGATGTCATGTGACCTCCCAGAATCCTCCTCCCCTCTCCGGTCAGGTCTGTGTTTAATTAATAGAGATAAGAGTGATGTCATGTGATCTCCCAGAATCCTCCTCACCTCTCCGGTCAGGTCTGTGTTTTATTAATAGAGATAAGAGTGATGTCATGTGACCTCCCAGAATCCTCCTCACCTCTCCGGTCAGCAGGTAGATGATCTCCAGGGTGAGGTCCAATATCCTCTCAGTCATGTGACTCGGGTTCTCCTCCATCCTCATTGATGTGATCCATACAAGACTCTGATCTCTGTAGACAGATAATATAATGGCTTCGCCGATCATTATAACTCATAGACAAGTAGAGATGCATTTTAAATGAAGACAGTGGACATTTGGGGCTGTACACCTGCACCCAATGTCAGAATGGGTGCAGCGTCTGTGTCCATGCAGCCACTGTGCCCCAATTGACATCACCGAGACTGCCTGCATGGGATGCATACCTGTGTGGGTGAAAATGGCCCTCCAAGGGTGTACGCCCCATTTGAACGAGGTCTTACCCCCAACAGGTCATGTTTGCAGGATTTCCTTCACCTTGCTTAGTTGCTTAAAATCTTTTCAATTGCTTGGTATTTAAAACAGCTATTATGTCTAAGGGAAATGACAAACGCACGCGTGTGGGGGGTATCTAAGGTTGGAAAGGAAGTGCCAGAGTTTAGGAGCTACTGCTATTGTGCCACTTGAGTGACAGCTCTGAGTCTTTTGAAATCACATCCAAGATGGCGGCACCCAGCCTCAGTATTGGAGTTTTTGGATGTCTACAAATCGTTCCAAAAATTGTATCACTAAGATAGTCAATGTGCAGCATCACGAATATAACGGCTTATCCAGGAAAGAAGGACGTAACACGCAAAGGTGGAGCCCTATTAGCTCTAATGAGCGGTCAGGGTTTTTTTTTGGATACCTACACAAGGGAAGCTTTTACAGGTAAATAAAACCAATAAAATACATTAAACGCACATCCCATGGGAAGAATGTTGTTATAATGAATTGTCTCTTGACAGTTTCTCTCATTTTGAACATTCAAGACAAAGTGTTTCTAAAGATCTCCCAGCAGATATATTCAGATTCAGATATATTCACATTACCAGAGATCCCATGGTGCTTCTGTTTATGTTGGATAGACAACTCAGTGCTTCCAGTTATGTGGGAGCATGTGATCTCCTCCTATATAACTGTGACCTCCTCCCAATGACAGTTACACATGTGTAACAGCCAATTACAAGGCCCACGCACTGTCACATGACAGAGGCGGTGATGTCACCACTCCCCCTAACCGCCTGACAAAAGTAACAGCGGATTCCAGTGTCAGCAGCTGCAGAGGCCAGGGCATTGTTGTGATTGGAAAAGACCCGTGACAACCAATATAATGACACCAAATGGTGGGTATGGCCAAATTGCACTAACCTTGGGAGGGACTTAAAAGGTACATTGTTTAGGCAATTTATAACAACCATATGTTTAATAATGGCAGAGTAGTAGACATGAATTTCTGCTGTGCCATTTATAAATGAGTCTTCAGAAAACACACATGGGTAGCCAGTGCATCTGTAAATGACTGTGATCTGAGTCATCATTAGATGGCTTAGATGACAGAGAAAATGTACAGAGTCAATCTGAGCAGCTCTGTACCTTGTGATCGCGGTGATGACCAGGGGCGTTGTTGTGGGTAACATGTCCCAAAGCAAAATAAAAATGATAGAAACTTGATTTTAGTAATGTACAGTTGGACAAATGGTTCTATATTTAGGATGTATCTGGTCTATAAACCAGAAGCTATAGATGGACAGTTGGATGAATGGTTCTATATTTAGGATGTATCCAGTAAATAAACGAGAGGCTCTGGATGGACAGTTGGATAAATGGCTCTATATTTAGGATGTATCCGGTCTATAAACCAGAGGCTCTGGATGTACAGTTGGATACATTTTTCTATATTTAGGATTTATCTGGTCTATAAATCAGACGGTCTGGATGGACAGTTGGATAATGGTTCTATATTTAGGATGTTTCTGTTCTATGAACCAGAAGCTCTGGATGGACAGTTGGATAAATGGCTCTATATTTAGGATGTATCCGGTCTATAAACCAGAGGCTCTGGATGGACAGTTGGATAAATGGTTCTATATTTAGGCTGTATCTGGTCTATAAACCAGAGGCTCTGGATGGACAGTTGGATAAATGGTTCTATAGTTAGGCTGTATCTGGTCTATAAACCAGAGGCTCTGGATGGACAGTTGGATAAATGGTTGTATATTTAGGATGTTTCTGGTCTATAAACCAGAGGCTCTGGATGGGCAGTTGGATAAATGGCTCTATATTTTGGATATATCTGGTCTATAAACCAGAGGCTCTGGGTGGACAGTTGGATAAATGGCTCTATATTTAGGATGTATTTGGTCTATAAACCAGAGGCTCTGGATGGGCAGTTGGATAAATGGTTCTATATTTAGGCTGTATCTGGTCTATAAACCAGAGGCTCTGGATGGGCAGTTGGATAAATGGTTGTATATTTAGGATGTTTCTGGTCTATAAACCAGAAGCTCTGGATGGACAGTTGGATAAATGGTTCTATATTTAGGATGTATCTGGTCTATAAACCAGAGGCTCTGGGTGGACAGTTGGATAAATGGTTCTATATTTAGGATGTATCCGGTCTATAAACCAGATGCTCTGGATGGACAGTTGGATAAATGGTTCTATATTTAGGATGTATCCGGTCTATAAACCAGAGGCTCTGGATGGACAGTTGGATAAATGGATCTATATTTGGGATGTATTCGGTCTATAAACCAGAGGCTCTGGATGGACAGTTGGATAAATGGTTCTATATTTAGGATGTATCTGGTCTATAAACCAGAGGCTCTGGATGGACAGTTGTATAAATGGTTCTATATTTTGGATATATCTGGTCTATAAACCAGAGGCTCTGGATGGACAGTTGGATAGATGGCTCTATATTTAGGATGTATCTGGTCTATAAACCAGAGGCTCTGGATGGACAGTTGGATAAATGGTTCTATATTTAGGATGTATCCGGTCTATAAACCAGAGGCTCTGGATGGACAGTTGGATAAATGGTTCTATATTTAGGATGTATCCGGTGTATAAACCAGAGGCTCTGGATGGACAGTTGGATAAATGGTTCTATATTTAGGATGTATCCGGTCTATAAACCAGAGGCTCTGGATGGACAGTTGGATAAATGGTTCTATATTTAGGATGTATCCGGTCTATAAACCAGAGGCTCTGGATGGACAGTTGGATAAATGACTCTATAATACTGGTTGTAAATATGAAAGAAATGTTATTACCTCTTCTTTATCAGTTCCAGCAATGCTTTCTTCCTTCTTCTAATTCACCGGAAACTTGTTTTGTTTATACTTCTACGTCTTCACCTTACATCACTTCCTGTCTGTGTATTTTCAGGTGAGATCCCCACCTTGTGGTAAATATAAGTACTGCAGTCTATATTATGTTTCAGCATTTTGCCCGCTGCCTCATCATCCATTCCTCTATTATGTTATATCCAGAACCATCTTGTCACTCTGCTGTTTTTCTCCCTATTATTGCACATCCACTTGAGAGGGGCATGATCAATAACTAGTTGGAACGGTCTACCCAACAGGTAATATTTAAAGTGGCGTTCCACCCAGTTAAAAGGTAGCAGCTACAAAAAGTGTAGCTGCTGATTTTTAATAATCGGACGCTCACCTGTCCCATGCTCCAGCATTGCAGCCACCCGAAGGCTCACTCTTCTCCCCCTTCCCTTGGTGGCACTGGCATCACAAGTGTGGGTGCCCGGCTTTGGCTGCAAAGCCAGGAGCGCACTGCGAATGGACGGTGAATCTTCTGGGACCTGTGACGTGTCCCAGAAGATCACCGGGTGGGGGGGCGGGGGTGAACTTCCTTCCGGCTCTGCGACACCAGAGGAGGAAGTGGGGCCAGGGACCCTGTCTCCGCCCCCCCCCCAAAAAAAATAACCTGCCAATTGTGGCATTTCAGGGGGTCACCTTCCCTTAAAGCTGAAGTTCCACTTTTGGGTGGAACTCCACTTTAACCACTTCAGCCCTGGAAGGATTTCACACTTTAGGACCAGAGCACTTTTTGCAATTCGGCACTGCGTCACTTTAACTGACAATTGCGCGGTCCTGTGGCGTTGTACCCAAACAAATTTAGCGTACTTTTTTTCCCACAAATAGAGCTTTCTTTTGGTGGTATTTGATCACCGCTACATCATTTCTGATCGCCGCTATAAACAAAAGAAGAGCGACAATTTTGCAAAAAAACCCAGATTTCTTACTTTTTGCTAAAATACATATCCAAAAAATATAAAAAAAAAATTTTTTCAACGGTTTTGGCCGATTTTATATTCTTCCTCATATTTGTGAAAAAAATCGCAAGCGTTTATTGATTGGTTTGCACAAAAGTTGCCGCTTTTCCGGATGATGAGAATTAATTTCTGGGGTTTTTATTTTAATTTTTTTTTTACTAGTAATGGCGGTGATCTGCGATTTTTAGTGGTACTGCGATATTGCGGCGGACATGTCGGACCATTTTGACACTTTTTTGGGACCATTGGCATTTATACAGCAATCAGTGCTATAAAAATGCACTGATTACTGTATAAATGCCATTGGCAGTGAAGGGGTTAACCTGGGGAACACTCTAAGGGTTAACTGTGTTCCCTGGGCGTGTTCTAACTGTGTGTGGGCTGCCCTAGCAGGGGAAGGGTAGTGATCACAGCTTCCATATAGAGGAAGGCTGTGATCACAGCCCTTCCCCATCTCACAGAACGGAGATCCGTGTTTACATGCACGGACCTCCGTTCTTTCACTGCGGGGGGGGGGGGGGCATCGCGGGTAGCCGGCGGAGATCGAGTCCGCCCTACCCGCTCCCTGGCCCCCCCGGACACAGTGAGTGCGCGAGCGCGCCTCCGGCGGCGCGCGCTCACAGTGCACGATCTCGCAGCGCTGTCATGACGGCGTGTGCGATATTGAACCACCTTGTCGCCGTCAACCTGCGGTTGGCGGTTGGCGAGTGGTTAAGAGCATCCAAGGCCCACTTGATAGCCAAGCATTTCTTCTCAACAATGGCATAGTTTTTCTCATTTCTCTAAAGCTTTCTGCTAAGGTAGACCAACGGGTGCTCCTCTCCCCATCTCTGATTTTGGACAGTACAGCACCCCGATCCACATCAGAGGTGTCTGTCTGTACCACAAACTCTTCTGTGAAGACTGGAGGCACAAGCACTGTTTGAGCAAGAAGAGCATGCTTCAATGTTTGAAATGACTTCTTCGCCTCAGAATTCCACTTAATCTTAACCGATCCTCTACCTTTCGTCAGGTCTGTCAGTGGCGCTACAATGGTGACAAAATTGGGAATAAAATGCCTATAGTAGCCTGCAATCCCAAGAAATGCTCGACCGTGCTTGTTATTTATAGGTTGGGGTCACTCCTGAATGACCCTAAATGTATTAATCTGAGGCTTAATCAGCTTTCAAGCAATTATATAGCTAAGGTATTTGGCCTCCTCCAACCCCAAAAAGTGTGCCATAGGCTTGACGTCAGTCAGTCAGGCTCAGTTCCCACAATAAACACTCCAAAATCACTGCTATGCTGTCCCTCAACATCCTGCCCAACCTCATCATATAATCATATAACCCCCCCCAGCTGACATCTATTCCTGCTAGCCCTTTTCACCTCCTAACTGAAAGTCATCTTTCTTTGTGTCAGTAAGAAAACCCCATACTAGCCCACTCTTTTCCTGCACACTTTCATTCATTAGGTACTCCTTTCCTGCACATAATGCCTGCTGTCATACATTATATACAGATCTCCTGCATAAACTGCCCAATGTCATACCATCCACAATCCTCCCCTTTTCATACTGCCTGCTATTTTACCCTTCACACATCACTCCTTCATATAGTGCCCACCGTTATACCTTCCATACTCCTCTACTGCACATACTGCCCACTGCAATACTCTCCACACTCCTCCCTTATGTATATTATCCACTAAAAGACTTTCTACAATTCCCAACACTGGATGTTCTGTAACAGACATACCTTTACTAAAGTATAATAATAATAGTGTGTGATTATACTAGGACGTTAGAGTGTAAAGTGTTCCTCCTCCATAGAAATCACAGACTCCTCACCAGATGAACTTTCACCCTCCACTTCAGAAAACACCTCAAAAGTGTTTGACACCTCCACCCCGCCAGGTTCAGGAGCACTGACATCCTCCCTTCTTCTCCGCCTCTTACCCTTTTTCCTTTTGGCCTCCAACCATTCCATGTCCTTATTCGACAATCCCGACAGCAGGGCCCCTTACCCACCGCCCCCCAGGACATCTTCAGCCAACCCCCCCCCCCCCATTAAGTCCTCTCCCCACATCTTTCAACCCGACTTCCACATCATTCACTTTTCATTCTGCACCAGCCACGCTTATTCCCTTCCCACCGACGTCCCCACCATCATCCAATCCATCACCCACTCCACCCCTCGGTGTCTGCTGACCACCAACCGCACTTCTGTCATGCCGAGGAAGAGGGGTTGACATATCCATAGGCGTTGGTCCACCACCCTCCACTGCCTTCACTACTCTAGGAGAAACAATAGACACAGACTTGCTAACTACACTTTCTGATACTAACTGGGGGACCACAGACTGGGGGGACACTGACACCACAGCCAGTCTCACAGACACAGATTCTGATGGGACAGAGACACAGAAGTCCCCTGACACAGAAGGACGGAAGAATTCCTCCACTAGCTCTGGCTTATTGTGCAAAGCCTCAGGACACTGGCTATAAGGGTGGCCAACCTGATCACATAGGTTACATTTAATGATCTTACAATCCCTTGCCAGATGCCCCAGATCCTGATACAATGAGCACTTCTGTTCTGGGCAGTAAGAGGAGAAATGTCCCTTGGCTCCACATTTATGGCACAGCTTAGGTTGACCAGGGTAGAAGAAAAAGGCAGAGGAGGGCAAAAGCTGGACCACTATATACCACATTCTCAACCTCCTGGACACCGACCAACCACTCATCCAAATTCCTCTATCATCCACAATTTTTTAGGGGACACAACGTTTCACCAAACCTCCTCAACCAGACCCATAAATCCTCAGGGGTTATAGACCCATTCCTTGTCAGGATAGTCACACTTTTAATCAAGGGTTGTCGTGAGACTACCTTGAGGACAAGCCCCTTCCAGTCTGACTGGCCCCTATACACATTCTCATATTGCTCCCAAAACAAATCCAGTGACTATGGACGCACAAATGACAAATCATATTCATAGGAAGCAGCCGGACTGATAAGAGCATAAACAGCCTCTGCCTTAAATCCCATGGCTAGGACTCTATCCACAACCACCCTCCTGATGGGTGGAATACCTCCTCCTTCCCACCTGAGCTGTACCACATTCCTGCGTTTAATGGAAGAAGGTGCGTTAAGTGAAAGTCTCACAACTGGCACCCTTCCACCAGCAGCATGACTCTGGCCCGACACAGCCTTAGCATAGTTCCTAACTGGGACAGATGACACATTAACTGGCTGCATAGGAACCTCTGCATTCAGGTTTGGTAAATTACCCACCACCTGATCCTCCCTCCTCCCCTCCAGCATAGCAGTCCCTCTCACCATAGTCCCAGAAGTACCACAGTTACCAGCAGTCCTGTTATCAGGTACAGTCTTCTGTTCATAAAAAACACCAGCTGCTTTAGTGTCCATACGGCATTCCTGCACTGCAGTCTTAGTGTCTATGTGGGATTCCTGTTCCTTGTCCTCACAGCCAGTGGGGACATTTTTGCTTGGATTTCCACCATCTCCTCCTGCATTCCTCGCTGATTGCAAGGATCCATTCACTGATGCAGTCTCTTTGTCTGTAGCATTAATAACCGTAATTGCATCCATACACTGAGAGAGATTCTTAACAGGCATTCCTTTACTGAAATTTTTATCTGATGAGTTGGTGCCACTCAAGGGAGATTCTATTTCTGTAATGGTCTTCAGCAAACCACCATTTTCCTCAACCTCCTCCTGAGATGACCCAGGCTGCAGGGGAGGGAGGGGGCAGATATTGACTCAGATGCGACAGATCCTGAGACAGGGGTAGTACTGGGGCCACCATGTGAAGCCACTTCCTTACCCCCCATTCATACTGCCGCCGTTGCACTGGTATCCACCCTCTGGCTGGTACTGGCATCCACCCTCTGCCTGGTACTGGCACCGCATGCACTCTCCTTCAACACACTGCTGCTCCTCTTCAGAGAAGCGACCAACTTTTCCTGCTTCATTAAAGTATCCTCCAGAGACTTCAACTTTGAGTTTTCCCTCTTACTGCTCCCAGACTTACTGTGCAGAGATTTCTTTTTCCTGAAGTCCTCCTCCAAGCTTCTACTTAGGATTGCCACCTGTCCGGGATTCACCCGGACAGTACAAGTTTGGAATCATGCGTCCGGGTTTCAGACTGCCTGAAACCCGGACACATTATTCAGACAGGACTATGGCTCCCTAGAAGGGTTGCTGGCTGCGGTTGTCTCAGCTGAGAGACTCTGTGACACTGCCCAAAGCCAGCACTAACAATCCCCCCCACACACACAGGAGAGGAGATAGGGCTTAATCTGCACCTCTTCCTCCCACCCCTACCCCTCAGTGTCTGCCCGCAATCCAATCACCAGTGCTGTACCTCAGAAAAGGAAAGCGGGGGCCTGAAATTTGAAGTCCAGCAGCCTCAGATACATCTGGATTGTGTGTACATGAAGGTAAATCAGGGTTCTCAGAGCATCCCTTACATCAGAGTTCCCCTTTACACCAGATGCCACAGTGTTCCCCCTTACATCAGTCCTCTCCGTACATCAGAGTTCTCAGTGTTCCCCCTTAAATCCAGAGCATCCCTAATTTTAGAGTCCCCAGAGTTCTCCCTTACATCAGAGTCTGCAGAGTCCCCCCTTACAGTGAAAAGGAACTCTGCAGACTCAGATGTAAAAGGGGAACTCTGTGGACTCTGGTGTAAAGGGGGACTCTTGTTGTTAACTTCATATGATTAGAAATGTTATTTAATAGCAAAAAATATGTATAGTTTATACCATGAAAAAAAGTGTTCGTGTTTCACTTGAAGAAAAGGTAGCAACCCTATTTCTACTCCTCCTTAGTAATGTGGCGAAGTCTGTTCACCACTCTATCCTGTAATGATTCCCCATTCATAGGGACAAACTCAAGGTTCCATAGCATCTTGAGCACATGGTGTAGGCCTCGGTGCCTCCACCTGCCTCTCCCCCAACCTGGTTGCATGGTGGTTTGGGGAGGGCCTCCAGGAGAGACCCAGGATTGATGTTTCTCTCAGCTGAGACCAAAGCAGAATGAGACAGCACCTTGCAGAACAGCACCACTTGGTTGAGAGTGTAAGCTCCTCTGGTACAGAGACTGATGTGACTGGCTCAGTGTTCTCTGTACAGCACTGCGGTATATGTCAGAGCTATATAAATGTCTAATAATAATAGTGTGTGACTGTGGGGGGGACATTAGAGTGTAAGCTCCTCTGATACAGAGACTGATGTGACTGGCTCAGTGATCTCTGTACAGCACTGCGGTATATGTCAGAGCTATATAAATGTATAATAATAATAGTGTGTGACTGTGGGGGGGACATTAGAGTGTAAGCTCCTCTGGTACAGAGACTGATGTGACTGGCTCAGTGATCTCTGTACAGCACTGCGGTATATGTCAGAGCTATATAAATGTATAATAATAATAGTGTGTGACTGTGGGTGAGGGGACATTAGAGTGTAAGCTCCTCTACTACAGAGACTGATGTGACTGGCTCAGTGTTCTCTGTACATCACTGCGGTATATGTCAGAGATATATAAATGTATAATAATAATAGTGTGTGACTGTGGGGGAGGGGACATTAGAGTGTAAGCTCCTCTGGTGCAGAGACTGATGTGACTGGCTCAGGGTTCTCTGTACAGCACTGCGGTATATGTCAGAGCTATATAAATGTATAATAATAATAGTGTGTGACTGTGGGTGAGGGGACATTAGAGTGTAAGCTCCTCTGGTACAGAGACTGATGTGACTGGCTCAGTGTTCTCTGTACATCACTGTGGTATATGTCAGAGCTATATAAATGTATAATAATAATAGTGTGTGACTGTGGGGGAGGGGACATTAGAGTGTAAGCTCCTCTGGTACAGAGACTGATGTGACTGGCTCAGTGTTCTCTGTACATCACTGTGGTATATGTCAGAGATATAATAATAGTGTGACTGCGGGGAGGTCTGAGGTTAGTCTCTGTGGAGTAGAATCTGCCCAGTGACTCTGATAGCTCCCTGTGATTGGCTCCTGTGGAAAAAGTGCTGTCAATGGTGGTAGAGAGGTCTGAGATGATTCTCTGAGGAGAGCAGAATCTGCCTGGTGAATATGATCCTGTCCTGCCATTGGTTGGTGTGGAGGGAGTTCAGCCAATGGCAGTGGAGGAGGTGTGAAGCGGGAACTCTGAGGTGATGGCTGTGAGGTGTCCGGCTCTCCTCGGCTCTTCTATTCCTGAATTCTCCATTTTGTTTTACATTGGTGACAGAAGTGACGGTGGAATGGGTTCTGTTTTCTGTCACAGGAAATGAGGTAAAGGTAAAATAATATCAGAGTCACATTTTTATATCCCTCTATATGTATATGTAGTATCTGCTGGAGATAAAAGACGTCACAGTGACTATGGAGGAAGAGGTTGGAAATGACTGCGGTCAACACTCACCTTCTGCTGTGCGGCCCTATCTGTGTGTCCTCTCCTAGCCCCTTCCCTTGGTCCAGCCGACAATGTCATCCTATCAACAGTCAGGGGGCAGGAGGAGAAGCTGGGAGAGGACACATAGACTGTTAACAGCCTCTGCCTTACAGGTAAGAGTCCTGAGCAGAGAAGGCAGAGAGTGATGTTAGAGGGGAAAGGAGAGGATGGGGCAGACTGCAGGAGCACTGTAATGTAAAGGAGGGGGTTGTGATATAAAGGGGACTGCACGGTAACAGGGCGCTGTATTGATCCACACTACAATCTCCGACAGCTCTCCTCCACCATCCACACTACATTCTCCGACAGCTCTCCCCCCACCATCCACACTACATTCTCCGACAGCTCTCCCCCCACCATCCACCCTACATTCTCCGACAGCTCTCCCCCCACCATCCACACTACATTCTCCGACAGCTCTCCTCCACCATCCACACTACATTCTCCGACAGCTCTCCTCCACCATCCACACTACATTCTCCGACGGCTCTCCCCCCACCATCCACACTACACTCCGTCAGCTCTCTCCCCACCATCCACACTACATTCTCCGACAGCTCTCTTCCACCATCCACACTACATTCTCCAACAGCTTTCCCTCCATCAACATTACATACTCTGACAGCTCTCCACCATCCACACTACATTCTCTGACAGCTCTCCCCCACCATCCACACTACATTCTCCGACAGCTCTCCTCCACCATCCACACTACATTCTCCGTCAGCTCTCCCCCCACCATCCACACTACATTCTCCGACAGCTCTCCTTCACCATCCACACTACATTCTCCAACAGCTCTCCTCCATCATCCACACTACATTCTCCAACAGCTCTCTTCCACCATCCACACTACATTCTCCAACAGCTTTCCCTCCATCAACATTACATACTCCGACAGCTCTCCACCATCCACACTACATTCTACGATAGCTCTCCTCCCCCCATACACAATACATTCTCCTGGCAGCTCTCCTCCATCATCCACACTACATTCTCCAACAGCTCTCCTCCACCATCCACACTACATTCTCCAACAGCTTTCCCTCCATCAACATTACATACTCCGACAGCTCTCCACCATCCACACTACATTCTACGATAGCTCTCCTCCCCCATACACAATACATTCTCCTGGCAGCTCTCCTTCACATTCATGCTGTAGTTTGTGACACCTCACTGTCTGCTCCTCTCAAACATCTAGAGCTTTTTTTTTTGGTTCTCTATAAGTGTGATTTTACCTAACTGACCACCAGTTAAGCAACATTCTTCTTCCCTATTACAACCAGTTTCTGCACTGACCACCTATGAAAGAAGGTCCTTCATTTACCACCAATGTAAGGGTGGGAATCCTGATTGGATGCTTTGGGTTAGTACATTTTTTATGTTGACACTTTCGCATCCAGTAGGCTCGATATATATTACACCTTTTTCAACAGAAAAATTACAGGCAGAAAAATATGCAAATAAGCAAAGACAAGATTTAGCCCATCAAACTCCACCTATAAATGTTAATATCACTTTTGCATGGATGCCTCTCTTTATAAACAAAATATTTTCTTTCCACAGTTCTTCTATGTACTAAACAGTTCCACCAGTAATAACCATTGTACAGTGCATCCGGAAAGTATTCACAGCGATTCACATTTTCCACATTTTGTTATGTGACAGCCTTATTCCAAAATTTATTAAATTAATTATTTTCCTCAAAATTCCACAAACAATACCCCATAATGTAGTCCACTAGGACCACAGTTAACAGTGCATGTCAGAGCACAAACCAAGCCATGAAGTCCAAGGAATTGTCTGTAGACCTCCGAGATAGAATTGTATTAAAGCACAGATCTGGGGAAGGGTACATAAAAATGTTTGCATCATTAAAGGTCCCAATGAGCAGAGTAGCTTCCATCATTTGTAAATGGAAGAAGTTTGGAACCACCAGGACTCTTCCTAGAGCGGTCCGCCCGTCCAAACTGAGCAATCGAGGGAGAAGGGCCTTAGGGAGGTGAAAAAGAACTCAATGCTCACTAAGAGCTCCAACATTTCTCTGTGGAAGCCGCTCCTGAGTAAAAGGCACACGATAGCCCGCCTGGAGTTTGCCAAAAGGCACCTGAAGTACTCTCAGACCATGAGAAACAAAATGCTTTTGGTTTGACTCTTTGGTCTGAATGGCAAGTGTCATGTCTGGAGGAAACCAGGCACCACTCATCACCTGGCCAATACCAGCCCTATAGTGAAGCATGGTGGTGGCAGCCTCATGCTGTGGGGATCTCTTTAATCAGCAGGAACTGGGAGACTATTCAGGATAAAGGGAAAGATGAATGCAGCAATGTACAGAGACATCCTTGATGAAAACCTGCTCCAGAGCGCTCTGGACCTCAGACTGGGGCGAATATTTGCCGTCCAACAGGACAACGACTCTAAGCGCACAGCCAAGACAACAAAGGAGTGGCTACGGGACAACTCTATGAATGTGCCTGACTGGCCCAGCTCAAGCCCAGACTTGAACCTGATTGAACATTTCTGGAGAGGTCTGAAAATGGCTGTGCACTGATGCTCCCCATCCAACCTGATGGAGCTTGAGAGCTGGTGCAAAGAAGAATGGGAGAAACAGCCCAAAAATAGGTGTGCCAAGCTTGTAGCATCATAAAGACTTGAGGCTGTAATTGGTGCCATGGGTGCTTCAACAAAGTATTGAGCAAAGGCTGGGAATACTTATGCACGCGTTATTTTTCTCTAGTCGTCTGTCCAGGACAGCATTAAAGAGAAGGCTGATCCTCCGAAGGCAGGAAAAATACAACTTAAATCCATAAAAGGGCGGTCACTCACTCCTCTTTCCCAGTCTTTGTGTTTCCTCCATAGAGGAGGCAGGTAATGGAGCTCATCTCCCCCTGGGTGGGGGGGGGCCGAGGAGGCTTGAAAAGGGGGTAGATGGTAAGGTACCTGGATGCTGCAGTAGGAAGCCCCAGTCAGGCTCCAGAGGGAGTTTAATGCCTGCGCCTTTTCCTCCTAGAAATCCGGGGAGGGCTGGCCTTCCCTGCATGGCTGAAAGGCTTTACCGCAAAGAGCGGGGAGGGTGCAGGCCTCGAGTTCCGGATGCTGGCGGAAGGAAGGCAGGGTTTCCGCCGTGTCACTTCCGTTCCTGGGTTGCGCAGAGAGCGTGGACGCCGGAACTTTCAGCGGTTCATTTAAAATACCGACCACATCCAGCAAGGTGTCCGGCTTCCTTCTGGCTTACCAGTGCAATGCTGTAGGAGGAGGAGAGGCCCGGGGAAGGTGGCAGTGGCATGGCTCCAGCTCAGGTAGGCAGGCACAAAGGTGGTGGGCCTACTGGGCTGGGGAGGGAGGAGAGTGATAGATGCCCGGGTGTGCTGGCCAGTGGGTTAACGAGGACCCGGGGACCCCCCCTTAATTGATGCTGGACCCAGGCAGAGGCCTTGTGAGTCCGGAGGTTGGCTGATGGGGGTGCACTATGCTGAGGTGATGGTAACCTTTTGTGTGACCGGGTGCTGACGGCATGTTCCCTG
The DNA here is from genome assembly GCA_018402905.1 of Glandirana rugosa. Lineage (NCBI taxonomy): Eukaryota > Metazoa > Chordata > Amphibia > Anura > Ranidae > Glandirana > Glandirana rugosa. The sequence goes on from BLSH010060562.1 coordinate 100,732, forward strand.
TCCCTCTTTTGCCTTCTCTTCCCGCTTGTGTAGTCTCAGCCTAAAGAAGCAAAGAAATCAGAGGGGAAGATGAGGTGCTTGTCCTGTGCTACCAAACGTAAAGAGGGATGGAGCAAGCCTCTTTGCAAAGCATGTATAGACAAGTTGGTGTACAAAGAGGCGACAGGGGCAAGCAAGGATTTGATTTCTGGGGTTCAGAAGGAGATGAAAGCAATCAAGTCTATGCTGTCAAACCTGGAGACCCCAAAACAGCCAACGGAAACACTGCCTGTTTCTGCCCCAGAGGAGGGTGAGGAAATGGGGGAGGAGAACCTGGATTCCCTTGAGGAGCTGAGTGCGGCAGCTTCCTCTGAGGATGCTCCAGATCAGGAATCAAGGTCGCCCAGATACAAGCTCTCGCTGGAGGAAGTAGAAGCCTTGTTTGGCCTAATTTATGAAACAGAGATTAAAGAAGAGCAGGCTGCTCTATCTCTGCATGACCAGATGTACCAGACCTTGAAGGAGGAACAGGGTAGGCTCTTTCCGGTCCATGAAGCACTATCGGGCACTATCAAAAAGGAATGGGTAGAGCCCGAGAAAAAGATTTTCTTTCCCAAGAGTTTAAAGAGGAGATTCCCCTTTAGTGAGGATCCTTTCTGTGTATGGAATAAGGTTCCAAAACTGGATGCGGCTTTCTCTTAGTGTGCAAAATCAACAGACCTTTCATTTGAGGACATGAGAGCCCATGGTCAAGAGGATGGAGGTTCTGTTAAAACTGTTCTGGGAGGTGGTGATGGCTAGCTTGAAGCCGGCTATGGCCACAACGGTGGTGGCCTGGAGCCTAGAGGTCTGGCTGGATAAACTACAGTGGCATCCAGAGGGAGGTACCCTGCGTAAGGAGATCCTGGACTCCCTGCCCATGTTGCAGAAGTTAGCGGGTTATATGGCGGACACATTGGCGGAAGCTATTAAACTTTTGGCCAAGACAGTGGCTAAAGTCTTGGTCAGGGGATCTGGCCTCAAAAATAAGGCTCTGTAGCATCCCTTTTGAGGGGGACGTTTTATTCGGTCAGGACCTGGAGAAGGTCCTAGACCGAACTGCGGATAAGAAAAAAGCTTTTCCGGTTAAAAGCAAAAAAACCCCAGTAAGGCGCATTTCTTCATCCCCAAAGAGGGGCAAGCCACTAAAGGGCCAGCTACCAAGAATCAGTGGGGGAAGCAAAAAAGGGGGCGTCCTCCTTTCCTCTCCTAAGAAAACCCCAAAGTCCCAGTGACTCCATCCCAGTGGGAAGGATGTTGGGGCAGTACCTCCCACAGTGGGAAAAGGTTACCCCAAACAATTTTATTTTGAGGATAATCCGGGAGGGTTATCAGATTCATTTAAAAGGGTCACTGCCCGCAAGGACGTTAGTGACTTTCCCTCCCAGGGACCCCCAGAAGGCATCAGCCCCGCGGGCGCAGATTGCCGATTTGATAGATCAGCGAGTGCTAGTTCCAGTTAACCAAGAAGAGATAAACTGGGGTTTTTACTTGCCCGTTTTCCTAGTCCGAAAACCATCCGGCAAATTCCGCCTTATATTAAATCTAAAAACTCTGAACAAGTGAGTGGTTTACAAGAAGAAAAACTATTCTTCCCCCAGATTGCTTTATGGTGTCTCTCGATTTGAGGGATGCTTATTTGCATGTCCCCATCCATGTGGAGTCACAAAAACTTTTGAGGATTGCAATCAGATGGGGGAAGGAAGTTCACCTCCTGCAGTTCAGAGCGCTGCCCTTTGGCCTGTCTTCCTCCCCCAGGATCTTTACAAAAGTCCTGGCGGAGGTGCTGGCTCCCCTGAGTTTAAAGGGGATACTCGGACGATACTTTTATTTTTTGCCCCCTCCGAGTCCCAGTTGCGGGAGGACCTGCGAACGGCTGTCACCTTCCTGGAAAGTCTGGGGTGGCTGTTAAACAAGGAAATATCAAACCTGGTGCCAGCCCAGACTCTTTGCTACCTAGGATTCGTGGTGAATTCAGTGGCGCAAAAGGTCTACCTCACAGAGATGGTAGAGTAGGTGAAGGCTACAGCAGCTTCTTTTCAAACCAACCTGGCATTGTCAATTCGGACAGCCATGTCAGGGTTGGGTCTCCTGGTGGCAATGATCCCAGCGGTTCCATGGGCAAGAGCTCACTTCAGATGTCTCCAGACCGAGATCCTGAGGAGTTGGGATGGGACACAGCAGTCTTTGGACAAGAACTTCCGCCTGTCACAGAGGCAAAAAAGTTACTGTAATGGTGGAGGGACAAAATAAATCTAATTCAGGGTCTTCCATGGTCCTTTCCGGTATCCATCAGGATCACCACAGACACCAGTATCTGGAGATGGGGGGCCCATTGGGGACCAAAGGTGGCGCAAGGTCGGAGTCCAAAAGATTGTCAAATTGGAGGGAGCTGAGGGCGATTTGGGAAGCCCTAAGGGTTTTCTCCAAAGAGCTGAGAGGTCACCACGTGCAAGTCCTCTTGGACAGCATAGTGGCAGTCTCATATGTTAACAAACAGGGAGGCACGCGGTGTCCGTCCCTGATACGCATGGCGAACTACATGTTTTGGTGGATCGAGAAGAATCTGAGTTCAATCTCAGCAGTCCATCCCAGGGGAGTGTGTATCACGTTCTAGAATATGAGTGGTCTCTTAACAGAGAGGTCTTCCAGCAGATGGTGATGAAGTGGGGCTGCCCGGAGGTGAACTTGTTTGCATGCAGAGAAAATGGCAAACTCCCAAAGTACTTCTCATTGACAAGGGACAGGAGGGCTCATGGGATAGACGCTCTAGCCCAAGAATGGTCATAACACCTATGCTATGTCCATTCCCCCGTTCAAACGTATTCCCCGGGTGATAAGAAAATTTTTGCAGGAGCACACCACAATGATTCTAGTGGTCCCATATTGACCACGGGGGTTGTGGTTCTCCATGCTACTGCGCTTGGTGGTGGAACCTCCCCTAATGTTGCCTGAAAGGGAAGACCTGCTTTCGCAGGGTCCGGTTCTGTTGCCAAAGATTCGTAGTCTGAGATTATCGGCGTGGTATCTGAGGAAAGCCTCCTGAAAGCGAAGGGGCTCTCGGATAGAGTTGTGGACACTATTCTGTCCAGTAGGAAGCAGGTGACTTAGGCCATTTATTCCAAGTATTGGAAAGTTTTTAGTTGAACACCAAGAAGGTGTCAGAAGGGATCCCAGCCGTCTTGGAGTTTTTACAAGAGGGTGGGGATCAAGGACTTGCCATCAGTACTTTAAAGGTCCAAGTGGCGGCCTTGTCAGTTGTTTTTGGAACAGCCCCTGACATTAGACCTGTTAATCATCAGGTTCTTCAAGGGGCTGGCAAGAATTAGGTCTGTCCCAATTAGAGTCCTTCCTAAATGGGACCTGACAGTGTTATTGCAAGGATGGATAATACTGTCCCAAGACGGAGAACTGTCGTTGAGGCTGGCCACGCTCAAAACAGCCTTTTTGGTAGCAATTTTGACAGCCAGGCGGGTTATTGAGCTGCAGGCGCTCTCTCTAAAAGAGCCCTTTTTGCAGTTTTTTGAGGATAGGCTGGTAATGCGTACGGACCCTGGGTTCCTACCGAACATGGCATCTAATTTCCATAGATCACAGGAGATAGTCTTGCCTTCCTTCTCTGTGTCTCCAACTGATCAAAAAGAAGCAGAATTCCACCAGCTGGATCTAAGGGCTTGTGTCTTACGATACTTAGAATTATCTAAGGAAGTTAGGAAATCAAACGCTCCATTTGTGTTGCACGCTGGTAAGAAAATGGGGTCCCCGATTGGGACAAGGGGATCCAACAATATATCCCACTCATGGTTTCGGCGAGGGATAGATATATCCAACTCAGGTTCTTACATAGGGCCTATTTTACACCTCAAAGACTCTCTAGAATATACCCGTCACACTCTGATAAATGTCCTAAATGTAACACTGAATTGGGTACTTTCATACATGCTGTTTGGTCCTGTCCAATTATCCAGCAGTTTTGCCTTGAGGTGGCCCAGGAAATCAGCTTGGTGGGTAATGTGTCCTTGGGGCTAGATCCAGTGGTCCTACTGCTCGGGGTTACTGATCTAGTTTCAACCAACACTCACAAAAATAAAATTGTATTTTCTATGCAGCATTTTATGCCAGGAAGGCTATACTACTTAGATGGAAAGAGGCCGCCCCCCCCCCCCCCCCATGCTAGTACAGTGAAAATCTATAATTAACTCGGTCTTACCACTCTACAAGCTCACCTTTATGAACATAAAATGCCCCCAAAAATTTGGGAAGATCTGGGGAAATTGGGCTAAGCATTAAGAACTTGACCATGATCTGGTTCTCCCCCCTCCTCGCCTTCCAGGCTTCTCTGTTCAATTCTCAGATGATGGGGAAACTCCACTATAGTTGTGCCTGTACCTAAAGCACCCTCCTACGGGTTTTTTTTTTAACTTATTAACTTATTAACTTATTAATGATACCCTTATAATATACAGGACAAAATGTGTCTTAACGTCTTTATGAAACAAAAGTTGTCTCAATTGTTGTACCTTTACTTGCATTGTAACAGATGTTTGCTATCCTCTATTGGAATAACTGTATAATATTGTAAGCTACACCTCCTTATTTGGATAAATAAAAACTCTTCTGTTAAAAAAAAAAGGAAAATGGGGTCCCAGGCCTCAAAAAACACAATCGCACGATGGATAAAGCAAGCAATTGTGGAAGCATACAAGGTCTTGGGAAAAGAGTGCCCTTTTCCCCCCCATCGCTCATTCCACACGGGCATTATCTGTTTCCTGGGCTGAGCAAGCTGGTGCGACATTGTTTCCCATGCATACGGATGCGGTCCAGTTAGTATATTAGCACATTTGCACAATAGCCCTTGTAATACAACATATAGGTAGCTCGATAACATATAAGTGTCGTCCAGCTTATTAGTATTTTTATATTTTTTTTATTATATATATATTTTTTTATATATATTTTTTATACTTATCCAATTTTCCATCAAAATGTTCTTTTTTTATATTTCTTTCCTTTAGTTATACTTATTAGGCCTTCTGTACCACTCAGTAGGTACACATGAACACGGTTGTTCTACATAGGTGTACACATATCATAATATCTGTTTCCCCCCCCCCCCCTTTTATACTACCTATCTCCTCCTCATTACCATGGTTATATCCATTGAAGATGATTTTATACCGCCCCCGTTTTTAATATTTTTTCAATAATAACGTATTTTTTATATAAACTCATTGTTATACATACAGGTGTATCACATCGTATATATTCCATTTATATCCATTTTCCATTCCCTCTCCCCCCCTCTCCTGCCCCTTCTTCCCTTCCTTCTATTACCTTGTAATATATTTCTTGTATGAGTAGCATAACCTAGTTGCCTCACATTGCCCCACTTCTAACAGTCCTTATATCTTATGTCCCATGTAGTTTTCATACAAATGTATATATATATTTTTTATACAAATTTATTATTATTTGATTATATATATTTTTTTATACAAACTCATTTTTTTATATATACAGATAGATTATATCGTATATAATTTTATCATTATATCATATACACAGTAGCTCCCCAAGCTCCCCCCCTAGTTGTCAATCTTTTATTTTTATCTT
>BLSH010060562.1:127732-144795 GCA_018402905.1 Glandirana rugosa
AGATAATTATTTTGTGTCTCGACTGGCCTCTCCACCTCCTCACCTCTCCGGTCAGCTCTGTGTTTTATTAATAGATATAAGAGTGATGTCATGTGACCTCCCAGAATCCTCCTCACCTCTCCGGGCAGCTCTGTGTTTTATTAATAGAGATAAGAGTGATGTCATGTGACCTCCCAGAATCCTCTTTACCTCTCCAGTCAGGTCTGAGTTTTATTAATAGAGATAAGAGTGATGTCATGTGACCTCCCAGAATCCTCCTCACCTCTCCGGTCAGGTCTGTGTTTTATTAATAGAGATAAGAGTGATGTCATGTGACTTCCCAGTATCCTCCTCACCTCTCTGGTCAGGTCTGTGTTTTATTAACCACTTCCTGACCACCCGCCATCAATCGTTTGATGGCGGTCCTTTGAAGTGGAATACAGTTGTTATGGTATATTTGTTTTTCTGATGGCGATTCCGTGTCTGATAAAAGTGGTCTCATCGGCGGATTCGCCGCAAGATCACTTTTAGATGGAAGAGGTGCCCTCCCCTTCCCCCCAACTGTTTTTTCGTCATCGGGTCCGTTCCCCCCTGCACTGGAAGCCGAGTGAGGGGAAGATGCTGCCCACTCGGGTCCATAGCATTGCAGGGCGGAAGCGACGTCACAAGTCCCTTCCGTCCGTGTCATTTTTATTTATTTATTGCATTTGAGTGTAAATATGAGATTTGAGGTCTTTTTGACCCCAGATCTCACATTTAAGAGTTCCTGTCATGCTTTTTTCTATTACAAGGAATGTTTACATTCGTTGTAATAGGAATAAAAGTGATCACATTTTTTTTTTTTTAAAAGGACGGTGTAAAAATAAAAAATAAGAAGTAGAATAAAAAAAAAAAGTAGAGAGCCCCGTCGCCGCAAGCTTGCGCACAAAAGTGAACGCATGCATAAGTCGCGCCCGCATATCAAAAGGGTGTTCAAACCACACATGTGAGGTATCACCACGATCATTAGAGCGAGAGCAATAATTCTAGCACTAGACCTCCGTCACTCTAAACTGGCAACCTGTATACATTTTTAAACGTCGCCAATGGAGATTTTTAAGTTGCAAAGTTTGTCACCATTCCGCGAGCAGGCGCAATTTTGAAGCATGATAGTTGGGTATCAATTTACTCGGCGTAACATTATCTTTCACAATATGGAAAAAACTTGGGCTAACTTTACTGTTGTCTTATTTTTTTAAGTGAATTTTTTCAAACAAAATCGCGCTTCTAAGATCGCTGCGAAAATACGGTGTAACAAAGTTTTGCAACGACCGCCATTTTATTCTCTAGGGTGTTAGAAAAAAAAAAAAAATATATATATATATATATATATATATATATATATAATGTTTGGGGGTTCTGAATAATTTTATAGCAAAAAAAAAAAAATGGTTTTAACTTGTAAACACCGAATTCCAAAAAGAGGCTCGGTCTGGAAGTGGTTAATAGAGATAAGAGTGATGTCATGTGACCTCCCAGAAGCCACCTCTCCGGTCAGGTCTGTGTTTTATTATTAGAGATAAGAGTGATGTCATGTGACCTCCCAGAATCCTCCTCACCTCTTCAGTCAGGTCTGTGTTTTATTAATAGAGATAAGAGTGATGTCATGTGACCTCCCAGAATCCTCCTCACCTCTCCAGTCAGGTCTGTGTTTTATTAATAGAGATAAGAGTGATGTCATGTGACCTCCCAGAATCCTCCTCACCTCTCCAGTCAGGTCTGTGTTTTATTAATAAAGATAAGAGGGATGTCATGTGACCTCCCAGAATCCTCCTCACCTCTCCAGTCAGCAGGTAGATGATCTCCAGGGTGAGGTCCAATATCCTCTCAGTCATGTGACTTGGGTCATCCTCCATCTTCATTGAGGTGATCATGTGATCCATACAATACTCTGATCTCTGTAGACAGATAATATAATATCGTCATTAGACAAATAGAGATTCACTGTAAACCCTCCGTCCAAAGCTGAGGGAGGTTTAGAGCCGTGCCTGTGTTGTGTCGATAAATACCAAATATATTCAACATGAAAACCATGTGTTGATTATATATATATAGGAGTAGAAAGGCAGCCATAATGGGATGTTACTTTACAAAGTAATATTGTATTACCCCCTCTGCTTCCAGCTCCAACGTCTTGTCTCTACTCGCTCACAACACACGGCTCTCGCTCGGAACGTCCTGCTTAGACCCCAACATCACTTCCGGTTCATCAGGTACCTCACTTCCTGTCCCTATATCACTTCCTGTCTGCACCTGACATCACTTCCTGTCTCTAAATTCCACCATGATTTGTCTTTTTGTTCCATTCAATATAATAGGAAAAGATATCCACCTTGATAGTAAAGTGATTAAAGGTTGAGTCCCGTCTATTTTCAGTATGTGATTATTATAAGATAACACGGCAATGGTTAAAAATAAAAAACACCAGATCCTGTAACCATCCTAAAAAATTGCATGTAAAAACACAGAAAAATTAAGTATGCTAAATGCTTACCTGCTGTGTTTTTCCTTTCCGTCATTTTTTTTCCTCCCTTGCATTGTGTGTTTATGTTTCTGTAAGACTCCCATTTGTTACACTTTAATAAAAAAAGTACAGCCAAAGCTCGTTTGGCTGTACTCCTCCTATGGATCATAGGAGTGCAGTTTGTTCTGCATTCTTGCAACCCATTTTCAGCAGACAGCGGGCTGAAGTCCGCTGCCGGGTGACATCACAGAGCCGGTCCAGGCTCAGGCAAAATCTCAACAATGGAGTCGGGATCTGCCCACATTAGGGTTGCCACCTCATCCCTTTAAACCGGAACACATATGAATTACACAGGTTCTGGGGCTAATTTAATGCAGATAAGGCACCAAGTGAGTTTAATTACCACCTTAATCAGCCACAGAACCTGTGTAATTCATATGTGTTCGGGTTTAAAGGGAGGAGGTGGAAACCCTAGCCCACATGCCTGGACTGGCACCCCGCTCACCCTCCACAGCCCAGCGCTCCAGTGAGCGAGGAGGGAGCAGAGCAGAGAGCGGTGACTGACAGTCTGCAGCTCCCTGCTCACAGAGCTCTGAGAACTGAGCGATCGGCAGTGGTAGATCGCTCGGTTCTCAGTGTTAGGGGTGCAGGGGGACAGATGCTACATCCACCTAGGTAAGTATGATTCTAAAAAAGAAAGGTTTAGCCCCCTTCATGACCAGGCCATTTTTTGTGACACGGCACTGCAATACTTTTACTGACTATTGTGTGGTCATCCTTTTTTTCCCCACAAATAGAGCTTTCTTTTTGGTGGTATTTGATCACCTCTGCGGTTTTTATTTTTTGCGCTATAAACAAAAAAAATTACAATTTTGAAAAAAAAAAAAAAAAATTTCCTGACAGACTCCATGGCAGCATACGTATGGGTTAACCCCACCTCCACTCCTCCCCTATAGGACCCCACTCCCATAAATCTTTGCTCTGAGGCGGAGGCCGTGTTCCTTTTTTGTCCTCCTCCTAAGGGCCGCTTTGATTACCCAAAGATTTTTAAGACCGGCCAACAGCGACCACTGGGAAGACAGGTCGCGATACTCTGATAAGCCTTAGCTACTAGCAGGGTATGGAGTGGGCAATTGGAAGAGGCGCTGGAAGAGCTAGAAGCCTAGCCACTGGCAGGCAAGCGGCGCAATGGCCAGATAGCCCAGCTATTAGCGGGTGGCCCTATCTGCCCCAAGTACGGCGAGATCAGCCTACCTGGTCCGGGTCGATCGTGGAAGCAGGATTGAATTGCAGATCTGTGTTTGTGTCCTGTGCGGTGATGTATACCTTTTATATTACATATTCCATGGCAGCAGTTTGTGGTTGTCTGTTTTCTTCCCTGTCTCTAGTGTCTTCCAGTCTATGGCAGCTGGAGCGCATTGGCGTTCCAAGCCGCTGCTTGCTCTTCCGGCCGGGTGTCCCCAGGTTACTCCTGACCAGAGACCCAGTGCATGCGTACTGTGGGCGGCGGTGGCATCATTTCAGTGGAGAAATTCAATCAGCGGTCAGTACTGTTGATATAGGGATTTCTCTATGGGCAGCTTGCAGCAGTTTTTTCTAAATGCTGTGTGCATTCATCACAGGTATATGCTTTGCATTAACTTCCTGGTAGGCTGCCTGTGTAATTCTGCTATGATTTGATCAGCTGGGCAGGTTGTCTGGCTGTGGAGGTTTCACTGCCCCCTGGTGGCCAGCCCTTATGCAGCAAGTATGGGGGGCGTTAACCCTTTCCTTGCTTACCTGGGTACTCTTTTTTGAGTTTAGCCATTTCCTTTCTATCCTATTTTGTTTTCTTTATATTTCCTTCCTAGGTCGAGGTAACAAGACACGACACAAGATGATAAAGACCTCATTAGGTCACAACATTCCTCTTCCAAATGGATTTGGCATAGGGCACTGTTAAGGCCCAGCCTTCATAGTAGAAGCTATAAATCCCCCTTCACGCACCCACCGCTATGTCAGCTGCTCCAAGAAGGGAGCCTAATGGGGATGCGGGACTCCGGTCTCAGAGGGTACGTTTCTGCATGAGCTATGCTGAAGCCCAGGTGGTTGGAGAAGGGGATAGTGATTCCAACAGATGGAATCTCTGATGAGGCATGTGGTGCAAGAATCCCTTAGAGTGGAATTTAAGCCACATTAAAATTTCAACAGCCATTGCGGCATGTTCTCCCGCTAGAATGGCCGTCAAGAACGGGAACTGTCCCATCAAGCCATTCGTCTATAAAGACCTCCGACCGTGGGGCAGAGGGAGATAAGTCTCTTTACCCTGATAACGCCTTTTGTTAAGGCAATGAGGGGTGCATTTACAGGAAAAAACCTGTGGAGTCCCCTGCAAAGCAAGAGGAAGTTCTGTAAGCACCTTGGGCTCTGTTTTCCTCCAGTGCGACTTGTCATGCATTCCAATCTATGCGACTTAGTTGCAGCAACTCTGGAAAGGTTCCTACACTACTCCGGTGCGACTTTTGATGCAGCTCTGATCCAGAGACTGTAAAGTGGGAACGGGGGCTGCACTTAGTCGCACTCCAGAGTCGCGCTTTGAATCGTGCGACTTTGGGGTCGCAATAGTGGAGATGTAACCTCAGGGAGAGTGTTCTATTCTCCCCATTCCTAACGGAACTAGGGGACATCATTTTGGATAAGCAAGGTCTCGAGATATACCTTCCTTATGAGCAAACGTGTCCCTTTTCCTTAGAAGATGCAGTTAATGGCCCGAAGGTTGGTCTGGGCTCTTGTGGCCATAAAAAAAAAAAAAAAAAAAAGGGATGAAAACGTGGGAATGTGGACCCAGTACTCAGGAGCGTTGTCAGAAACGCTATACTTCAGGATCCGGAGCTGGTGTCGGTTTCCATGGTAGCATCATTTGCATGGTGGCATGGGTTATGCTCTCATCAGTTATGGAAAGTGAGCGCTATGGCTAGGGCCTGGGCCTGCTGATCCCGCCACTATCAGGCTTAATATAGCATACCCTTTGAGGGAGCTTCATCTTTGCAAGCTGACTAGCATCGCATCCCGGGCCACAGTTGGCAAGCTAGGGTCCTGCCTCAGGACCGGCGCCTGAAAGTCTGGAAGACAGCAGTCTAGAGAACAAAGTTCGGCGCATGCAAGGGTTGCACGTTTTTACAGCCTAGGTCTGGATTTTAGGAAGAGCTGGTGTGGAGACCAGATTTCCCCTCAGAAGCATGCTAGAAGCTTGAACTCAAGTATCAAGAAGCGACTGAGTTTGGGCCTCAGACTATTGGGACATCAAAATGGTCTCTTAGGGACATGCATGGTCCATTAGAGGTCTGCTTCCAGGCGGATTCATTTCAGTGGATTTTACCTCACACTGAGATAAAGATAACATATACTCAGGCTTTACATAAGTCACTGGTGTCACAAAGTGCTGCCGTGCCAGTTTTCGAATGCGAGAGATTTCAGGGCAGGTACTCGCCCCTCTTTATGGTCATGAAGGAGAACAGCTTTCGGAGGCCTGGTTTGGACCTTGCACACCTGAGACAATTGTCAGCAAGCTTGTTTCCAATAGACATAAGATGCTTACTTTCATGTGCCCATTGTAGAAGACTTCTGCAAGTTCCTTCGGTTCACTATAGGTCAGGTCCATCTCCAGCTCCAGCCATTTGGGCTTTCATCATCACCCTGTGTATTTTCAGGGTCTTATTGGTTGTTATGGTCTTTATCCAAACAAGGAGCATAGGCCTGCTGAGTTCCGTGGATGTACTTCTCCTAGTGTCCCAAAACAAAGGGCAGCTGCTGGAGCCCAGAGCTCAGGTTTTTTCTATGCTCCTCAAATTCAGATGGCAGCTGATTCTGGTAAGAGTCACCTGGAGCCCAGTCTCCTGTATGCCTCGGAGCTCAGTGCAATATAATCAAGAGGACTATTGCCTTGACTCTGGTTCCCGAGGTGCTGGAACAGAATACTCCTGGCCTTGTCTTCATCCCTGCACGCCTTTCAGTGTCTAAAATGATTGACACTATGGTTTCTATGATTTCAAAGGGGTCAAGTGGAGGCTGGAGAAGACGACCCTTCCGGAAGGGGTTTCTCCAGCAGTGGGAGCCAGGAAGCAAAATTCAGGTCATCTACATTACCTCAATCATGAGAGCGAGTCCCCTGGTGGCTGCAGTGGAGGAGTTGACTCTTTTGCCATTTCCATTTACCCATTTTCTGGTTCACAATCACATCCGATGCTAGCAATATGGACTGGGGGGCTCGCTGCCTGTCGGGAATAGCTCAAGACAGGCGGGGCTGTCAATTTCACAGGATTGTGTTAAACATTCTGATACTACGGACGGCCTTCTGCACCCTACAGGCCTTTCACTATATGAGGAAGGGAGCGCCAATGCTCTTAGGTTAGTCAACGCTACGGTGGTCTCTTATGTTAAGACAGAAGGACTCACAGCTTGTTCTCTATTACGGGAAGCAGGAGCCAATTATGTCTTGGGCTCAGAAGATTCAAGCCTACACCTCAGCGGCTTATGTCCCCAGAGTCCAGAATATTCTAGCATACTTTCTTTCCAGAGTCCAGTTGGACAACAACGAATAACATCTTCATGTGGAGGTTTTCAGGCACAAATGCCCTGATCATTGGTAATGCAGTAGAACTGGTGCATTTCTTCCAGTCCTGGTCGACCTCGGGTTTCTATGAAGACTCTGAGCAGAGGTTGTGCAGGTAGTGGCAGGGATGCCTTATTGGCCAATTAGGCCATGGTTCCCCTTGCTGGCACAGTTTAGCTTCCAGTGCACCTTCTCCTCAGGCCAGACCTTCTGTCACTGGGTGCAATTCTACTTCCATGTCCAGCACGGTTGCGTCTGACAGCCTGGTTCTTGAGATTGGAAGTCTTCGGCTTCTCCTCCAGAGTCATCTCCGTTCTCTTGAATACCAGCAGAATGAACGCAAACAAAGTTTAGGGAAGAATTTGGTCAACGTTTACTTAAATACATGTCTGCTGCTGACAGATCATGTAGTGATCTAGAAGTTCTAAATATTCTAGGCTTCCTCCAGTCGGATTTAGTCTATCGGTCAGTTCCCTCGGAATTCAAGTGTCCGCTTTATTGGCCTTCACAGGTGTATCCAGGTCTAGGCATCTTTCCTGTCCAACAATCCTTCAAGGAAGCAACTAGGCGCAGTCCTCGAAGTAGCGGAGGTTTTCCAAATGGAGTCTCCCTTTTGTTGTCAACTCCTTCTTGGGAATTGGAGCAGAGTGTTCTAGGGCTGTTGCCGTTTAAGGCTTCTCTGTCAATTTTGCCTTTTTCCAGGCTATCACGTCGGCATAAAGAGCCTCAGAGATTGGTTCATTGGTAACAGAGAAATTTTCTTATCGTTCTTTCCAGTTTGAGTGGTGCTGTTATCTATGCTTGACTCAATTCTTAAAGCGGTTGTCTACCCATCGATTTGATAGTGTCAAAAAAGAGTTAATATTCCCGGCATGCCGGGAATGCTAGCTGTCTCCTTGGTTGTGCTCTCAACCAGACTGGCAGACCATCCAGTGGGTGGTGTCAAGATGTATCGCATGCGTAGCATCATGGCGGTTGCAGATCAGGCAGAGGCTAAGATGTCAGCTTCCTTAGCTGAAAACAATAGGAGAGTATACAGCCACTTTAAGGGCACATGAGTCTTTCATTTCTACAAAGCTACAACTTCCTACATGCTTCAGAGCGCCTGTTAATTCTATTGCCAGAAAGGACAGAGGAACGTGCCTCATCTAGGATGATTGTGGCACGGATGGCCTAGGCCATCCAACAGGCTCAGGGAGCCAAGGGCTTGGCTGCTTTGGAGGTACTGTCTGCTCGTTCGACCAGGCATGGGTTTACATCTTTGGCAGATTCACAGCATGTGATTCCCAGAGTAGTCTGTAGGGCAACCTTGTGGTCCTCAATCAATACGTTTATGGCTCATTATTGTGTGGAGTCTGCTTCTTTATCCTCCTTATTTTAGCTTGCAGGTCTTGTCTGTTGATGATACAAATTAAAGCCTTTGGGATAGCATTGCCCGCCCATTGGGTGTATGGCGAGTTAATTCCCATACCTATGCTGCCATGGAGTCTGTCAGGAAAATGGAAAATTTACCATCAAATACTTACCGTAATTTTCCTTTCCTGATGGACTCCATGACAGCATGAGCCCCCCCCCCCCTCCCCCAAATGTCTTGAGGAGGCTAGTTACGGAAGACGGCCTCCGGCTCAGAGCAAAGATTTATGGGAGTGGGGTCCTATAGGGGAGGAGTGGAGGCGGGGTTAACCCATACGTATGCTGCCATGGAGACCATCAGGAAAGGAAAATTACGGTAAGTATTTGATGGTACATTTTCCGTTTTTTTACTTTCTGCTATAAAACATAACCAATAAAAAAAATCAAATTTCTTCATCAGTTTAGGCCAATATGTATATTGCTACATGTTTTAGGTAAAAAAAAATCCCAATAAGCGTATATTGGTTGGTTTGCGCAAAAGGTATAGCGTCTAAAAACGATGGCATATTTTTATGGATTTTTTTTTTCTTTTCTTAGTAGTAATGGTGTCGATCAGCCACTTATAGCGGGGACTGCGGCATTGCGGTGGACAAATCAAACACCAATACAGGGATCAGTGCTAAAAAATATGCAACGTCACTGTACTAATGACACTGGCAGTGAAGGAGTTAACATCAGGAGTGATCAAAGGGTTAAATGTGCTCTTAGGGAGTGCTCTCCAACTGTGTAGGAGGTGCTTGTAATGTGGGAAGGCAGAGATCCGTGCTCCTGCTTAGCTCTGTCTTCCTTTGTCACAGAACGGAGATCTGCCTTGTTTACTTGTTAGACCGCCGTTCTGCCTCTGTCAGGAATGATCAGTGGATCCCCACAGACCCGCTGTGTCCTGGAATCCCGGAAGTAACAGGTGTGTAATTTCACCTGTAGGAGTCGCCGTCCACATTATATGTACGTGGTGCGGTTGGCAACTGGTTAAAGTGGTTGTAAACCGCATCTGATACAACAACAAAAAAAACACCTGTAGGGCAATTATATAACATACTCGTACGCATCGCATACTATCACATTGTGAAATACCTTAGAATGAAGCCCTCCTGTGGCACGCTGTCACCGCTAAGAGGGCTGACATCTCCCCCGGCTTTTCTTCTGGGTTTGCACTGTGTGATTGGCTGGAGCATGCATGTGGGAGCCCTCGGTTCCGGCACAAAGCTCTGAAGGTCCGGCATACCTTGACTCTGACGTCACCAGCTGCATCCAGGGTGAATATCTCCTAAACCAGCCTTTCTCAACCTTTTCAACACCAAGGAAACCTTAAAATTACTCTCCGGTCTCGGGGAACCCCTGCTAAAAATTAAAAATCTACAACTCATGATGCATTAGTGTGATGGTCAATGGGAAGAATGCTCCCTACCCTTGTAACAAAAGGCAGGAGTGGTGGTAACTCTGGATGTATGGCAACATCCCAAAAGTGAACAAAAATTAGAAAAAACCCTCCAAAGAAAGGGACTTTAGGCATACCTGGATTGGAAACATATAGACACCATGGATAGTAAAATATCCTAATATTTATTGTTGTAAACGTGTAGCAAGTAAAACCAGGCCAAGAGGCCAAGATACAAGCACTGATAAAATTGAGGATCACATGGACAAAACATGACAAGACAAAACAAAGCAAGAGCACTGTGCAAAAACATATGGTGGTGAAAGGACCCACAGAGTTAGAGAAAGGCTGCAAGAACATCCGACGCGTTTCAAGATAGTTGATGGACTCTTCTTCAGGGATGTTACAGATGGGGTTTGTTTTCAAACAGGCAGACCAAATAATGCACCATATGGCCCTCTCTGAATAAGAAGAGGGTAGATCTTCACATATACGATTGTGGGGTCAAAGGTGTTGGTTATATTTAAAAGATTTCTCCTGAGGCTGGCTTGTCAGTAGGGGCTGAGCCGGAAACAGAAATAGAATATGAACGGCCAATGTGCCACTTTTAGGTATAGCCACTCAAGGTCGGCGTCAGCAAAGAAAATGAGCTCAGCTAGGTGTATCCAGAGTATGGACAGATTCTATCAGCCTACAAATCAGCACAGGCCCACCAAGGGCAGCTGCCCGCCATCCACAGGGGTCAAGTGATCAAGAGATAGGGGACACCGAAGCAAAGTCGGACTATAGGCCAGCTGTCTGTAGGTGCTGGGACAGGGAGTGTTTCCAATCCGGCCTTTTTTGCTCCCTACACTTGTGGTCATTGGGAAGAATTACCCCTTACAGATAGCTAAAAAGATCAATGATGTCATTGGGAATTTATCTGAGAGGTAGAAATTGATCATTGCTCAAGGAACTCCTTGCAACCTCTGGAGGAACCCTGGTTGAGAAACCCTGGCCTAAACAGTGCACGTTTAGGAGATCATTATTTTACAGTACCTACAGGTAAGTTTTATTATAGGCTTACCTGTGGGTAAAAATCACAAAGCAGCCTTTACTACCCCTTTAGGGAGTATTTTATGAGTAGAAGTAATACGGCATACATGTGTGCTATATACACAAGTAGGCTCAGACTCTATTATCACACCCAGTATTCAGTGTAACTGAAGCACTTCCACACCGAGCTGTTCTGACAATTCTCTCCTACATGCAAAAAAATCTGCATTTTTTTTTTACTAGAAAATTATTTAGAACCCCCAAACATTATGTATTGTTTAAGCAGAGGCTCCAATCACACTTTAGTGTATGTTAACCACTTCAGCCCCGGAAGGATTTTCCCCTTTATGACCAGAGCACTTTTTGCGATTCGGCACTGCATCTCTTTAACTGACAATTTCGCGGTCGTGCGACGTTGTACCCAAACAAAATTGATGTCCTTTTTTTCCCCACAAATAGAGCTTTATTTTGGTGGTATTTGATCACCTCTGCATCGCTTCTGATCACCACTATAAACAAATAAAGAGCGATCATTTTGCAAAAAAAAAACAATATTTCTTACTTTTTGCTATAATACATATCTAAAAAATATATATAAAAAAAAAATTAATTCATCAGTTTTGGCCGATATATATTTTTCCTTTCATATAGGTTTTTTTTTTTTTACTAGTAATGGCGGCGATCTGTGATTTTTAGTGGTACTGCGACATTTCGGCGGATATGTTGGACACTTTTTTGGGACCATTGAAATTTATACAGCGATCAGTGCTATGAAAATGCATTGATTACTGTGTAAATTTCACTGGCAGGGAAGGGGTTAACACTAGGGCGCGATCAAAGGGTTAACTGTTTTCCCTGGGAGGTGTTACTAACTGTATGGGGGCTGGGCTGAGTGGGAGAGGAGATCAGACTCCTTCTCCCCTGTCAGAACGGAGATCTGTTGTTTACATACATGGATCCCCGTTCTGTCACTATGGGAGAGCAATCGCGGGTAGCCGGCGGACATCGAGTCCACCCTACCCGCTCCCTGGCTCCCCCTCCACACTGTGAGCGAGCTAGCATGCTCACGATCCGTGATCTCGCAGCCGCCATCAGGTGACGGCGATATCGAGCCATGTTGCCACAGTCAATCCACAGCGGGCGGTCGGCAACTGGTTAATGCACAAAATCACAATATAGTACCCCATTTTTGGTAAAATATAAAAGATGTTACACCGAGTAAGTAGATACCCAACATGTCACACTTTAAAATTGCGCACACTTGTGAAACGGTGGTACCTAAAAGACAATGCTTTATATACCTTTACAGGTTACCAGTTATCAGTTACACGGGAGGTCTGGTGCTAGAATTATTGCTCTCAATATAACATTCATGGTGACACCGCCAACACACATATTTGTGCGCGATCTATGCATGTTTTCAGCTTTGCGTGTGGGGAAGGGGGTGTGTCAATTTTTTTTTCTAGGATTTATTTTATTTAAATCTTTTTATTTTTACACTGTCTCTTTAAAAAAAAATGTTTTATCAACTTTACTGCTATCACAAGGGATGAACAACATCCACTGGGATAGCATGCGCAGTGACAGATACTTTTTACTGAGAGATCTGGGGTCTGTTAGAGCCCATATGTCTCCTCTGCCCCGCAAAGCATCAGATCAAACCAAGATCGGTTTGACCCGATGCTTTCATAGGCCGCTAACGGCTTGTTTATATTAGCTGAAATGGGAAGTGACAAAATACTTGTGTCCGGTTTCATAGACCAAAGAGATGATCGGGGACGTTCCGGTCTTCGGTCTTCTCTATGGTCAGCCGGCAGAACCGCCAGCTTAAAGCGGAGTTCCACCCAGTTAAAAGTCAGCAGCTACAAAAAGTGTAACTGCTGACCTTTAACAATCGGACACGCACCTGTCCCAGGCTTCAGCGATGCGGCTGCCCAAAGGCTTGCTCCTCTCCACTTTGGCGGCGCCGCCATCACAAGTGTGGGCGTCCGGCTTTGGCTTCAAACCTGGGCGAGCGCACAAGTCGCGCTGCGCTTTGTGAATGGCTGGCATATCTTCTGGAACCTGTGACTTGTCCCAGAAGATCCCGGGTGGGAAGGGGGAAAAGTAAACTTCCTTCCTGTTCCAGGGCACCAGGACAGGAAGTACAGCTGGGACCCTGTCAAAACAGGGTCCGTACTGCCCCCCCCCCCAAAAAAAATGACATACCAATTGTGGCATGTCGGGGGGTCACCTCCCCTTAAGTGTAAAGCTCCCCAGTGGACCGGAGAGCCAGGAGAGGGGCAAAAAGCAAGCGCCTGTAGAAGCAATCCAGTGGATTTTTAGCTGCTCAGATTGCTTTTACATTTTTCAGCATTGCCAGCTGAAAAAAATGATGCCAGGGACATGGATGCAGCTGCAGCTATGACCTTGGTATAACCCCTTCAACCAGAAGATGTACGGGTACATCCTTTTGGAGAGGTGGAGGGTTTAGGCCCTTCTCCTTTGGCTGCCCCTCTTACTCAGATTCTTAAATTGGAATAGAGATGCTCACCCTTGTGAATTTCCTTTCAGAATGAAAGTTTTCCCGCACTCTGAACATGAATAACCACTTGCCGACCTCAATACGTATATATATGTTGCACATTGCAAGTGGTGCACCGGGGTTATGGCTGAAGCTATCAACCATAATCCCGGTATTTTCTTTTTTCTTTTTTCAGCTTTCTCATTAAAGTGGTCCAAGCGGCTGATTAGCCGGTGGATTGCTTTCAGAAGCAGCGGGAGGGGTCGTTGTCCCCTCCCAACTCTCACTGGTGTTTCTCAAGGCTTGTGGTTCTTATCGGCGAGCCTGGGAAATGATCCGATGGTTCGTGCGGCTGGCCATAGAGGTGACCAGAGACAAGATTGTTTCTGATCACCTCTATGATCTTGGAGGACCTTAGCAACATCATGACGTCACTTTTTTTTTTTTGATCTTTTGCTCTCAAAAGTAGAGGAGAGATCAGAGGTGCAACTAGAACCTTCAGGGCCCCGGTGCAAGAAATTATGGAGGGACTCCCGACCCCTGGCCAGGGCCCTTCCCTCTTCCCGCTGATCCTGGGGCCCTTTACTCCTATCGCGGGTCCCTTTATTACGGTACCGCAGCAGGGCCCTTTCACAAGTTCTGCAGTGGGCCCCCTTTCTGCCATCTTCGGGCCTCCCCATGGTGGTGAAATGCCAGGGCCCGGTCCCAATTGTGACCTTTGCCATCCTGATAGTTCCCTCACTGGTGTCAGTAGTTTTTAATTTTTTTTTTTTTTACCATTTCATTTTATTTCTTTACAATTTTATTTTTACAAATTTTTTAATTTTGTTTTTTATGTGCTCTGTTGGGGGCTTTTATGAGATATCAGGAGTCTAAACAAACCTCAACCCTCAATCTCCATCTGTATAGCCTCAGCTGCACAGAATGAATGGACAAGAATAGTTGAGTACCAAGCCTCCCATTCATTCAGAAATGGAAGTATAGTAAAAACAGTTTACTATGCTTCAGTTATGAATGAGCCAATTGGTACCAATCACTGACTCTGTCCATTCAGATAAGAAAGGAGCTGGTAAATGAGAAATTTACTGACCTGTTCCCATCTCTCCATCAAGACACATCTTCTACAGCAGCTGGCAGGAGAGAGGAGGGAGGACCAGGGAAGCACACAGGGACCCTGGGAACAGCAGAAGACAAGTAAACTGGATAGGAGAGGCGGCGGGGGCAGCATATAGAGGAACCAATCTCCTGCACTAGGAGGAAAATGGTTCCTCTAAATGCCGCTCCCGCCATCCCTCCTATTCAGGTGTACAAGGGAGGCACACGGGCCCCCTGGAGAACGGGGCTTGGTTGCAATTGCAACCCCTGTAGTTACGCCCCTGGGAGAGATTTGCTGTCTTATAAACCCCAGATGTCTCCATAAAGAGGACCTGTCATCCCTTATTTCTATCACAAGGGATGCTTACATTCCTTGTTAGGCCTCTTGCACATGATACTCCTGTTTGAGTATCTACTTTTTCAGACCTTTTCACTTGGTATATATTTACGTGCATTTTTGCGCGCACTCGTGCATTTTTTCACGCAAATGCGCGCAAATGTATTCTCGCATTCTCTTTCTGCACAATATGTAAATGAGCATTTGTGCGCATGAGGCATAAATTACTGACCACAAAAGCTGATTTTTCTATTTATTTTTTTTACGGAAGAATGCACGGTGCTTGTTTACGCGCCTGTGTGCATAGGCACATTAGAAGTAATGGCCTGTATTTTAGCGCAGTAAAAAAACAAAAAAGCTGTACTGAGCTTTTTCAAGCTGCAGTGTTCAAGAGGCCTAATAGGAATAAAAGTGATCAAAATTTTTTAAAGGGACAGTGTATAAATAAAATAAATAGGAAAAAAAAATTGTAAAAAAGCCCCCTTCCCTCCTTGCTTGCGCGCAGTAGCGAACGCATACATAAGTCGCGTATGCATATGTAAACGGTGTTTGCACCACACATGTGAGGTATCGCCGCGATCGTTAGAGCGAGAGCAATAATTCTAGTGCTAGATGTTCTCTGTAACTCTAAACTGGTAACCTGTAAAAATGATTGCCTATTGAGATTTTATAAGTATCGTAGTGTGTTGCCAATCCACAAGCGTGCACAGTGGTGTCACAAAAATGTGACATGTATGGTATCTATTTACTCAGCGTAACATTACAATACAAAAATTGTATTGTTTTGCATTAAAATAAATTTTTCCCCAAAAAATTGTGTTTGAAAAACTGCTGCACAAATACTGTGTGACCTAAATAATTCCCACTATTGCCATTTTATTCTCTAGGGTCCCTGCTAAAAAAAAATATATATATATATATATATATATATATATAATGTTTGGGGGTTCTATGTAATTTTCTAGCAAAAAATACAGATTTTTAATTGTAAACAAAAAGTGATGGAAAAGGCCGGGTCCTTGCGTGGATACGTACGCTGAACCAGGTGAATTCTTTGGTGATCAACACGGCCTCCCATTTTAAATGAACTTCCTGTCCTCTGAACATGAATAGGGATGTTCACCTGTGTTTTTTTTTCCAAAAACAATGTGTTTGTAAGACCGCTGCGCAAATACGGTGTGACATAAAGTATTGCAACGACCGCCATTTTATTCTCCAAGGTCTCTGCTAAAAAAATATATATAATGTTTGGGGGTTCTGAGTAATTTTATTTTGCAAAAAATACTGATGTTAACTTGTAAACAACACATGTCAGAAATAGGCTTGGTCCTTAAGTGGTTAAAGAGAAGAAGACAGGGAATCTAATGCATATAAAAACTTTAATAGATATGAACAAATCACATGCATTAAGGGGATATATCTTGTACAGAGCCTTATGACAAGCTAAAGAAATGAGGATGACGCACTCCTGCACTTAGAGCATAGTGTGACTTCTCTGGTGTTTCACAAGTTGTCCTTTCCGAGTGAAAGATTTCCCGCACTCTGAGCATGAATAAGGACGCTCACCGGTGTGACTTCTCTGGTGTTTAACAAAGTCTCCTTTATAAGTGAAAGATTTGCCGCACTCTGTACATAAATAAGGACGTTCACCCGTGTGAACTCTTTGGTGTTTAACAAGGTTTCCTTTACAAATGAAAGATTTTCCGCACTCTGAACATGAATAGGGACGTTCACCTGTGTGGATTTTCTGATGTTTAACAAGATTATCTTTCTTATTGAAAGATTTCCCGCACTCTGAACATGAATAGGGGCGCTCACCTGTGTGAATTATCCGGTGTCTAATAAGGTCATCTTTGCAAACGTAAGATTTCCCGCACTCTGAACATGAATAGGGACGGTCACCTGTGTGATTTCTTTGGTGTTTCACAAGATGATCTTTCTTGTTGAAAGATTTCCCACACTCTGAACATGAATAAGGACGTTCACCTGTATGACTTCTCTGATGTTTCACAAGGTTTCCTTTCAGAGTGAAAGATTTTCCACACTCTACACATAAATAAGGATGCTCCCCCGTGTGACTTATCTGGTGTCTAACAAGACCTCCTATCTGAGTGAAAGATTTCCCGCACTCTGAACATGAATAAGGGCGCTCACCCGTGTGAATTCTCTGGTGTCTAACAAGGGCTCCTTGAAGAGTGAAAGATTTCCCACACTCTGAACAAGCATAAG
>BLSH010060562.1:157436-169191 GCA_018402905.1 Glandirana rugosa
GGTCCGCCTACCATGAAAGTTGCGTCTGATAGGATTGTTGAGATGTGACGGTGACCGACGTGGATAAATGGTTCTATATTTAGGATGTATCCGGTCTATAAACCAGAGGCTCTGGATGGACAGTTGGATAAATGGCTCTATATTTAGGATGTATCTGGTCTATAAACCAGACGATTTTGTCAGTCCCTTTGGTGCAGAGACTAATGTGACCAGCACAATGTTCTCTATACAGCACTGTGCTTTATGCCAGAGTCACAGCTATAAAAAAATGTTGATAATAATAATAATAGTGTGTTACTGTGGTGAGGTCTGAGATGAATCTCTGTGGAGAGCTGAGTCTGCCTGGTGACCTTGCAATTGGTTCCTGTGGAGAGGGAATGCAGCCAGTGGCAGTGTAGAGTTGTTAGGATAGTCTGCGTTGAAAGTACCATCCGCCTGGTGACTGTGATCCTGCCCTGTGATTGGTTGGTGTGGAGGGAGTGCAGCCAATAGCAGTGGAGGAGGTGTGAAGCGGGAACTCTGAGGTGATGGCTGTGAGGTGTCCGACTCTCCTCGGCTCTTCTATTCCTGAATTCTCCATTTTGTTTTACATCGACGACAGAAGTGATGGTGGAATGGGTTCTGTTTTCTGTCACAGGAAATGTGGTAAAGGTAAAATAATATCACATTTTTATATCCCTCTATATGTATATGTAGTATCTGCTGGAGATAAAAGACGTCACAGTAACTATGGAGGAAGAGGACAGACATGACGGGGGGGTTACTGCCAGTGTTCATTTTGTCAAAAAATAATTTTCGTCTGCGGCCTTTTTACAGTGAATGAAAAGTACACCACGTTTTCGTCCACTGACAAAAACTATGAGGAAAAACATTTCAGTTTTTGTTAATTGAAGTCTAAATGGGCATCATTTATCTGTAAAACATTTTCCAGTGTGAATGCATGGAGGACGCTGTGTGGTCTTCTCTGATGTATAAAAAGGATTCCTGGTTGAAACATTTCCCACACTCAGCACATGAAAACAGGATGCTCACACGCGTGAGTTCTCAGGTGTTCAACTAGGTTTCATTTCTTTGTGAAAGATTTTCTGCACTCTGAACATGTACTGTATAAAAACCCTCATCTTTATGAATCCTATGGTGTCTAACAAGGTCTCCTCAATGAGTGAAAGATTTCCCGCACTCTGGACATGAATACAGATGCTCACGCATGTGAATTCTCTGGTGTGTAACAAGGTTTCCTATCAGAATGAAAGTTTTCCCACACTCTGAACATGAATAAGAATGTTGACCCGGGTGATCATCTAGGTTCTCTTTCTAAGGCCCGGTTCACACTAGTGCGATGGGAGAACCCGGCGAATCCAGTGCGGTTCCCGCATTGCACATGAATCGCACTCGCACAATGGTTCACACTGAGATCTGCGAACCTCTGCGGGTGTCAATGTAAAGTTAACGACACCCCCCAGATCGGTTTGCAGATCGCAGTGCGCACTGTGAAATGGTGCAGGAATCGTTTCGCATAAGTGTCAAGATCCATGCAATCCGATTCCAGTGCAGACAAAAAAAAAAAGGCTCCTGCACCATTTTGGTGCGATTGCGATTTCAGCCATACAGTTTCTATGGCTGAAATCGCATCACACAGACAATAGCAATGCGGTGCGAATCTCATGTGATGTCTGTCATCGCACTAGGGTGAATCGGCACTTAGTGAAAGATTTCTCGCACTCTGAACATGAATATCGATGTTCACCTGTGTGACTTCTTTGGCGTTTCACATGGTTTCCTTTCAGACGGAAAGATTTTCTGTGCCCTAAACATCAATAGGATTTTCTTACCCATATGACTTAAAGAGAAGAAAACAGACAAGCGCACAATCTAAGCTCCATTCACACTAATGCATTTTTTCATGCTTCTTGCAGAAATGCAGAGAATTTTTTAACATGTGTTCCTATGGAACATGTTCACATCAATGCATCTTTGTGCTTCTGCGTTTTTGGAAAGGATCGGGGACTTATTTAAATGCAAAACTGCTTTTTTGTGTTTTTTTGGTTCAATAGAGAAGCAGCAGAAAGGTATGTAGTGCATGTTTACTGCGTTTTTGCCGCGATTTGCATTTTTAAATCTGCCCAGCAACTAATTTTCCCCAATAAAACCCATAAAAACGCGAATCGTGGCAAAATTGCGGTAACAAATGCACAAAGCACTGAAGAAACATTCAAAAGCAACATGCATAGATGTGAATCGAGCCTTATGCACGTAAAAACTTTAATACATATAAACAAATTCATAAAAAGGATCGCATTCACATGTGGCATTGAGGCCGGGTTCACAACCATGCATTTTTTAGTTCATTTTCAGTTTTGCAGAAATACACTGCAGTCCATTTAACATGGTTTCCTATGGGTCAAGTTCACATCTGTGCATTTTAGGGAAAGGGTCAGGGACTTTTTTCCTCATTTTTGGTTTCATAGTCTTCAATGGATCAAAAACGTGTATTGAAAAACACAAAATGCACCTGCAGTATGCAAACTGCAGACCTTGTACAAAGCCTTATGACCACAGGGAGATAGACACTGACAGGCTGGAGAAATGAGGGTGACTCACTCCCGCACTTAGGCCTGATTCACACCTATGCATCTTTTATTTTGCAGATTTGCACTACAGAACTTGTTCCATAGGAGACTATGTTAAATGGACTGTAGTGCAAAATGCACTAAAAATGCATAGGTGTGAATCAGGCCTTAAAGCATAGTGTGACTTCACAAGTGGTCTTTTCCATGTGAAAGATTTCCCGCACTCTGAACATGAATAGGGATGGTTGCCCTTGTGTCTTCTCTGGTGTTTAACAAAGTCTCCTTTATAAGTAAAAGTTTTACCGCACTCAGTACATAAATAAGGATCCTCACTGGTGTGAATTTTCTGGTGTCTAATAAGGTCTTCTTTACAAATTTAAGATTTCCCGCACTCTCAACATGAATAGGGATGCTCACACGTGTAACCTCTCTGGTGTTTCACAAGTTGTCCTTTCCACGTGAAAGATTGCCCGCACTCTGAACATGAATAGGGATGGTCGCCCTTGCGTCTTTGGTGTTTAACAAAGTCTCCTTTATAAGTGAAAGTTTTACCGCACTCAGTACATAAATAATGATGCTCACCGGTGTGAATTTTCTGGTGTCTAATAAGGTCTTCTTTACAAATGTAAGATTTCCCGCACTCTGAACATGAATAGGGATGCTCACCTGTGTGACCTCTCTGGTGTTTCACAAGGTTTCCTTTCAGAGTAAAAGATTTTGCACACTACACATAAATAAGGACGCTTACGCATGTGACTTATCTGATGTCTAACAAGATCTCCTGTCTGACTGAAAGATTTCCCACACTCTGAACATGAATAGGGATGCTCATCCGTGTCACTTCTCTGGTGTCTCCAAGGCTTCCTCCTAGGCTGGGTTCACACCAGAACACGCAGCAGCTCACAGCAGGGGTCCGGTGCGTCCTGATTCACCAATTCACAAAAAGAGGAACGTTTTTTTGGGACTTTAAATGAGACCATGTGAACCATGCGTCTCCATCCCTATTGTATACATGAAAAGGGCAGGACTTTGAATGAGGTATACATTGATGCGACTTCAAACAAGGATACCAAATAATGTGGTAAGTATTTATTGTTGAACCTTGACAACAATACCATGCAGTGATGGGTACATATACATAATAGTAAACATGTAGACAATAATATATTGCAGACTTGTTGCACATGAAAGACAGTAGGTTGATAAAAAAACAAGCTCCAAATGGTGGAGTGGTGGCAGCACACACAATAACCTGAATAAACCATTTGCATCTAGAATATGTCCGACGCGTTTCATGGCAGTAGGGCCACTCTTCAGGGGCTGGTGCGAAGTGAGTAGAATCTGAAAAAAGACATGGGCATGTCACTAAAGCACAAGCAAAGCGACCCTGCTGGGGGAAGCCAAAAAATAATAAAAGTAAAAATTTGGATGGTGAGCTACCTACATGGACCAGCATGCGCACGACAGTGAGCTGAGATAGGCGGGCTGACATGGGCGCCCTTACCGGGAGCTGAGGTGTTGTACGTGGTACGAGGAAGCACAAGAAAGTGATAATTGGTGTCAGATTTTCCCAACGACAAAAAAGGCAGGGGCTCCAATCTGTGGTGGATGTAGAGTATCAAAGAAAATTGAATTAAAAGAGGTCTAATCCAAGGGAGTAAAAGCAAGAGACCCGTGCACCAAGGAAGGTGATAGGGATATAAGACACCAACTGTGTGGGTTATAGCTGTAAGGATAGGCTATGAAGCCAAGTGGACACAGATATTGCAACAAGATAAAAGTACTGTGAACCAAGGTGAAGCTGAAAGGGTAAGAAAAAAACACCAGCAGTGAGGATGAACAAGATCAAAGTTGCAACAGTGCCAGTGAGACTTACAGCATGTGAGGTACAATGTGCTTACAGCAGTACCAACCGAACACACCAACACCACGCGGACTGCCATGAAGGGGAGACACCTGGAGCAGAGCAGACATGCCGCTCATATAAGCATCCAGGTCAAACCCCATTGGTCAGCCTAGATTGGCAAACACGCCCCAGAATGTCAGCAACACAAGGAAGCTCAAGGACAGGGGCGGATGCGTGGTGCCGATGCTCAGAGGAAAGGACCCGCCCATACCCTCACACCAGCCACCTGCAACAAGTCTGCAATATATTATTGTCTACATGTTTACCATTATGTGTATGTACCCATCACTGCATGGCATTGTTGTCAAGGTTCAACAATAAATACTTACATTATTTGGTATTCTTGTTTGAAGTCACATTCTTGCCCTTTTCCCCTTTTCATGATTCACCGATTCAGGTCCGATTTCAGCCCAAATTTTGGGCTGAATTTGGACCTGAAACAGACCAAGCGTCGCACCACGTTTTTGTGCAAAACGCACCGGACCTGCCGTGGAAATATGTGAAACGGCTCCGTAGAGAGTCTCCTGCTATTGCAAATTGGATGCAGGGAACCCACATTCAATTCGCAATGGTGTAAACCCAGCCTAAAGCCTCGTACATACGTTTCCTTTTTTGTATGACCGCACTTCTGATTTTTGTCAAAAGTGAGTGTCCATGATTTTGTAAAGCATACTGACTATCCAAAAATTTTCGTTCGACCGAACTTTGCATCAGAAGTGACGTAATGTTTTGAATATTTTTGCATCTTTTTTTTCCTTTCTGAGCATGCGTAGTCTCGGTCATACGGTTTTTTCGGAACGGAAGAAAAATCAGACGTGGTGTTGTCGTATGACAAAATTTTTCTAGCCTGCACATCCAGCTTTTGTCTGACGAAAAATCAAAATCCGCTGTCGAAAGGAGCATGCTAACGGTAAGAATTTTGGACAACAAGCTGTCGAACGACAATTCCTGTCCGAAATTCACGCTGTGTGTACGGGCCTTTAGAGTGAAAGATTTTCCACACTCTACACTTAGGGTCCTTTCACACATGTGGAGTCCATTTTGATGGGCTCCGCTGCTCAGCGGGGATCCATCCGCTCCGTTTTTCTTGAGAAGTACAACAGTGACAAAACAAAAATACTTATGTGTTTTTTTTCCCCACAGGTACTTAGCAACTGGTCAGTCCTTGGCCGGTTTGCACTTTGCATTCAGGACTGGAAATTCTACCATAAGCTACATAAAGCAATGGCTATCTATTGCGAATCTGTTTTGCAAGCGTTTTGGAAACTGCATTGAAGCGGTAGACAGGAAGCATATTAGAATAATAAAACCGATTTCCAGTGGTAGCAAATATTTTAATTATAAAAAAAATTTGTGCTACTGGCGATTGTAGATGCCAACTACTGCTTCCAATACATGGACATTGGCTCTCATGGGTATAGTTCGGACTCCAGCATCTTTGCCCCTTCAACCTTTGGCCAGATGCTGCTTAAAAATGATCACGACCTGCTGCTAAATGTCCACTGCCGGGAACCAAACGCCTACCTGTATGCTATTTTTTTGTTAGGGACGAAGCCTTTGCCTTAGGAGAGCACCTTCTAAGGCCCTACTC
Organism: Glandirana rugosa; assembly: GCA_018402905.1. Lineage (NCBI taxonomy): Eukaryota > Metazoa > Chordata > Amphibia > Anura > Ranidae > Glandirana > Glandirana rugosa. The sequence continues at coordinate 163,504 of BLSH010060562.1, forward strand.
CAGTTTGAACTTCAACGTGGAAAGTAAAGTATCTAATAACCGGCTCACTAGAGCAAGAAGAGTGGTTGAATGTGCATATGGCATTCTTTCTAACAAATGGCGTTTTTTGCACAGTGTCATCAATCTCAACATGTCATATGTGCAGTGAAGGCAGCATGCATCTTACACAATTTTGTAGGGGCGTGGAATGGCATTTGCTTTGAAGATGCTTTAAAGCACAATATGAAGAAGGCACAATGGAGCGGGAGCACAAGTGGTGCCCATATTCTTCATGACCACAGGACAGCTTCCATGTCAACTTGAAACTATTGAAAATTGTTAAATTTGAAATTCAATGGAAAATAAGGACTATGTTTCTAAGACTTCCCATACTGTTATTCTGTATTAATGTGTATAAACTTTTTGTATTGACTCCTGTGTAATGTGTTTTTTTATGTGAGCTAATTTTAGTCAGCTAGCATTACCAATTAGTTACCTATCAAGCTTGCAATATGCTGCTTCCCAAATTATACCATTGGGGTAAGGAAATGGAATGTGAAAATTCTGGTGCAGCTCTGCACAGAAACCAATCAGCTTCCAGCCATGTTGCAAGAGGCGTGGAGGGGTGGAGTGGCTTACTAAGGAAATAGTCAACTGATTAATAAGTGTATTAGCCCACTCATGAGAATGGGGGGCATTATGAACCGGTGAGTTGCTCTCTTAGGGGGGTGGGCTAAGTTTGGCACACAGCAGTGGTGGAATCTTTGGTGGTTTATTTTCAGCTAGATGTCATGGTGCTCTTTATATCTGCATGGACTTTTTCTTTGAGGACTTTATTGGACTACGTTCAAAGCACTTATTTTCGCTGTTGAAGATTGATTCCGTTGCGCTACTGTGGATTTACAATTTTTTTTTTATTGTACTGTCCGCAGCTGCACAGACTGGGACATTTCTCAATACTTGTGACCAGTGGTGTGCAGAGTTGGCTTCCCTGCAGGTGGGTTGGGTTGAGGTGGCCAGTAGCAGAGCGAGGATGGAGGAGGGCGCCAGGCTGTTGACGTCAGCTGCCGCGGCCGCCGGCCTGAGCTCTCGGATGTGTGGAAAAGGACACCTGTCTAAAGACAGCTGTCCTCTTCCCCCCGAAAGGTGCCAAATGTGACACCTGAGGGGGGGAGGAATGCAATCAGTGGAAGTTCCACTTTTGGGTGGAACTTCGCTCTAAAGTGGTTGTCAACTCGTGACAACCACTTTAACCTACAGGTAAGCCTATGATGAGGCTTACCTGTAGGTGCCCTGCATATCCCCCAAACCTGCACGGTTCAGGAGATATGCAGTGTACTAGATGTGCCGACGTCATTTTGTCACATGCGCAGTGGAGAAACGGCCTCCGTGCCGTTTCTTCACTGAGATCATGCTGTGACGTCACGTGACTCCAGCCACTTACAGAGCCACAGTCGCGGCCCCCGAAGGAAGAGGGGCTGAAGATGGACGCTCCCTGCTGTGGGACCAGCACTGGACCTCGCAGGCTTCATTTTCAGGTAAGTGATACATAATGGGCTACTATGCGATGCATAGTAGCCCATTATGTTTCTGCTTTCCAGGGGAATATAGAGGAAGTAAACCCCATCAGGGTTTACTTCCTCTTTAAAGAAGTGAAGACTCATCTAGCTGTAATTCCTAGGGGGTCTTACCAGCCAGTTGCAAACTCTCGATGTTTCCATCAACAAACCATTTAAAGTCTTTATGCGAGAACAGTGGAACAAGTGGATGGCTGCTGGTAATCATGATCTGACACCTACTGGACGAATGAAGAGGCCCACTGTCACTCAAGTTTGTGCATGGGTGAAAACATCATGGCACTCCGTGAAGGAAAAAATCGTTGTACAGTCATTCAAAAAATGTGGCATTAGCAATGCCTTAGATGGAACTGAAGATAGTATGAAGATTGAACCTTAAAGTTTCTCCTCATTTGTTAATGACAGCGATGATGGTTCTTAATTTCATTGTTGACTGCTGTTCACTTTACACGGTTGAAATATTATTCTGTTATTATATTTTAATAAATATTTTAGTACAACACTTGGTTGAGAATATTGTTTTCTAGATTTCCTCCTCTAAAACCTAGGTGCGTCTTATGGTGAGGTGTGTCTTATGGATCGGAAAATACAGTAGTTCAAATTGTATACATTTTTTTATTGCATAACATATGCAAACAAAATTGCACTAACATGTGCAGAATATACATTACTTTGGTAATGAAAACATTCACGTTGTATAAAATTTCAAAACAATTGTCAAGTAATAGTAAAAAATAGTATTTTCAAACACATTTAACCTTTTGCAATCAATGTTTTTGCAAATGCAAAAGCGAGGCAAATTCACTTACATGTATAAATGAATTTGCATTGCACAGACATTGCATGTGAATCTATTTTTTTTTTCACAAAAATACCAACAATTGGCAAAGTTATCAAAAGCCTACTGGAATTTGATCACGCGTGTGAACACCCATGTTGTCAGATTACAGTGCAGACCTTAATGCATAAGCAAGTATTCAGAGCTCATGATATGATGGAGGAGGAGGATGTGATTCCTCTTGAGGGGGATGTTGGGTTTGTTGCCTGTACATAGGCGCTTCAAATGCCCCTCCATGAACATGTGCATGGTTGAATGAAGGGTGAGGAGTCAAAGTACCATAACTTGATCCAGCAGCAGTAGGATATGGCATGTGTCTAGCTTCAAATAAGGTGCCTTGTGAGACCAATGGGTCATTATATCTAACTGGATATTGGGAGGCATTGGGAATATCATACACCGTTTGGGGCCTGACAGATGGTGATCCAGATCTGTTTTGGAATGCCTGAACAACTCTCATCAACTCCATTTGCATTTCACAGAATAACGATGGATCTACACGATCCATCTGCGGAACCAAACTTTTGACAAATAAAGCATTTACCCCAAGGTCACGTTGCTGGGTAGCTAAAAGTCTTTTTACCACATCAAGAAATTCTTGGGACTGTTGTCTGGTTTTCTTTTTCGATTTTTGTTGGTTTCTTGTTAACTTAGGCTCGGGGGATGTCGTTTCAGGGGTATCATCTTCATCATCCTCAAATAGTATTTGGGACTCTTCATCGTGTTGTGAATCCTCCGGAATTTGTGTCTCATCCAGGTCCTCTTCACTTTCCGAGTCCATGTTGCTTTCAGTCCTAAAAAAAAAAAAATATTAAAAACAAATTCTAACATTCTAAAAAATTACTCCTTTATCTATACAAGTTGTTATACTTACTCTCTAAGCTCCATGAAGGGCTTCAAAAATTGTAGTTCTTCATAGTAGCAGTAGATTCTTGATGTTTTCCCACTAGAACCACTTTTGGTGGTCTTCTGCCTCTTATACTCTCTTCTGAAGTTGTCACGCATGGATTTCCAGCGTGTTTTTAGGAATTTAACTGCAAGATATAAAATTAATTTTGTTTTTTTACAGATATCTTGCCACAGGAAATAGCTACACATCTTTACATTATGACTTTTGCACAGCAATATCTACCATAAGTGAGATTGTGAAGCTACATTATGTCACAAAAGTGAGTACACCCCTCACATTTTTTGTAAATATTTTATTCTATATTTTCATGTGATAGCACTGAAGAAATGACACTTTGCTACAATGTAAAGTAGTGAGTGTGCAGCTTGTGCAGTGTAATTTTGCTGCCCCGCCAAAATAACTCAACACACAGCTTTTAATGTCTAAACTGCTGGCAACAAAAGTGAGTACACCCCTAAGTAAAAATGTACAAATTGGGCCCAATTAGCCATTTTCCCTCTCCGGTGTCATGTGACTCATTAGTGTTACAAGGTCTCAGGTGTGAATGGGGAGCAGGTGTGTTAAATTTGGTGTTATCAGTCTCACTCTCTCATACTGGTCACTGGAAGTTCAACATGGCACCTCATGGCAAAGAACTCTCTGAGGGTATGAAAAAAAGAATTGTTGCTTTACATAAAGATGGCCTAGGCTATCAGAAGATTGCCAAGACCCTGAAACCGAGCTGCAGCACGGTGGCCAAGACCATACAGCAGTTTAACAGGACAGGTTCCACTCGCCATGGTCAACCAAACAAGTTGAGTGCACATGCTCAGCGTCATATCCTATCCAGAGGTTGTCTTTGGGAAATAGACTTATGAGTGCTGCCAGCATTGCTGGTTGAAGGGGTTGGGAGGTCAGCCTGTCAGTGCTCAGACCATACGCCTCACTCTGCATCAAATTGGTCTGCATGGCTGTCATCCCAGAAAGAAGCCTCTTCTAAAGATGATGCACAAGAAAGCCCGCAAACAGTTTGCTGAAGACAAGCAGACTAAGGGCATGGATTACTGGAACCATGTCCTGTGGTCTGATGAGACCATGATAAACTTGTTTGGTTCAGATGATGTCAAGTGTGTGTGGCGGTAACCAGGTGAGGAGTACAAAGACAAGTGTGCCTTGCCTACATTCAAGCATGGTGGTGGGAATGTCGTGGTCTGGGGCTGCATGAGTGCTGCCAGCACTGGGGAGCTGCAGTTCATTGGGAGAACCATGAATGGCAACATGTACAGTGACATACTGAAGCAGAGCATGATCCCCTCCCTTCAAAGACTGGGCCGCATGGTAGTATTCTAACATGATAACAAACCCAAACACACCTCCAAGACGACCATTGCCTTGCTAAAGAAGCTGAGGGTAAAGGTGATGGACTGGCCAAGCATGTCTCCAGACCTAAACCCTATTAAGCATCTGTAAGGCATCCTCAAATGGAAGGTGGAGGACTGCAAGGTCTCCAAAATTCACCAGCTTCATGATGTCGTCATGGAGGAGTGGAAGAGGACTCCAGTGGCAACCCGTGAAGCTCTGGTGAACTCCATGCTCAAGAGGGTTAAGGCAGTGCTGGAAAATAATGGTGGCCACACAAAATATTGACACTTTGGGCCCAGTTTGGACATTTTCACATAGGGGTGTACACACTTTTGTTGCCAGCAGTTTAGACATTAACCACTTCAGCCCCGGAAGGATTTCCCAGGTTAGGACCGGAGAACTTTTTGCGATTTGGCACTGCGTCGCTTTAACTGACAATTGCGCAGTCGTACGACTTTGTACCCAAACAAAATTTTTTTCCCACAAATACAGCATTCTTTTGGTGGTATTTGATTGTCTCTGCGTCATTTCTGATCGCCTCTATAAACAAAAGAAGAGTGACAATTTTGCAAAAAAAAAAAAACAGTTTTACTTACTTTTTGCTAAAAATACAAATCCAAAAAAAATATAAAAAAACATTTTTTTCATCGGTTTTGGCTGATTTATATTATTCCTCATATTTTTGGTAAAAAAAAAAAAAATTGCAATCGGCGTTTATTGATTGGTTTGCGCAAAAGTGGCCACGTTTACGGATGATGAGAATTCATTTCTGGGTTTTTTTTTTTATTAGTAATGGCGGCGATCTGCGATTTTTAGCGGTACTGCGATATTGGGGCGGACATGTCGGACCATTTTGACACTTTTTTGGGACCAATTACATTTTTACAGCGATCAGAAATTTAAATATCCACTGATTACTGTATAAATGTCACTGGCATTGAAGGGGTTAACCTGCAGGGGGAGATCTAGGGGTTAACTGTGTTCCCTGGGTGTGTTCTAACTGTGGGGGAGCTGGGCTGTTATGGGCATAAGAGATCTAACTG
>BLSH010060562.1:184077-197470 GCA_018402905.1 Glandirana rugosa
TTTTCCTTCGGAACAACTTGTAGACTTTTAAGTGTGTCCACTCGCAGGGATAAGTACACGTCTCACGCCCTTCAGAAAGTAACGGTTTCGTCTGGAACAATCTGTGGTCTCCTAAGTGTGCCTACTCGCAGGGATAAGTACAAGTCTCACGCCCTTTAGAAAGTGAAACTTTCTTATGGAATGTTTAGTGGTCTCTTCAGTGTACCCACTCACAGGGATAAGTACAAGTCTTACACCCTTTAGAAAGGCATCTTTTCTAATAGAATAACGTGTGGTCTTTTCAGTGTGTCCACTACCAGTAACAAGTACAAGTCTCACGCCCTTTACAAAATTTGATTTTTTCAGATGGTCAACAAGGCTTCTTTTTAGTTTAAAACATTTCCCGCACTCTGAACATGAACAATGACCATCACCTGTGTGACTTTTCTGGTGTGCAATAAGATAATCTTTTCTACGGAAAGATTTCCCACATTCTGAACATGAATAGGGACACTCACCCATGTGACTTCTCTGGTGATTTGTAAGGTATTCTTTCAAAGTGAAAGATTTCCCGCACTCTGAACATGAATAGGGACGCTCATCCGTGTGAATCCTCTGGTGTCTAACAAGGTCTGCTTTGGCAATGAAAGACTTCCCGCACTCTGCACATGAATAGGGACGCTCACCTGTGTGAATTTTCAGATGTTCAACAAGGCTTCCTTTTTGTTTGAAACATTTCCCGCACTCTGAACATGAATAAGGACGATCAATTGTGTGAGTTCTCTGGTGTTTAAAAAGTTCTCCTTTAAGAGTGAAACATTTCCCGCACTCTGAACATGAGAATAGCTTGCCGTTACCTTGGTGAGCTCCTTCATGGGGTGAGGGAGATTCCTTGGGATTAGAAGGATCTGTTGGTCTATCTGCAGTGTGAGATCTTCCATGGAGATCTGCAATCATAGTATGTGATTGAGAAGATTCCCCCTGATCAGAGGGATCCATTGATGTCTCCGGACAGGAAGGTCTGTGATGGATATTTTGTGTATTTGGATTTCCTCCTGGAGGATCCTGTGTGATGACATTATCTTCTGACTTACAATCAGCAGATAATAGAAGATGTCTCTCCGAGGAATTCCTGACATCACCTCCATCTGATGGGAAGAAATTTTAAAAAAATAAATAAATTAAATTTAGCCCAAAGTTGTGACACAACACACATTCAATGACAAAATGTGGCTCTAGTGATCACAGTTGAGGTGATCGATCCAAAAAAACACTCTATACCATCTATATATTGGCTCTAAATGTCTCGCGGTAGGCCTGTGCATGGCTGAAAAATGTAATTTGTTTTCGCTCAGTTCATCGTTTTATTTTTTTCGGAAATTTGGGAATCCGAAAAATTCGGAAATTGGAAATTCGGACATTTGAAATGAGGAAATTCGGAAGTAAAAAAATCTGAAAATCGGAAATTCGAAAATAAGAAAGAACATTTGAAATAATAACTAATAAATAACTATTCAATTATAGGTATTGGAATTTCCTTTCAAATTTTGCTGTTAGTGAACTTAAATAAGAAATTTATCACTAACAGCCATATTTTCAAGGAAATTGCAATACCTATAATTGAATAGTTATTTATTAGTTAGATATTATTTAAAATGTTCTTTCTTATTTTAGAATTTACGAATTTACGAATTTCGGAAATAAGAAAGAACATTTGAAATAATAACTAACTAATTAAATAACTATTTAATTATAGGTATTGGAATCTCCTTGAAAATATGGCTGTTAGTGAACTTAAATAAGAAATTTATTACTAGCAGCCATATTTCAAGGAAATTCCAATACCAATAATTTAATAGTTATTTATTATTTCATTATATATATATATATATATATATATATATATATAAAATGTTCTTTCTTATTTCGGAAATTCTGGATTTCCGAATATTCAAATTTTCTGATTTTTTATCTCCGAATATCAAATTTCGGCATTTTCGAATTGCCGAATTTCGAATCCCGAAATTTCAAATTTCCGAATCCCGAAATTTTGAATTTCTGAATTTTTTTCGAATTCCCGAATTTACAAAAAAATAAAAAAACCGAATGGAACGAAAAACGAATACAAACAAATTTTTTGGCCGTGCACAAGTCTAATAAAGATAGATACAATTGTGCTCATAAGTTTACATACCCTGGCAAAATTCATGATTTCTTGCCCATTTCTTTTCTTCAAAAACATTTTTTTCACTCATGGTTCATGAGTCAAATCATAATGACAAAAGAAACTACCCAAATGACCCTGATCAAACGTTTACATACCCTGGTGATTTTGGCTTGATAACATGCACACAAGTTGACACAAAGGGGTTTGAATGGCTATTAAAAGGTAACCATCCTCACCTGGGATCTGTTTGCTTGTAATTAGTGTGTGTGTATAAAAGGTCAATGAGTTTCTGGACTCCTGACAGATCCTTGCATCTTTCATCCAGTGCTGCACTGACGTTTCTGGATTCTGAGTCATGGAGAAAGCAAAAGAATTGTCAAAGGATCTGCGGGAAAAGGTAGTTGAACTGTATAAAACAGGAAAGGGATATAAAAAGATATCCAAGGAATTGAAAATGCCAATCAGCAGTGTTCAAACTGTAATCAAGAAGTGGAAAATGAGGAGTTCTGTTGAAACCAAAAAACGGTCAGGTAGACCAACTAAAATTTCAGCCCCAACTGCCAGGAAAATTGTTCAGGATGCAAAGAAGAAACCCACAAATAACTTCAGGACTCTCTGAAAACATGTGGCGTGGCTGTTTCAAGATGCACAATAAAGGAGGCACTTGAAGAAAGATGGGCTGCATGGTCGAGTCGCCAGAAGAAAGCCATTACTACGCAAATGCCACAAAGTATCCCGCTTACAATACGCCAAACAGCACAGAGACAAGCCTCAAACCTTCTGCCACAAAATCATTTGGAGTGATGAGACCAAAATTGAGCTTTTTGGCCACAACCATAAACCCTACATTTGGAGAGGAGTCAACAAGGCGGTGGATCACTGATGTTTTGGGGATGTGTGAGCTACAAAGGCACAGGAAATTTGGTGAAAATTGAGGGCAAGATGAATGCAGAATGTTATCAAAAAATACTGGGGGAATATTTGCATTCATCAGCCAGGAAGCTGGACGTACTTGGACAATCCAACATGACAATGATCCAAAACACAAGGCCACGTTGACCGGTCATTGGCTACAGCAGAATAAAGTGAAGGTTCTGGAGTGGCCATCTCAGTCTCCTGACCTCAATATCATTGAGCCACCCTGGGGAGATCTCAAACGTGCAGTTCATGCAACACAGCCCAAGAATTTCCAGGACCTGGAGGCTTTTTGCCAAGAGGAATGGGCAGCTTTACCATCTGAGAAGATAAAGAGCCTCATCCACAAATACCACAAAAGACTTCAAGCTGTCATTGATGTTAAAGGGGGCAATACATGGTATTAAGAACTGGGGTATGTAAACTTTTGATCAGAGTAATTTGGGTAGCTTCTGTTGTCATTATGATATAAAAAGAGTAAACACAGTTGATTGATAATAAATTACTTCAGCCAAACACTAACCATGAGTGGAAGAAAAGATTTTGTGTTCTCATTCATATTCTCTGAAAAATGGCCAGGAAATTATAAATTCTGCCAGGGTATGTAAACTTATGAGCACAACTGTATACGTATTACAACATACCAAAAGGACATGCAGAGGAAATGAAGATCTTATAAGGGTTGCTTTCATAACATTTTAATACCAGGGATTGACTACATTGATAAAATGACCTATCGGCACCAATCAGTGGTATATAGCCTAGATCAGCCATTCTCAACCAGGGTTCTGTGGAACCCTGAGGTCCCTCCAGAGGCTGCTAGGGGTTCCTTGAGCTGTGGCTGATGAAACATTTATTTGATGCCGACAGAGTTCAAGGTTCTGCACCACTTAGCAAAGCCAGCAGCATGGCACCAAATTTTTTTTAGCTGTCTTTAACCACTTCCTTACTGGGCACTTAAACCTCCCTCCTGCCCAGACCAATTTTTGGCTTTCAGCGCTGTCGCAGTTTGAATGACAATTGCGCGGTCGCGCGACGTTGTACCCAAACAAAATTTTTATCATTTTTTTCCCCACAAATAGAGCTTTCTTTTGGTGGTATTTGATCACCTCTGCGGTTTTTATTTTTTGCGCTATAAATAAAAAAAAGAACAATATTTTATACTTTTTTGCTATATTAAATATCCAAAAAAAATATAAAAAAGAAAATTATTCATCAGTTTTGGCCGATATATCTTCTAATACATATTTTTGGAAAAAAAAAATCGCAATCGGCGTATTTTGATTGGTTTGCGCAAAAGTTATTGCGTCTACAAACTATGGGAATTGATTTATGGCATTTTTATTATTTTTTTTCTTTATTAGTAATGGTGGCGATCTGCGATTTTTATCGGGACTTCGATATTGCAGTGGACATGTCGGACATTTCTGACACTTTTTTGGGACCAATGACATTTATACAGCCATCGGAAATTTAAATGTCCACTGATTACTGTATAAATGTCATTGGCAGTGAAGGGGTTAACCTGCAGGGGGCAGTGAAGGGGTTAACAATGTTCCCTGGGTGTGTTCTAACTGTGTGGGGGTGGGGCTGGTCAGGACATAACAGATCTAACTGATCCCAGTGACAGGGATCAGTAGATCTGTTATGTCCCATTCACAGAACGGAGAACCACCGTGTTTACATCGTTCTGAGGCTGCTACAGGTGATCGGCGGGTCTCGGGCAGACATCGAGTCCGCCCGACCCGCGGGCACGCCCACGCAGCGTGTGGCGGGCGCGAGTGCGCGCGGGGAGCACGCACGAGCAGGACGTCCATGGACGGGCATTTCAGAGCTGCGCTGTAGCCGTCTTTCAGCTATAGCGTGGTCCTGAACTGGTTAAGGGTTGCATTCTGGGCACCACTTTAAAGGGGGACATTCTTCCTATTGACCAGCAATATAAGGGGCATTGTTCCTATTGAGCCTGATGAGTTGGTTTTAGTAAGGGTTCCTGGAGACATGAAAATTATTTTTGGGGTTCCTCTAGGGTTAAAAGGTTGAGAAAGCCTGGCCTAGATGGAAAAATGAGCAGTAAGGTCACACAGCTGTCATTATAATCTTTCTGGGAAAGTATAAAAATACATAAAGTAAGTAAAAGTGGATGGCCACAGGCAGGATGAAATGTGCTCCAAAAGTTCATAATAAGTATATTAATAAAAGGAAACATGGAGCACCTTTGTACGTGTAGATGCATGGTAATAATGGTCATAATGGTAATAATGGTAATAATGGTCATAATGGTCATAATGGTCATAATGGTAATAATGGTAATAATGGTAATAATGGTCATAATGGTCATAATGGTCATAATGGTCATAATGGTCATAATGGTAATAATGGTCATAATGGTAATAATGGTCATAATGGTCATAATGGTCATAATGGTCATAATGGTCATAATGGTAATAATGGTCATAATGGTAATAATGGTAAGGTTTCCAAGAGATCATACATCCTGGGAGCCGTATAAGGAATGTCCACAGAGGAGGAGCGCCCTGCAGGATCAATCAGTGCATAATAAAAAATGTTCCCATTCCCATGAGAAAGAGAGATAGGTGATGCAGATAAGACAGAGATTTGAAAGGAGCAAAGGGGGCTTACCACGAACAAACCAGCACCAAGCCCACACACCCTTATCCCCCCCCATATCCCCACATCCGGGCTAGCAGTGGGTGGGTGGGCTCGGTGCTAGATTTGTTTCGGCGGGTATGCGGCTCTGATAGGAGTTGGGGCTGTACTTTTGCCCGATTTTAAATCTCTCAAGTGGCTCAGATGGTGTTTGATAAACACGTCCTATTGGTAAGTTGAGATACATATATATACCTTGCCAAACCAACCTTCTATGAGGAGGTTTGCAGCCATCTAGATAAAGGAAGGCCCGTAGACGTGGTGTATGTAGATTTTGCACAGGCATTTGATACAGTTCCCCATGAGCGCTTAACCACTTCAATACTGGGCACTTAAACCCCCTTCCTTCCCGGACCAATTTTCAGCTTTCAGCACTGTTGCAGTTTCAATGACAATTGCGCGGTCATGCGACACTGTGCCCAAATGAAATTTTTATCATTTTTTTCACACAAATAGAGCTTTCTTTTGGTGGTATTTAATCACCCCTGGGTTTTTTATTTTTTGCGCTATAAATTAAAAAAAGACTGAAAAAAAAAACACAATACATTTTTCTGCGTTTCTGTTATAAAATTTTGGAAATAAGTAATTTCTCTTCATAAATTTTGACCAAAAATGATACTTCTACATTACTTTGGTAAAAATAACCCAAATCGGAGTTTATTTGGTGTTGGCGGACAGACAGATGTGACGGGGACTGTGACAGATGTTTTGGGGACAGACAGAGGTTTTGTGTATGGTGACAGATGTGACGGGGACATATAGATGTTTTGTGTATGGTGACAGATGTGACGGGGACAGACAGATGTTTTGTGTATGGTGACAGATGTGACGGGGACATATAGATGTTTTGTGTATGGTGACAGATGTGATGGGGGTCATACAGATGTTTTGGGGGCTGTTTTATGGGGACACTTATATGTATGGGGACAGGGGTATCAGTGTGCTTGGTGCACTGTGTGGGGGGCGATCTGTGACAGCTTTCTGCATGAAATCCTCATCATGCAGAAAACTGTCACAGAGCTGCAGCTCCCCCCCCCCCCCGCACTGAGCTCTCACTCTCTCACTAAGCTCGGCAGGGGGAGAACTGTCACAGAGATGTTCGTCTCTGTTTACAATGTGGCGGCTGTGATTGGACACAGCCGTCACATGATCGGGAGGGCCAGTCAATGCGTCCGTATCCCGATCTCTGCTCAGCTGGATCCTGTGAGCTCCCGTTCTGCAGGACGTAAATACATGTCCTGTCAGAACGGGGAAGCTCCCACCTGGCCGTATATATGCAGTGGCCGGGTGGGAGGTGGTTAATGTACAAACTAAGGTCTGTCGGCATGGATTATAGGGCGAGTACATGGACTGAAAACTGGCTACAGGGCGAGTTCAGAGGATGGGGATAAACAGGGAATACTCGGAGTGGTCTGGTGTGAAAAGTGGGGTTCCCCAGGGATCTGTCCTGGGACCAATCCTATTTAATTTATTCATAAATGATCTGGAGGATCGTGGAAACCTTGCAAGAAGATCTGAACAAATTAATGGGGTGGGCAGGTAAGTGGCAAATGAGGTTTAACATAGAAAAATGTAAAATAATGCACTTGGGGGCCAAGAATATGAACGCAAACTACTCACTAGGGGGAATCTAGGATGGAAAAGGAGCGGATCCTGGTGGACACTGGGGTCCGATTGGAGCCTTGTATAGACTAGGGGTCACCCAGACTGCTGACAGAATTTGGATCTTTGGGGCACCTGGTTGAGTGGTCATCTCCAAGTGAGGGGTCTGATGAGGAGCAGGAGACGGGGAGTTCTCATGTTTGGTACCTTTCAGAAGGGGATGAGATGGAGCCCCCTCAAGATTCAACCAGCAGCCGAATTTCTTTAAACCGGCCCTCCACCACCCAGACCATGACAACAACCTACACATACTGCTACATGGGGGTCAAATCTCCTTACACCCATATCTTGCTGGGGAGAGGGAAGGTCAAGAGTCTACCTAGGCTCTCCTGTCCTGGTACCAGTGGGAGGTACAGCGACGAGTTGCCCTGGAGTGGGGCCTGGATTATTCCTATGTCCCACCCCATGTCATGGATATCGTTGAGAGCTCAAGGGAAGAGTGGGAGAATGAGATGACATGGGAATACTTTTATGTCCACAAACCTTTTTGGGGGGCCAGGAAGCAGCAGTTGGAAGAAGTTCAAGGATCTGGAGAAAAAGTGGAGCCTTGGGCGTGCTATCCGGAAAGACTGTGTGATGATCCTTAAGGCAGACCAACCCGCAAAGAGCTATGCAGTTTCAGTTCGGGAAGAAGGGAGAGACCAGAAGAAGTTACCCAACCCCCCGATACTACATCTAAAGACTGTCAGCAGATGTAGGCACACTCCAAAGTCTGCTGGTGAAGTAGCGGAGTGCTTCTGAACTGCTGGACAAGCCAGCCTGCCAGCCACCCTGTGCCCAGTGGAGGAGATTTGCCCATTGAAAGGATGCGGGGTGAGGTTTGTCCAGTCCATTTCCCTTTTGAAGCCTGTGCTTGGGGAGGGGCCCCTCCCATTAGGAATTTCAAGAGGAACTACAGTCAGGTCCATAAATATTGGGACATCGACACAATTCTAATCTTTTTGGCTCTATACACCACCACAATGGATTTGAAATTAAATAAACAAGATGTGCTTTAACTGCAGATTTTCAGCTTTAATTTGAGGGTATTTACATCCAAATCAGGTGAAGGTAAGAATTACAACACTTTGTATATGTGCCTCCCACTTTTTAAGGGACCAAAAGTAATGGGACAATTGGCTGCTCAGCTGTTCCATGGCCAGGTGTGTGTTATTCCCTCATTATCCCAAGGAGCAGATAAAAGGTCCAGAGTTCATTTCAAGTGTGCTATCTGCATTTGGAATCTGTTGTTGTCAACTCTCAATATGAGATCCAAGGAGCTGTCACTCTCAGTGAAGCAAGCCATCATTAGGCTGAAAAAACAAAACAAACCCATCAGAGAGATAGCAAAAACATTAGATGTGGCCAAATCAACTGTTTGGAACATCCTTAAAAAGAAAGAACGCACCGGTGAGCTCAGCAACACCAAGACCAGGAAGACCATGGAAAACAACTGTTGTGGATGACCGAAGAATTCTTTCCCTGGTGAAGAAAACACCCTTCACAACAGTTGGCCAGATCAAGAACACTCTCGGAGGTAGGTGTATGTGTGTCAGTCAACAATCAACAGAAGACTTCACCAGAGTGAATACAGAGGGTTCACCACAAGATATAAACCATTGGTGAGCCTCAAAAACAGGAAGGCCAGATTAGAGTTTGCCAAACAACATCTAAAAAAGACTTCACAGTTCTGGAACAACATCCTATGGACAGATGAGACCAAGATCAACTTGTACCAGAGTGATGGGAAGAGAAGAGTATGGAGAAGGAAAGGAACTGCTCATGATCCAAAGCATACCACCTCATCAGTGAAGCATGGTGGTGGTAGTGTCATGGCGTGGGCATGTATGGCTGCCAATGGAACTGGTTCTTTTGTATATATTGATGATGTGACTGCTGACAAAAGCAGCAGGATGAATTCTGAAGTGTTTCGGGCAATTTTATCTGCTCATATTTAGCCAAATGCTTCAGAACTCATTGGACGGCACTTCACAGTGCAGATGGACAATGACCCGAAGCATACTGCGAAAGCAACCAAAGAGTTTTTTAAGGGAAAGAAGTGGAATGTTATGCAATGGCCAAGTCAATCACCTGACCTGAATCCGATTGAGCACGCATTTCACTTGCTGAAGACAAAATTGAAGGTAAAATGCCCCAAGAACAAGCAGGAACTGAAGACAGTTGCAGTAGAGGCCTGGCAGAGCATCACCAGGGATGAAACCCAGCGTTTGGTGATGTCTATGCGTTCCAGACTTCAGGCTGTAATTGACTGCAAAGGATTTGCAACCAAGTATTAAAAAGTGAAAGTTTGATTTATGATTGTTAATCTGTCCCATTACTTTTGGTCCCTTAAAAAGTGGGAGGCACATATACAAACTGTTGTAATTCCTACACCGTTCACCCGATTTGGATGTAAATACCCTCAAATTAAAGCTGAAAGTCTGCAGTTTGTTTCATTTCAAATCCATTGTGGTGGTGTATAGAGCCAAAAAGATTAGAATGGTGTAGATGTCCCAATATTTATGGACCGGCCTGTAATTTATTACTGACTTCGCCCCTTTTTCTGCTCCTGCGGTGAGATTATAACACTTCACTGACAGGGCAGGTAGGTAAAGAAGAAGATTGGTTACTGTGTGATATATTGCTCTATTGGGAGGCCTATAACCCCCTCTCAGTAGACATGTTTTTGTAAATAGTTGGAGTTAGTTGTTCTTCCCTTCTCTTAGGATTCCAGGATGGAACGGCTGTTCATCCTCATCCGTCGAGAGTCAACAACACCCCTACAATTATGTGGACGGAGTGCTTTTCTTCCGAGGAAAGTGCTCTGGTCCAGGAATGTATATTGTGTCCGTATGTGGCTAGTTGTAGAGACCTGTAGCTAGGAATGTATTATACTGTACAGTGTAAATAATTTACAGAGATGCTATGGCTATAATTTTGAACTTAAATTATTTGTACAGTTTCCCATCCAAGTTTGTTCCTTTTTCGTCTTCACATTTCTTGACTTTGGGATGCCTATGCAGGAGGTGTTTTTGTAAATTTTCAGCTGGGGACCTGCTGATGTTTAGGGGGGAGGTGAATATTGCGCCCCCATAGTGATAGGTGCATTTTTGTAGTGGGTTTTTGTTAGGAGATGTAAAATCTAGTCAGGCCTGATAGTGAGTGCAGGCCTGATTGTTTTGATCTGGGCTGGGGAGTGGCTCAGGGAGGGCTGGCAATTGCAGGAAGGAACACCCCTTGGATACTCCTCCTTTTTGCGGCCAGAAGGTTCTGGAAAGGGGATGGATGAGGTTGTGTGACTTTCTGAAGTATGTTAAGGAGCCCTGACCAATATCCAACCTGGATTGGCAGGGGGCAGGCCTCCTTAAATACTATGATCTGACCAGTAGGGGGAGGAGAGCTTGGGTGAAAGTGTGGAGAATGTAGCCGGTGCTGTGGAGCCTGGGGCTTGGGTGCAGCCGGGAGTGGGAGCTGGCTCCTGGAGTGGCAAAAGGAAGCAGAAGAGCACCAGAGTTCTACATTGAAAAGATACTCTTTAAAAGATCCATCAGTGTGTTTTGTTCTGACTCTTTTGCTGCTATGCTCTGGCTTTGGTGTACCTCCTCCCAAACTTATACAGGTCCCCCCTGTCTTCCCCTTCGATTACAATTCCTGAGTCCCTGAACGGTGTATGGAATGGGGGGTGACCAAGGGTTGAGGCCCCTCATGGGGGGTTCCCATAGCGGATGATGGTATAGAATGGCTGGGGAGGAGTACACAAGGACAAGGCCTGAAATACGGGTGACTGTTATTCAGTACTAATGTTTCCTGGCTGTACGGCACTGTACATAACTATCTCAGTACTATTCAACTATATTCCGCTCCAGGGAGTGGATGAAGGACAGGAATGGATCACGGATTGCTGAACTGTTGGGTCTGTTGGAGTCCACCCACCAAGTTTTTGTTGGTTTGTTACGGGTATAAACCGAGCACTGGACAGTTTTGTTTTTTTGTTTTCTGGTGCAACGGTAGGGAGGGGGGGTTAATTTTACGTTCCACTGGTTCACTGGTACTAAGGAAATGTTCATTTTTGGAATGTTGTGTACTGCAAATTATGACGATTGACTACCTCTTGCCTTTCCTATTCAGGGTATGGCGATGCTTGCTCCTGGAGGTTAGTAACTTCCCCAGGCTCAACCATGGCTGAAGATTTAAAAATACTCTCTTGGAATGTACGTGGGTTAAATGACAAATATAAACGTGCAGCTGTCTTTCAGTATCTAAAATCTGTCAAACCACATGTCGTCCTCCTGCAGGAGACGCACTTGAGCGGAAGTGGGGTGCTGTCACTAAGGAAGCCCTGGGTACAGAGGGCGTTACATGCCACTCATTCCACCTATGCGAGGGGCGTCTCCATTCTTATCAGTAAACAATTACCAGTCTCAGTGAATCATGTGTTCTCTGATCCGGGGGGACGATATGTGGCGGTCGTTTTGACCATAAGAAACGTGCAATTTTTGATAGTAAATATATATTTGCCTCCACCTGTCCAACCTCAAATGTTATTTGATATGCTGTCGAGATTGGCCCCCCATGCTCACCTTCCTGTGGTTTGGATGGGGGACTTCAACTCAATATTGGATGCAACCTTGTATTCCTCGAATCAAGGAAGGGGTGAATCGGCAGATCTAGTGTCCTGGGCTGAAATGGCTGGCCTCCGAGAGCTCTGGCGATGGAAACATCCTGACTCTCGGATGTACTCTCACATTTCCAAAACACATCGCTCGGCTGCCCGCATTGACTTAGCCTTTGGCAACAATCGGGTGCTGGGTCTTGTGAGGGCGTCTGAATATCTGGCGGGGGGGTTATCAGATCATACTCCCCTCATGGTGACCCTGGCCTTGCCATCTCGAATGGGAGAGCATCCCTGGCGCCTTGCGCCGGGATGGTTACAAGAGGATCAGTTCCTAGCTCATGTTCAGTCCTCTACTACAGCCTATTGGGCCTCTAATACTGGCTCTGCCGAACCCCCGGTGGTGTGGGATGCCTATAAGGCTGTGCTGAGGGGGGAATGTATTTCATCCATAAAAGCAGCTCGTAGGGATCATGGTGAGGAGTTGCGGGAGTTGCAGACGAGAGAAAGGGATTGTGCTGAGAGACATGTGGCCTCACACTCGGAGCAGTCTCTTGAGTCATGGCTGGTGGCTCAGAGACTCCTCTCTGTACATTGCTCGGACTTGGCACACACGGAGGGGAGGCGCAGGCAAGAGTCCCTCTTTGCAGAGGGTGACAAAAATGGCAAGTTGCTGGCTTTACTGATTGAAGACAGACAGCCCCCCTCAGACATGCCGGTTATTAAGTCCGCGCAGGGGGTTATGCTATCAGAGCCCTCAGACATATTAGCGGAATTTGTATCTTTCTTCTCCTCTTTATACGAGACCATCACCCCGTATGATCCGCAAGCCTTAGAGGACTTGCTGATGCAATTACACATACCCACCCTAACAGATGAAGAAAAAGAAATGCTTGATGCCAAAATTACATCGCAAGAAATAGAGGCGGCAATAGCCGCTTTTCCGCCAGGTAGGGCCCCGGTCCGGATGGCTTCCCTGCAGATCTATACAAGTCTCTTACTGTAGATATTGCCCCCAGGTTAGAGGCTCTTTTCGAATACTGTCTCCAAAACAAGACCCTCCCACAATCTATGCTTGACGCATACCTTATTCTTCTCCTGAAACCGGGTAAAGATCCCACTAACTGCTCTTCGTATCGCCCGATAGCCCTGCTTAATATGGACCTTAAAATTCTTACCAAAGTGTTGGCTAGGAGACTGGCGAGTGTTATATCCTCCTTGGTAGATGCGGATCAAACTGGATTCATGCCAGGAAAATCCACAGACACCAATTTGCGAAGGGTTTTTACGCACCTACAACTGCCGAATGAGGGTCTGCCTACTAGAGTTCTGGTCTCGATAGATATAGAAAAGGCATTTGATTCGGTAGATTGGTGCTACATGAGCAGGGTTCTAGAGTTTATGGGTTTCGG
>BLSH010060562.1:230784-250020 GCA_018402905.1 Glandirana rugosa
CCACTTCCTCTCGATACATTCTCTGACAGCTCTCCCCCCACCATCCACACTATATTCTCCCATAGCTCTCCTTCACCATCCACACCACATTCTCTGACAGCACTCCTTCACCATCCACACTAAATTCTCCGACATCTCTCCCCTCACCATCCACACTAAATTCTCCGACAGCTCTCCTCCACCATCCACACTACATTCTCTGACAGCGCTCCTCCACCATCCACACTACATTCTCTGACAGCTCTCCCCCACCATCCACACTAACTTTCTCTGACACCTCTTCCCCCACCATACACACTACATTTCCTGATAGCTCTCCTCCACCGTCCACACCACATTCTCTGACAGCTCTCTCCCCACCATCTACACTACGTTCTTCAACAGCTCTCCTTCACCATTCACACTACATTCTCCGACAGCTTACCTCCTCCATCCACACTACATTCTTTGACACCTCTCCACCATCCACACTACATTATTCAACAGCTCTCCTTCACCATTCACACTACATTCTCCGACAGCTTACCTCCTCCATCCACATTACATTCTTTGACACCTCTCCTCCACCATCCACAATACATTCTCCGACAGGTCTCCTCCACCATCCACACTACATTCTTACTTCCTGCGCTCTAGTTCCTTTATTTCCTCCTCCCATGCACGCCTTCAAGACTTCTCCAGAGCCTCTCCCACCCTCTGGAACTCCCTGCCCCGGTATGTCTGATCAGCCCCCACATTGTCCACCTTTAGGAGATCCCTGCAACCTCTTTTATTCGGGGAAGCCTTTCCCTCACCCACCTAAGAACTGTACCTGAGCCACCCCCTGCAGCGATTACCTTATGTACCAACTCCCCCCTCCCTTTAGAACGTAAGCTCTACACGCAGGGCCCTCCTGTCCCTTTTGTATTGAACTGTATTGTAATTGTGCTGCCCCCCCTCTACATTGTAAAGCACTGTGTAAACTGTTGGCGCTATATAAATCGTGTATAATAATAATAATTCTCCAATAGCTCTCCTCCACCATCTACGCTATATTTTCCGACAGCTCTTCTCCACCATCCACACTACATTCTTCGACATCTCTCCCCCCACCATCCACACTATATTCTCCCATAGCTCTCCTTCACCATCCACACCACATTCTCTGACAGCGCTCCTCCACCATCCACACTACATTCTCCGACATCTCTCCCCTCACCATCCACACTAAATTCTCCGACAGCTCTCCTCCACCATCCACACTACATTCTCCGACAGGTCTCCTCCACCATCCACACTACATTCTTACTTCCTGCTCTCTAGTTCCCTTATTTCCTCCTCCCATGCTCGCCTTCAAGACTTCTCCAGAGCCTCTCCCACCCTCTGGAACTCCCTGCCCCGGTATGTCTGATCAGCCCCCACACTGCCCACCTTTAGGAGATCCCTGCAACCTCTTTTATTCGAGGAAGCCTTTCCCTCACCCACCTAAGAACTGTACCTGAGCCACCCCCTGCAGCGATTACCTTATGTACCAACACCCCCCTCCCTTTAGAACGTAAGCTCTACACGCAGGGCCCTCCTGTCCCTTTTGTATTGAACTGTATTGTAATTGTGCTGTCCCCCCTCTACATTGTAAAGCACTGTGTAAACTGTTGGCGCTATATAAATCGTGTATAATAATAATAATTCTCCAATAGCTCTCCTCCACCATCTACGCTATATTTTCCGACAGCTCTTCTCCACCATCCACACTACATTCTCCGACATCTCTCCCCCACCATTCACACTATATTCTCCCATAGCTCTCCTTCACCATCCACACCACATTCTCTGACAGCGCTCCTCCACCATCCACACTACATTCTCCGACATCTCTCCCCTCACCATCCACATTACATTCTTTGACACCTCTCCTCCACCATCCACAATACATTCTCCGACAGGTCTCCTCCACCATCCACACTACATTCTTACTTCCTGCTCTCTAGTTCCTTTATTTCCTCCTCCCATGCTCGCCTTCAAGACTTCTCCAGAGCCTCTCCCACCCTCTGGAACTCCCTGCCCCGGTATGTCTGATCAGCCCCCACACTGCCCACCTTTAGGAGATCCCTGCAACCTCTTTTATTCGGGGAAGCCTTTCCCTCACCCACCTAAGAACTGTACCTGAGCCACCCCCTGCAGCTATTACCTTATGTACCAACATCCCCCTCCCTTTAGAACGTAAGCTCTACACGCAGGGCCCTCCTGTCCCTTTTGTATTGAACTGTATTGTAATTGTGCTGTCCCCCCTCTACATTGTAAAGCACTGTGTAAACTGTTGGCGCTATATAAATCGTGTATAATAATAATAATTCTCCAATAGCTCTCCTCCACCATCTACGCTATATTTTCCGACAGCTCTTCTCCAACATCCACACTATATTTTCCATCAGCTCTCCTCCACCATCCACACTACATTCTCCGACAGCTCTCCTCCACCATCCACACTATATTCTCCGACAGCTCTCCTCCACCATCCACACTACATTCTCCGACAGCTCTCCTCCACCATCCACACTACATTCTCTGCCAGCTCTCCCACCGCACCATCCACACTACATTCTCTGCCAGCTCTTCTCCCACCATCCACACTACATTCTCCGACAGCTCTCCTCCACCATCCCCACTACATTCTCTGACAGCTCTCCTCCCACCATCCACACTACATTCTCTGACAGCTCTCCTCCCACCATCCACACTACATTCTCCGACAGCTCTCCTCCCACCATCCACACTACATTCTCCGATAGTTCTCCTCCACCATCCACACTACATTCTCTGACAGCTCTCCCCCCACCATCCATACTACATTCTCCGACAGCTCTCCCCCCACCATCCACAGTGCGTTTTTATATTATGAAGCTCAGAGAAGCCTATAAATTTAATATCACTTTTTTTTCCAGGATGCACACCTTTTTACGTTCTTTATTTTCTTCCTACAGTTGTTCTATGGACTAACCAGTTCCACCAGTAAAACCATCATACTTTTTCAAGGAATTGGCAGATGCTTTCCCTCTGAAGTCTAAATAGGCATCTTTTATCTGTAAAACATTTTCCACAGTGTGAATGCATGGAGGACACTGTGTGGTGTGTCTTCTCTGATGTAGAACAAGGATTTCTTCCTAGCTAAAACATTTCCCACACTCAGCACATGAAAACAGGATGCTCGCACATGTGAATTCTCAGGTGTTCAGCTATGTTTCATTTCAGTGTGAAAGATTTTCCACACTCTGAACATGTATAAAAACACTTATCCTTAGGTGTCTAACAAGGTCTGCTTAATGAGTGTAAGATTTCCTGCACTCTGGATATGAATACAGATGTTTGTCCTGTCCTCTGAACATGGATAGGGATACTTACCCATGTGATTTCTCTGGTGACCATCTAGGTTGTCTTTCTTAGACTATATTCACACTATTCCATCGCGGATGTTGCACGACTTCGGATCCGACTTTGCCCTGCGACTTCATGCCCGAGTTCCATGAACGGGATCCGAATTTGAGTTTGGTATGGATCTTGAGGGGGAATCTCACGCCAAAAAAAACATGTAAGATCCCCACCCAAGACCATACCATCACCGGATGGCCAGGCCCTATGCCTATATAAGAATTGGCAGACAGTGAGAGCCGACACAACAGTGATTGCTACTGTCGGGAGAAGAAACAGCAGAAGAACTGGGGGAAAAAGACATTGGCAGCAGAGGGAGAAGAACCGGAGGAGGGAGAAGACACGTTGGAGCTACGATAGGAGACATTCTTAATTTTTAATAAAGGACTTTGTCAAAAGCCTGTGTTTTGCGTTTATTTATTTATGACACTTTTTTGGTGAATGGGTACAATGTAATTATATGGGGGGGGCGGGATCTAGGGGCCCCCTTGTTAACCGCCGGTTGGCACCACTGCGCGAATCGCCGTAGATGTACGGCGGCTCGCACAACTGCAGGCGGGAGCATGCCGTCAGCGGCACGCTCTCGCACCCCACCGTGAGAGTGCCCGCGGATCGGGGGGGCTCGATGTCCGCCGGCGACCCGCGATCGCCTGTAACAGAGGCAAAACTGAGATCTACCACTATAAACACGGCAGATCTCAGTTCTGTCAGGGGACATCTGACAGAGCTAATGTTCCCAGTGGTCGGGAACAGTTAGATCTGTCATTCCCCTGCCAGCCCAGCCCCCCACACAGTTAGAACACAGTGAGGGAACACACTTAACCCCTTGATCGCCCCTACAGTTTAACCCCTTCTCTGCCAGTGACATTTATACAGTAATCTGTGGCTATTTAAAGCTCTGATCGCTCTATGAATGTCATTGGTCCCAAAAAAAGTGTCTGATCTGGCCGCCGCCAATACTAGTAAAAAAATAAATAAAAACGCTATAAATCCATTCCCATAGTTTGTAGACGTGATAACTTTTGCGCATCCCAATCAATATACGCTATTGCAATTTTGTTTACCAAAAATATGTAGAATATATATCGGCCTAAACTGAGGAAGAAATTTGTTTTTTTTACATTTTATTGGATATTTATTAAAAATAAAAAATATTTTTTTTTTGCATGGGGTTCCCCTTCAAGATCCTCAAAGCACAAGTCTCATGCCACAAGTCAGATCAGTTAAGACGATGATCTGACTTGGATGCGACTTCCATTCAATTCTATGGGCTGAAATTGTGCCCAAGCCGGACCAAAGTAGTGCAGGGAGCATTTTTAAAGTAGGACCGACACAAGTCGGATCAGTTAAGACAACTCTCATAGGAGACCATTGATTTTGACATGTCATGTGACTTGTGCTCTGGAAGTTGGAGAGCATGTCGGGTGAAGCGGCCCTAGGAGAAAGATTTCCCGCACTCTCAACATGAATAGTGATGTTTACTTGTGTGACTTCTCTGGTGTTTCACATGGTTTCCTTTCAGAATCAAAGATCTTCTGTGCGCTAAACACTAATAGGGATGTTTTGTAAATAGTGCTACTTCAGAAGGTCAAAGGCACCTTCATCCCTTATTTGAAAAATTGAAAATAAATAAAGAAATGGGATTTTTATGGTGCCAACACAATAGAACTCAAATAGGTTAAAATATGCAAAATTTTATTTTGTCATACAAATATAAAAGAGAACATCAAATATAAAATCCGTTACATGTGGTAGTATACATTACAGTACTACCACTGGGATACAGTTGATTGGAATAATCCAAATTTTATCACATTGCCTGTATGTTCAACATGTTTCTCAGTTCTTTGCTTCATCAGGAACTTTTTATAGGCGTGGATAAATTCTGATCAGAGGTCAGAATGAAATAATCCTGCCGGAAAGCCAGTAAGGTCAACTGAAACGAATCCAATCCCGGGAAAAATAAAGGCCCATAAATAGGCTGTCAAGTTTGTCTTGATGAAAATCAACGATCAAACACAGTTGCTCCAAGAAAAAAAACATATAAAGAATGATAGATATGGTCAATCAAGGTGACCCCAGTTGTGTTCCAATTATTTCTCTCCCATGGGTAGTGGGATAGATAATTGCACTAGTCATCAGCCTCTGAACGTTTGGCGTTACCCCGCAAAGAACAACAAAGGATACCGGGTTATTTTTCCCGGGATTGGATTTGGTTCAGTTGACCTTACTGGCTTTCCCGCAGGATTATTTCATTCTGACCTCTGATCAGAATTTATTCTTGCCTATAAAAAGTTCTTGATGAAGCAAAGAACTGCGAAACATGTTGAACATACAGGCAATGTGATAAAATTCGGATTATTCCAATCAACTGTATCCCAATGGTAGTACTGTAATGTATACTACCACATGTAACGGATTTTATATTTGATGTTCTCTTTTATATTTGTATAACAAAATAAAATTTTGCATATTTTAACCTATTTGAGTTCTATTGTGTTGGCACTATAAAAATCCCATTTCTTTATTTATTTTCACTAATAGGGATGCTTAGCCATATGACTTAAAGAGAAGACGACAGGGAAGCTCACAATCTAATGCATATAAAACTTTAATACATATAAAAAAATTAATTTAAAAAATTGCATTCATATGTGGCATTAAGAGGGAGAGACCTTGTACCCAGCCTTATGACCACAGGGGGAAGGGCACTGACAGGCTGGAGAATTGAGGATGACTCACTCCAGCACTTAGAGCATAGGGTGACTTCTCTGGTGTTTCACTAGTTGTCCTTTCCATGTGAAAAATTTCCTGCACTCCGAACATAAATAAAAACGCTCACCGGTGTGAATTTTCTGGTGTCTAATAAAATCTTCTTTACAAATGTAAGATTTCCCGCACTCTGAACATGAATAAGGACGGTCACTTGTGCAACTTCTCTGGTGTATAACAAGATGATCTTTCTTGTTAAAAGATTTCCCACACAATTAACATGAATAAGGATGCTCACCCGTGTGACTTCTCTGGTGTCTCACAAGATTTCCTTTCAGAGTGAAAGATTTTCCACACTCTACACATAAATAAGGACGCTTACCCATGTGACTTATTTGGTGTCTAACAAGATCTTCTTTCTGACTGAAAGATTTCCTGCACTCTAAACATGAATAAAGACGTTCACCTGTGTGAATTTTCTTGTGTCTAACAAGGGCTCCTTGAAGAGTGAAAGATTTCCCACACTCTGAACATGAATAAGGACGCTCACCCGTGTGAATTCTCTGGTGTCTAATAAGGTCTTGTTTACAAATTAAAGATTTTCCGCACTCTGAACATGAATAGGGACGGTCACTTGTGTGACTTATCTGGTGTTTAACAAGATGATCTTTCTTGTTGAAAGATTTCCCGCACTCTGAGCATGAATAAGGGCGCTCACCTGTGTGAATTATCCGGTGTCGAACAAGGTTTACTTTTTGAGTGAAAGATTTCCCGCACTCTGAACATGAATAAGGACGCACACCCGTGTGACCAATTAGGTGTTCAAAAAGGATTCCCTGACGAGTGAAAGATTTTCCACACTCTGAACATGAATAAGGGCGCTCACCTGTGTGAATTTTCTGGTGTCTAACAAGAGCTACTTTTTGAGTGAAAGATTTCCCGCACTCTGAACATGAATAAGGACGCTCGCCCGTGTGACCTGTCTGGTGTTCAACAAGGGCTACTTTTTGAGTGAAAGATTTCCCACACTCTGAACATGAATAGGGACGCTCGCCTGTGTGAATTCTCTGGTGTTTCAGAAGGTTTCCTTTCAGAGTGAAAGATATTCCACACTCTACACATGAATAAGGACGCTCACCTGTGTGACTTATCTGGTGTCCAAAAAGGGCTCCCTTTCGAGTGAAAGATTTCCCGCACTCTGAACACGAATAAGGACGCTCACCTGTGTGAATTCTCTGGTGTCTAACAAGGACTCCCTGACGATTGAATGATTTCCCGCACTCTGAACATGAATAAGGGCGCTCACCCGTGTGAATTCTCTGGTGTCTATTAAGGTCTCCTTTCTTAGTGAAACATTTCCCGCACTCTGAACATGAGAATAGATTGTCACCTCGGTGAGCTCCTTCATGGGGTGGGGAAGATTCCTTGAGATTAGAAGGATCTGTTGGTCTATCTGCAGTGTGAGATCTTCCATGGATATCTGCAATCATAGTATGTGATTGATGAGAAGATTCCCCCTGATCAGAGGGATCCATTGATGTCTCCGGACAGGAAGGTCTGTGATGGATATTTTGTGTATTTGGATTTCCTCCTGGAGGATCCTGTGTGATGACATTATCTTCTGACTTACAATCAGCAGATAATAGAAGATGTCTCTCCGAGGAATTCCTGACATCACCTCCATCTGATGGGAAGAAATAGAAAATAAAAATTAAAAGTAAAACATTTCAGTAGTTCACAAATGACTGGAGCTTTACCTTTGTATGAGTGAAGAAGTGGAAATGCCGATCTCACAGCTGGGCTCCTGTTCTCCCTCCACAATCAATCAGAAAAATGTTCATAGTGGAGTCCGTATATGTTCTGCAAATTCTTTAATGTTCAGTAGCCGGCTACAACTACAGCTTCACAGCCAAAACTCGTTAGTGATTTGTAAGCATATTGGATTGCCTGTATTTTAAATAACGAATTTGCAGATCATATATAGACTCCAACGTGAACACTTTTCTAAAAATGTCAATAATAAAAGTATGTTGGTCCAGCAGTCAATAGATTCACAGAGTTCTGACATGGAACTGGGTATAAAAGTGTAACATCAGAATATGAAGAACCAGTTAATGGATATAAAACACCAAAGGCCAATTATGACGTTATATTGAGGAATGGAGATGGACCTTTCATATGGTGTACAGTATCTCCTCATTTGTTGGGAACATGACGTTATATTGAGGAATGGAGGTGGACCTTTCATATGGTGTACAGTATCTCCTCCTCATTTGTTGGGAACATGACATTATATTGAGGAATGGAGATGGACCTTTCATATGGTGTACAGTATCTCCTCCTCATTTGTTGGGAACATGGCGTTATATTGAGGAATGAAGATGGACCTTTCATTAGGTGTACAGTATCTCCTCCTCATTTGTTGGGAACATGATGTTATATTGAGGAATGGAGATGGACCTTTCATATGGTGTACAGTATCTCCTCCTCATTTGTTGGGAACATGACGTTATATTGAGGAATGGAGATGGACCTTTTATGTGGTGTACAGTATCTCCTCCTCATTTGTTGGGAACATGACATTATATTGAGGAATGGAGATGGACCTTTCATATGGTGTACAGTATCTCCTCCTCATTTGTTGGGAACATGACGTTATATTGAGGAATGGAGAGGGACCTTTCATATGGTGTACAGTATCTCCTCCTCATTTGTTGGGAACATGACGTTATATTGAGGAATGGAGATGGACCTTTTATGTGGTGTACAGTATCTCCCCCATCCATCCCAGTGTGAAAGCCTGAGTGCTTTCACACTGGGGCGGTACGCTTGTAGGACGTTACAAAAAGTCCTGCAAGCAGCATCTTTGGGACGGTGTGGTGAACGGTGAATCTACCGCCCCTGCCATTGAAATCAATGGCAAGCGCTTTGGAAGTGGCTGCACACCGCCTCAGAAGAGCGGCAGCACTTTTAACCCCTTGTGGGGGGGTTAAAAACGCCTCTCTCCTGCCTGCATAGCAGTGCTATAACAGCGGAAAATCGCTGCTGAAATTAGCGCTAACACCCACCCGCCCCCGTGTGAAAGGGGCCTTATTATAGTGCAACTTATGAATTCTTAGATGTGATGGCTGCATTAGTTTCATTTTTTAGGCTTTCTTTATTTCATTTCATTTCCACAAAAGCTTTATTGAAGCATAACACACACAAAATATATTCAAGAAGCAGCTGTGTTCACGGTGTGAAGATCAACAAAATCCAGAGGATTTTTTCATTCCTGCATTCTCTCTTTCCTAGCAAATCTGTCTGTTCTGTTAGGGTCAGGGTCGTGGAATACTGTGAGTATGTGGAATCGTATTGTAGGCAGTATGGGGGAACTGATGCTGACACATTTATATTGTCTCACCTCATGGCTGCCGCTGGAGGCCACATTATTTCACCAGTCTCCACACTAAAAGGATCAAGTCTTATCACCTGCCAGTGACACCTGTCCTGGCACTGACTACAGGGACCTTTTGAGGGGAATAGCACTGAGCCCTGGTTGTCCACCATCAGCTCTTCACAACATTGCATTGTACACTTCACCATGTCCAACCCAAAGGCAAAGAGGGGAACCACCATGGGAGGACTTGCACACCACGGTTCCAGTCATGCATCATAGGAGGGTTCTGTTCTGCAGCGGGCCCTAAATTAGGGACCCAGACTTTCAGCAAGGTTTGCCAAGTTACCCCTACCAACAGAACCTTCATCAACGGTCACCATGATTTGGCTGCTGCTACTTATCATGCTTCATTCTATACCCTCAAAGGCTAACTGCATTGTACATTTTGTTCCAGAGTTTCAGTGACTGTTACATACTTGTGTCAATAGGCGGAGAAATTTCATCCTGTTTACTTTTCATAATCATCCCATCCTCCTTTCTGGATGTCTGATCACCCCCCACATCCGTCTCTACTTCTTCCTCTTTATCCTCAGCTTTTATATTAATCCGTTCTTCACCCTAAACCCCAAAATAACAGAAAACATCTTATTAAAGCAGAACTACAGGCAGATATAAACGACACAAATGAATGCAGTTCTAAATTTTTTAATACATTATTAAATTTGTTGTGTTTTTATGTAAGCAGTGTAAGTACCTGAATGTGGCCTTTATATAAGAGCTGGGGGACAAGACCAGTGGGCATTACTAACCTGAAGAGGTGATAAACCAGGTCTGCTGCCCCCATTTTCTCCAAACCAGTAGTCTCCAAAATGTGTCCCGGGGTCGGATATGCCCATTGCTTACTTTTATACAGCCCTTGGGGCATTATTCCCCCCCACTGTCAGCAACAGTGGGGCATAGTTCCTGCCACTGACACTGACAGTGGGGCACTATTCCTCCTAATACCAACGATGGGGCACTGTTCATCCCATTGATACCAACAATGGGGCACCATTCGTCCCACTGACACCAACGACGGGGCACTATTCATCCCATTGATACCAACAATGGGTCACTATTCCTCCCACTGATACCAATGATGGGGCACTATTCCTCTCAGTGACACCAATGATGGGGCACTATTTCTCCCACTGACACCAATGATGAGGCACTATTCTTCCCATTGTTACCAACGATGGGATGCTATTCTTCCCACTGACACCGACAATGAGGTGCTATTACTCCAGCTGACACCAATGATGAGGCACGATTACTGCTACTGACACCAACAATGAGGCCCTATTCCTCCCACTGACACCAATGATGGGGCACTATTCCCATTGATATCAACGATGGGGCACTATTCCTCCATCTGATACCAACGATAGGACACTATTCCTCCCATTGATAACACCGATGGGGCACTATTCCCCCCATTAATACCAAGGATGGGACACTATTCCTCCTATTGATACCACTGATGGGATAATATAACTCCCATTGATACCACTCATGGAATAATATTATTTCCATTGATACCAATATTTCCTCCCATTGATACCACTGATGGGACACTATTACTCCCATTGATACCAATGATGGGACACTACTGCTCCCATTGATACCAATGATGGGACACTACTGCTCCTATTCATACCAATGATGGGGCACTATTCCTCCCATTAATACCACCGAATGGCCACTATTACTCCCATTGATACCAACGAATGGGCACTATTGCTCCCATTGATAC
This sequence comes from Glandirana rugosa, assembly GCA_018402905.1. Taxonomy (NCBI): domain Eukaryota; kingdom Metazoa; phylum Chordata; class Amphibia; order Anura; family Ranidae; genus Glandirana; species Glandirana rugosa. The sequence continues at coordinate 242,073 of BLSH010060562.1, forward strand.
CACAGATGGGATACTATTATTCCCATCGATACCTAAAATGAGGCACTATTCTTCCCCCTGATACCAGTGATCGGGCTGATATCAGGACATCCCACTGACCCCAGTCCGGCCCCCCTAAAGTTGGACGGACCCCTGCTCTAAACCATGATGATCACGTCAGCCTGGACTTGCAGGAACAATAAACCAGCACCACGTCATTCAGCACACTTACCCTCATTGAAGGCTAACAAGGAGGATGTGGACCCATGATGACATGTGACTCAACTTAAGAGCCAGAGAAGAAAGGAACATATACTAATTTTAAAAAAGCAAGAAAAAAATGTGGAAATGCTGGAAATGAAGTTGGGGTGCAGGAAGCCAAGGCTGCAATTCATACGTAGAAGTATTAAAACAAGATTGCAATGTTTCTGTGTTCCACACATCTGAACTAGATGGTCTTTTTCAACATGACTAACTATGTAACACTGAGTCCATCTACCTGATGATGGTGAGGGATGGTGTGATGTTTCTGTGCAGAATGCAGAGGACGGGGACATCTCCCTGGTGGGTTTCCATTACTGGATCCATCTGCCTGATGATGGAGAGGGATGGTGAGATCTTCCTGTGTGGAATGCGGGGAATACAGAGGACAGGGACATCTCTCTGGTGGGTTCCCATTACTGGATCCATCTGTAGGAAACACAACACTGACTGAATACATTGTTTCTATGTGTTTATCAGATGATGGGGGATCTAGGTAGACCCTCCGTATTGCTCTCTCCTTTACAATGAAGTCTCCTCTTACCCCGTGATGTGAGGGGTGGCCGATTCTCTATCATGATGTCTTTGTAAAGATCATATTACCTGATGTGAAAGTCTACAATATCCTCATTCATCAATCAATTTACTCAAACAGTTTCAGTGTTTATTACTCACATGTGCTATCTTTTGCTGTAGACTCCAGATAACCCATCATCTCTTCTTCCTTTTTAACCTCATCTTTCACATACAACTGTTCTTCGTGCTAAACCAACAAAATGAAAAAAAAAGAAAGAAAGAAAATGTGACAGAAAATAGGCTGAGAGAAGAGCGTGATCTCATACAGTCTAGAGTCACTTTTGTGTTCTTCCCATCTACCTGATGATGGTGAGGGATGGTGTGATCTTCCTGTGTGGAATCTCGGGAATACAGAGCACCACCATCCTCCATAGACTGCTGATCTCCACTTATCAATGACTCTTCCTCTTTCTCTTTAATCTTAGCTTTGATGTCTCTCAGTTCCTCATCCTAAATCCCAAAGATGATAGAATTATTAATATTTATAAAAAGACCTTACATAGAAGAATGTCCTCTCATATCTTAGAATTCCTCGTCACTTTTTCCCTTTTCAGTTTTAGTTGCTCAGTCCCACCTACCTGATGATGGTGAGGGATGATGTGATCTTCCTGTGTGGAATTCTGGGAATACAGAGGACAACCCTCCTTTATAGACTGCTGATCTCCACTTATCAACGACTCTTCTTCTTCCTCTTTAATTTGAGCTTTGATGTCTTTCAGTTCTTCACCCTCAACTCCAAAGATGACAGACTAAATTTGTAAAAAGGAGCACAAGATTACATAGAAGAATGTCCTCTCATAGCTTATAATTCCTTTTCAGTTCTAGTTGCTCAGTCCCACATACCTGATGATGGTGAGGGATGGTGAGATCTTCCTGTGTGGAATCCCGGGAATACAGAGGAAGGGGACATCTCTCTGGTGGGTTCCCATTACTGGATCCATCTGTAGGAAACACACACTGACTGAATACATTGTTTCTATGTGTTTATCAGATGATGGGGGATCTAGGTGGACCCTCCGTACTGCTCTCTCCTTTACAATAAAGTCTCCTCTTACCCGGTGATGTGAGGGGCGGCTGATTCTCTATCATGATGTCTTTGTAAAGATCATACTACCTGATGTGAAAGTCTACAATATCCTCATTTATCCATCTATTTACTCAGTTTCAGTGTTCATTACTCACATGTGCTATTGAGTAGAAATATAGGGGTCTGAAAATGTTGAGAATATATATATAGATAGATAGATGGTCACTTTAAGAATCTGTAATGCACTTTCTTGTTTCTTTCAGACACAAAATTTTCAGGCCAGGGTGGCCTTCACTGCTGAGATAAAAAGCACCAGCTCACTCCCTTTTGGCTTCAAGATGGACTTCTTATCAAAAAACAGTTTAAACTAGAACTGTCATGGCGCTGCCTATGTATCGTTTCACTTTCTATCGGTCACATGGGAAAACCACCCATTTAACTACTTGATTGCTAATAGAAGATACGGATAATGATTGGACTAAGTTTTACGATCACACCTAGAATACACTAAAAACACACCCACATCTCATGTATATTCATGCGTATAAATTGTTTGGCTGAATATTTTGTAGATCAGAGATATTTCCTTCTTTGCCCAGCTCATTTGAGCTGATCTGTGTATGTGTTTTATCTCTCCACTGAGGTGTATGGAATAAATTGCACTTATCAATCTAATCTGAACTGTCTTGTTTTAAGACTCCCGAATCTGATTTAACACTATCTAGAAAAGATTCCTCCTCCTTACTTATCATCATCCCAACTTTTGCTGTAGACTCCTGATAACCTCATCTTTGCCATCTTAACCTCATCTCATCTAACCTCTGCTCTCTCCTTTACAATAAAGTCTCCTCTTACCCGGTGATGTGAGGGGCGGCTGATTCTCCATCATGACGTCCTTGTAGAGATCCTTGTGTCCTTCTAAATACTCCCACTCCTCCATGGAGAAATAGACAGTGACATCCTGACACCTTATAGGAACCTGACACACACAATGATACAGTCACCATCCAGATACATCCCTTGTCTGTTACTGGATAATGTCCCAGAATTCCCAGCACCGCTCACCTCTCCTGTCAGCAGCTTAGTGATCTTCTTGGTGACTTCTACAGTCTTCTTGTCATTGTTTCTCTTTGGTTTCAGCAAGTGAGGCGAAGGCACTCTGGTGAAGTCTGGTGACCATCTAACCATCAGAGGAAAACTCTGCATTGAAAGAACAACAAATCTATAAGTACCTGAAAATAAATAAATAAATAATGTCATGTGACCTTTCAGAATCCTCTTCACCTCTCCGGTCAGGTCTGTGTGTTATTAATAGAGATAAGAGTGATGTCATGTGACCTTACAGAATCCTCCCCACCTCTTCGGTGAGCTCTGTGTTTTATTAATAGAGATAAGAGTGATGTCATGTGACCTCCCAGAATCCTCTTCACCTCTCCGGTCAGGTCTGTGTTTTATAAATAGAGAGAGAATTATGTCATGTGACCTCCCAGAATCCTCCTCACCTCTCTGGTCAACTGGTGTAGATTCAGGATGGGCTCGGGCGTGTTCACAAGTGCACGTGCCCGCCAGGAAGTTAACTCTGCCCTGCGCCAGTCACAGGCAGTGAGACATTTTCCCAATGCGTGGCTGCAGCGATCGGGGAATGTATCACTGCCTCTTATTAGCGCAGTGCAGAGTTCACTTCCTGGCGGGCTCAGGCACGTGCAAACACGCCCAAACCCATCCTTAGTGTAGATGATTTCCACTGTCAGGGTGAGAGTTAATGTAGAATTTCAGCTAAAGCCTAACTAGAGTTAAAAATAGTTCCTCCTCCTCCTCATACCTATACTAAATAACTTATGTAAAATGTACCTATTTACAGCCTGCTCCAGTCCAGTCATGTAATTTCCTGTGTCAACCAATGGCGGCTGCAGGGAAATGGAGAGAGCGCCTGACAACAGCTGCGAAAGCCGGAATTAACATCACCCATAGGCTCCCATGCTGCAGCCATTGTTGGCAGTCCGTACCATTTAGATAATATGTCTGTATTGATTATAATACATATATAATATATATGTGTTCATTCATGTGTGTGTCTATATCAACATCCTCTGGAAATAAAAGACATCACAGTGTTTATGAAGTAAGAGGACAGACATGACGGGGGTCGTTACTGGGTGTAAATATAAATTAATATCTTATTACCTCCTCTGCTGCCAGTTCCAGCAATGTCTCCTCTCCACCTCCTTCTGACTCATCATTCAACTTCCTTTTTAGGCCCCTACATCACTTCCTGTTCATACATGACCTCACTTCCTGTCTTTTGATCATTTCCTGTCGCTGCCTGACTTCTCTTCCTCCCCATTTGTGGCATCGCTTCCTGTGTCAGTACAGTCACACTCTCCCAGTCGTGCTTTTGTTCCACTCGATATAATTGGGAAAGACCACCTTGGGAGTAGCGTCATTAAGGCCCCTTTCACACTTGTGCGACCCGATTTTACGACGCGATTTGGGATCAGTACGACTTTGGTCCGACTTTGTTGCAACTTTGGCTCAATGAAAACATACTAGTCGTACAGAAGTAGTACAGAAATCACATCTATATTTTTCAGGTGCGATTTGCATGCGGGTTCAACTTTGAAGTCTATGAACCTCAAGTTGCATCAAAGTTGGACCAAAGTAATGCAGGGACTACTTTGAAGTCGGCAGGACTTGAAAGTCGTACAGATGTGAATGGTACTCATTGGAAATCATAGGGAAGGACTTGTCATGAGACTTTGCAGTCCCAAATCGCAGGACAACCCGCACAAGTGGGTCTAAAGGGGGAATCCCATCTATTTTTACTATGTGAACTCTATACATTAACACTGCAATGGTTAAAAAATCACAGCCACTAGACCTGTAACCATCTTAAAAAATTGCAGGTAAAAAAGCAAAAAAAGAGGTATGTTAAATTGCTTACGTGCTGTGTTTTTCCTCTCCATAAAATATTTTTATTTTTGTGCGTTTATGTGCCTGATAAGCACCGTATACATAATCAGAAAATGGTACGAAAAATACCACATTCAAAGCGATCGTACAATAATCGGATCGTTAGTGCAGAGCTTTCAAGAGCCGATCATGACAGTTCATCCGATCGGACATGCAGGGAAAAAAAATTTCTCGTACGATGCCAGATCTTACGATTTTCGTTTAATCAGTACAGTTGTCATTCTAAAATGCAATACAAATACACATTACTTCACTTCGGTTTCTTTATTCTGTCGTACAAGAATTTTCGTGACTTTAGTAAACTCCTCAGGTTCAATCTGAGATCAGCATGGAAAAAAACCGGACGATCATTCGTCCGATAATCTCATCTTGTGACGTGTGTACCAGGCTTTTAAAAATCAAATTTGTTCCTCTGTAATTAAACGTTTTGCGAGTCGAAGGAATACGGCAAACGTGTGGTGGATACACAACTGGGTTCAGCCTCTATTACCCAACACCCAGTACTCAGTGTAACTTACACACCCACACTTTTGGCCACAGATCTTCCTCTCCATTGGGGGCCTTGGTACTCCAATCCTTAAGTCAACTATGCCCCGCTCCCGCTTTTCTGTAACTTCTGGGGTGGAATGCAGGGAAATTTTATACAGCAGCGCTCCCCAACCTCAGTCCTCATTTACCCCTAACAGGTAATGTTTTCAAGATTTCTTTCACCCTGCACAGAACTTTTAAATCAATACCAATGGCTTGAAATTCATGACAGCTATTATAACTAAAAAAAAATCCCACAAAATATGGCCTATTAGTGGTACCTGAGGACTGAGAACTACTGCTATAGAGTGTCTACTAACCAGAGGCTCTGGATGGACAGTTGGATAGATGGCTCTATATTTAGGATGTATCCAGTCTACTAACCTGAGGCTCTGGATGGACAGTTGGATAAATGGCTCTATATTTAGGATGTATCCAGTCTACTAACCTGAGGCTCTGGATGGACAGTTGGATAAATGGTTCTATATTTAGGATTTATCCGGTCTATAAACCAGAGGCTCTGGATGGACAGTTGGATAAATGGTTCTATATTTAGGATGTATCTGGTCTATAAACCAGAGGCTCTGGATGGACAGTTGGATAAATAGTTCTATATTTAGGATGTATCCAGTCTATAAACCAGAGGCTCTGGATGGACAGTTGGATAAATGGTTCTATATTTAGGATGTATCGGGTCTATAAACCAGAGGCTCTGGATGGACAGTTGGATAAATAGTTCTATATTTAGGATGTATCCAGTCTATAAACCAGAGGCTCTGGATGGACAGTTGGATAAATGGTTCTATATTTAGGATGTATCTGGTCTATAAACGAGAGGCTCTGGATGGACAGTTGGATAAATGGTTCTATATTTAGGATGTATCTGGTCTATAAACCAGAGGCTCTGGATAGACAGTTGGATAAATCGTTCTATATTTAGGATGTATCTGGTCTATAAACGAGAGGCTCTGAATGGACAGTTGGATAAATGGTTGTATATTTAGGATGTATCCGGTCTGTAAACCAGAGGCTCTGGATGGACAGTTGGATAAATGGCTCTATTTTTAGGATGTATCTGGTCTATAAACCAGAAGCTCTGGATGGACAGTTGGATAAATGGCTCTATTTTTAGGATGTATTCGGTCTATAAACCAAAGGCTCTGGATGGACAGTTGGATAAATGGTTCTATATTTAGGATGTATCTGGCCTATAAACCAAAGGCTCTGGATGGACAGTTGGATAAATGGCTCTATATTTAGGATGTATCTGGTCTATAAACCAGAGGTTCTGGATGGACAATTGGATAAATGGCTCTATATTTAGGATGCATCTGGTCTATAAATCAGAGGCTCTGGATTGACAGTTATATAAATGGCTCTATATTTAGGATGTATCTGGTCTATACACCAGAGGCTCTGGATGGACAGTTGGATAAATGGTTCTATATTTAGGATACATCTGGTCTATAAACCAGAGGCTCTGGGTGGACAGTTGGATAAATGGTTCTATATTTAGGATGTATCTGGTCTATAAACCAGAGGCTCTGGATTGACAGTTGGATAAATGGTTCTATATTTAGGATGTATCCGGTCTATAAACCAGAGGCTGTGGATGGACAGTTGGATAAATGGCTCTATATTTAGGATGCATCTGGTCTATAAACCAGAGGCTCTGGATGGACAGTTGGATAAATGGTTCTATATTTAGGATGTATCCAGTCTATAAACCAGAGGCTCTGGATGGGCAGTTGGATAAATGGTTCTCTATACAGCACTGCGGTATATGTCAGAGCTATAAAAATGTATAGTAATTATAGTGTGTGTTTGTGGTGAGGTCTGAGAGGAATCTCTGTGGAGAGCTAAATCTGCCCGGTGACTGTGATCCCAACTTGCGATTGGTTCCCATGGAGGGAATGCAGCAAGTAGCAGTGCAGAGCTGATAGGATAGTCTGCATTGAGAGTAGAATCCGCCAGGTGACTGTGATCCTGCCCTGTGATTTGTTGGTGTGGAGGGAGTTCAGCCAATGGCAGTGGAGGAGGTGTGAAGCGGGAACTCTGAGGTGATGGCTGTGAGGTGTGCGGCTCTCCTTGGCTCTTCTATTCCTGAATTCTCCATTTGGTTTCAGAAGTTGGTGACAGAAGTGACGGTGGAATATTCCTTTATCATCAGTTTTTACATCCCCAACACACATTGTTCTCTCTGCAGAGTCAACATCACTAAATTTTTCTGTCTTATACCTCTGTTCCGAATATCTGTACTATAATCTCTAGGAGCTCCACCCTGTACACACAGTGGGGTTGATTTACTAAAAATAAATGTAGCGCCCTCCTAGTTTGGGTACAAGAGAGTGTATATAGTTTTTGGCTCTGTCTGCTTAACAGAAGAACTGAAAGGTAAATTTACACGCTGTCTGCTTATCAGGGAGCCTGATTTAAGTAAGGTCTGCTCTATGTGCTCTGGTGCTGTTTCATGTGGTCTGGAGATCGTTTTACCCTGTCCAGTAGTATGGGTCCCTATTAGGGTGACCACATTTCCAAACTGCCATTCAGGGACAATTTTTGCAAGGACCGGGGGGGGTTTTGAGGACCGGGGGGGGGGGGGGGCGT
>BLSH010060562.1:260706-273679 GCA_018402905.1 Glandirana rugosa
CGATTCGTAGGGATAATTACAGCGGCAGATGTTTTTTTTTTTTTGCATGGGGTTCCCCTCGAAGATTCTCAAAGCACAATTCGTATGCCACAAGTCAGGTCAGTTAAAACGATGATCTGACTTGGATGCGACTCATTCAAATCAATGGGCTGAAATCGTGCCCAAGCCGAACCAAAGTATTGCAGGGAACATTTTTAGAGTCGGACCGACACAGGTCGGATCAATTAAGACAACTTTCATAGGAGACCATTGGTTTTGACATGTCATGCGACTTGAGCTCTGGAAGTTGGAGAGCATGTCGGACCAGTGTGAACCGCCCCTTAGAGAAAGATTTCCTGCACTCTCAATGTAAATAGCGATGTTCACATGGTTTCTTTCAAGAGTCAAAGATCTTCTGTGCTGTAAACATTAATAGGGATGCTTAGCCATATGACTTAAAGAGAAGACAACAGGGAAGCTCACAATCTAATGCTTATAAAACTTTAATACATATAAACAAATTAATTTAAAAAGTTTGCATTCACATGTGGCATTAAGAGGGAGAGACCTTGTACCCAGCCATATGACCACAGGGGGAAGGACACTGACAGGCTGGAGAAATGAGGATCACTCACTCCCGCACTTAAACCATAGTGTGACTTCTCTGGTGTTTCACAAGTTGTCCTTTCCGAATGAAAGGTTTCCCGCACTCTGAACATAAATAAAGACACTCACCGGTGTGAAATATCTGGTGTCTAATAAGGTCTTCTTTACAAATGTAATATTTCCCGCACTCTGAACATGAATAGGGACAGTCACTGGTGTGACTTCTCTGGGGTTTCACAAGGTTTCCTTTCAGAGTGAAATATTTCTCGCACTCTACACATAAATAAGGATGCTTACCCATGTGACTTATCTGGCGTCTAACAAGATCTCCTATCTGATTGATAGATTTCCCGCACTCTAAACCTGAATAAGGGTGCTCACCTGTGTGAATTTTCTTCTAACAAGGGCTCCCTGCAGAGTGAAAGATTTCCCGCACTCTAAACATGAATACGGGCACTCACCTATGTGCTTTGGACCCTTGTGAGGAATCCTTAATGTGCTTATGACAATTCTCCATTCAGATGGTCATTACAGCTCCCAGGATTATTTCCGCCAGAGGCCCCTCTGAAGTTTGCCAATAAACATCTAAATAATTCAGAGAATTGGGAGAAAGCGCTGTGGTCAGATGAGACCAAAATTTAGCTCTTTGGCATAAACTCGACTTTCCATGTTTGGAGGAAGAAAAATGCTGACTATGACCCTAAGAACTCCATCCCTACAGTCAAGCACGGAGGTGGGAACATTATGGTTTGGGGCTGTTTCTCTGATAAAGGTACAGGCCGTCTTTGCCGCATTGAGGGGCCAATGGATGGGGCCATGTATTGTAAAATCTTGGATGAGAACCTTCTTCCCTCAGCCAGAGCACTGAAGATTGGTCGTGGATGGGTCTTCCAGCACGACAATGACCCGAAACATACCGCCAAGGCAACAAAGGAGTGGCACAAGAAGAAGCACATTAAGGTCATGGAGCGGCCTAGCCAGTCTCCAGACCTTAATCCTATAGAAAATGTATGGAGGGAGCTAAACTTTGAGTTGCCAAGCGACAGCCAAGAAACCCTAAGGATTTAAGCCTCGTACACAGGATGCGACGGTCGTACGACCGAACGGCCCAAATCTTATGTTAGCTGCTGTATCTCACGTACTGACACGCACTAAGCATTCGTACAACCAAGCCAAACGTAGTGACGTGTTATGAACGTATAACAAGGAAGTTCAGGTGAATTAGGAACGTAGGTTTACACGAACGGACAATTCCGGGCGTTCCTGACTTCTGAGCATGCGTGTTTTGCACAGTACAACTTGTTGGACCAACCTCTCTGTACACACGATACAACGGTCGTATGACCGCTTGTTGTACAACCAAAGTTTTCTAGCTTGCTCATCCAACTTATGTTGTACGACCGTCACACGTCGGCTGTTCTAATCGCGCGTACTAAGGGTCGGATGATCGTACACCAAGCCGTTGTACGACTGTTTTCATACGGCCGTCGCACCGCGTGTACGAGGATTTAGAGCAGATCTGTAAAGAAGAGTGGACCAAAATCCCTCCTGAGATGTGCAAACCTGATCACCAACTACAAGAAACATCTGACCTCTGTGCTTGCCAACAAGGGCTTCTCCACCAAGAACCAAGTCATGTTTGGCTTGGGGATCAAATACTTATTTTACTCACTGAACTGCAACTCCATTTATAACATTTGTATCATGTGTTTTTTTTTTATCTGGATTTTTGGTAGATATTCTGTCTCTATCATTTAAAATATACCTATGATAAAAAAAATTATAGACGCTTCAATTTCTTGTAAGTGAGCAAACTTACAAAATCTGGGGATCAAATCATTATGTACCCCCAAGTATTGGGGTAGCTCAGTTTATTATTTCGTGTGAGGACTGTATTACTCTAATTTAATCTTTATTGGTATATAACCATCAAACAACCCCCCCTCGCCCTCAAAACTCAAATGTTTTTTCTATGCCCCAATGTATTGCGATGTGCACGGTATACCAATTGGGCCTACTTGCCTCTCCTTTGAGTATCTAAGACTTTCCTGGTATATCTTTGTGTACCCCCGGCAACCTATTACGAGGGGCTACCACTATCCGCCTTGTATTTTTATTTTAACCACTTAACAACTGGACCATGTACTTCTACATCCTCGTCCTTGAGCCATGATATCTGAATGATGCCGGCACCTACAGGCATCATTCAGATATTTTAATCCGCCGGCGATTCTCTGCACCATGAGAACCATCATAGCGGCAGTTCAGCCTCTTGATCGTTCTTATCGGCAACAGGAGAGGGGACGTCCTCCGGTGCTTCTCCGGCCCGGAGAACAGATCCATCCAAGTTCAGCATAGAGATGACTGATACCAGATGGGGCACCAGTCATCTCTATGCGCCTCGGAGGTCTGGGTGCGACGTATGACGTTGCGTTCAGGTCACGTGATGTAAACAATGCCGGTGAACTCGGCTGAAAAGACAGAGATCGCTGTTTTTTTTTTCTGATCTCGGTCTTTTCAGCCTAGAGGAGCAATATGGGGTCTTATTGACCCCATATCTCTCCATAAAGAACACCTGTCACCCACTATTCCTATAACAGGGGATGTTTACATTCCTTGTAATAGGAATAAAAGTGATTAAAAAAATGTAAAGAAAAAGCGTAAAAAATAGAAAAATAAAGGTAAAATAAAAAAAAAATAAATAAAAATTTAAAGAGCCCCAGTCCCCGCGAGCTGCCTCAGTCCCCGCGAGCTCGCGCACAGAAGCAAACGCATACGTACGCCCCGCCCACATGTGTAAACGGTGTTCAAAACACACATGTAAGGTATCACCACGTGCGTTAGAGTGAGAGCGATAATTCTAGCACTAGACCTCCTCTGTACCTCTGAACAGGTAACCAGTAAAACATTTTTTAAAGTGTCGCCTATGGAGATTTTTAAGTACCAAAGTTTGGCGCAATTTTAAAGCATGACATGTTAGGTATCTATTAACTCGGCGTAACATTATCTTTCACATTATACAAAAAAATTGGGCTAACTTTACTATTCTGTTTGTTTTTTAAATTCACAAAACTTTTTTTTTCCCCAAAAAAAACGCGTTTGAAAAATTGCTGCGCAAATACCGTGTGACATAAAAAGTTGCAATGACCGCCATTTTATTCCCTAGGATCTGTGCTAAAATATATATATATGTTTGGGGGTTCTGAGTAATTTTCTAGCAAACAAATTATGATTTTTACATGCAGGAGAGGAGTGCCAGAATTGGCCCGGTGGTTAAAGTATACAAAAGGAAAATAGAGGAACGGGGATACCACAAAGTGGTCGAAGAACATTCTAGTAGACAAAGAAGTCAGGAGAAGACTTGGACCATCAAACTCCATCTATTAATGTAATATCACTTTTGCCAGGATGCACCCCTTTATAAACTAAATATTTTCTTCCCAAAGTAACCATTCCACCAGTATAAACCATCGGAGATTTGTTATAAGCAGGGGTCTCCAAACTTTCCTAACAAAGAGCCAGTTTACTGTCCTTCAGACTTTAGGTAGGCCAGACTGTGGCCACTGGAAGTAGACAATATCCTGGCATGGTGGGGATGCCCCATCTTTGGTGTCATTGAGTGGGAAGATGTTGGAGACAGGAACTGTGCCCCGTCGTTGGCGCCATTGTGCCCCATTGTTGGGGTCAGAAGATGAAATAGAGCCCCATAGGCCACATAAGAGCAAGCAGCCCCCCCCCGGTCCCCAGTTTGGACGCCACAGAATCAGCAGGCACTTTCTTTCTGATATCCTGCAGTCTGAATGCACTGAGGATCCTCCATGGTGTGTCTCCTCTGATGTATAACAAGGTTCCCTTTCTGAGTGAAAGATTTCCCGCACTCAGTACATGAATAAGGATGCTCACCTGTGTGGATTTTCATGTGTTCAACTAGGTTTCCTTTTAGAGTGAAAGATTTCCCGCACTCTGAACATGAATAAGGACGCTCGCCCGTGTGAATTCTCTGGTGTCTAACAAAGTCTCCTTTTAGCGTGAAGGATTTCCCGCACTCGGAACATGAATAGGAATGCACACGATTGTATTTTCTCTTGCGTTTATTTCGCTTATCTTTCTTAGAGAACGGTTTCATGCCCTCTGAAGATGAACTTTTGTGACTCCTCTGGTGTTTCACAAGGTTTCCTTTTAGTGTGAAAGATCTCCCGCACTCTGAACATGGAAAGGGACGCTCACCTGTATGAATTCTCTGGTGTCTAACAAGGTCTCCTTTGTGAATGAAAGATTTTACACACACTGAACATGAATAAGGACGCTCACCTGTGTGAATTCTCTGGTGTGTAACAAGGTTTTCATGCAGAATGAAAGATTTCCCACACCCTGAACATAAATAAGGTTTTGCACCCATGTGAATTTTCTGGTGCTTAACAAGATGAGCTTCCTTACTGAAAGATTTCCCGCACGCTGTACACAAATAAGGACCCACACCTGTGTGAATTCTCTGATGTCTAGCTAGGTCTCCTTCCTGACTGAAAGATTTCCCGCACTCTGAACATGAATAGGGATTCTCACCCTTGCAGCTTCTCTCGTGTTCCTTTAGATTCCCTTTCCTAGAGAAAGATTTCCTGCATTTAGTACATGAATTACGACGCTCACCTTTGTGAGATCTCATGTGTCCAACTAGGTTTCCTTTGAGTGCGAAAGATCTCCCGCACTCTGAACACGAATAAGGACGCTCACCCGTGTGAATTCTCTGATGTCTAACAAAGTCTCCTTTATGAGTGAAAGATTTTCCGCACTCAGAACATGAATAGGAACGCACACCCTTGTATTTTCTCTTGCGTTTATTTAGGTTGCCTTTCTTAGAGAATGATTTCCCGCACTTTGAAGATGAATAAGAAGGCTCACCTGTGTGACTTTTTTGGTGTTTCATAAGGTTTTCTTTCTGTGCAAAAGATTTCCCGCACTCTGAACATGAATAAGGATGCTCACCCGTGTGAATTCTCTGGTGTCTAACAAAGTCTCCTTTAAGTTCACTTGTTTGACTTCTCTGATGGTTCAGAAGGCCTTTTTTTAAGGTGAAAGATTTCCCAAGCACTGAACATGAATAAGGACACTCACCGGTGTGAATTCTCTGGTGTCTAACAAGGACTGCCCGACGATTGAAAGATTTCCCGCACTCTGAACATGAATAAGGACGCTCACTCGTGTGAATTCTCTGGTGTTCAACTACTGCTCCTTTCCGAGTGAAACATTTCCCGCACTCTAAACATGAGAATAGATTGTCACCTTGGTGAGTTCCTTCATGGGGTGAGGAGGATTCCTTGGGATTAGAAGGATCTGTTGATCTATCTGCAGTGAGAGATCTTCCATGGATATCTGCAATCATAGTATGTGATTGATGAGAAGATTCCCCCTGATCAGAGGGATCCATTGATGTCTCCGGACAGGAAGGTCTGTGATGGATATTTTGTGTATTTGGATTTCCTCCTGGAGGATCCTGTGTGATGACATTATCTTCTGACTTACAATCAGCAGATAATAGAAGATGTCTCTCCGAGGAATTCCTCACATCGCCTCCATCTGATGGGAAGAAAATGTAAAACATATCAGCAGATGACAAATAACTGGAGATTCAGATCTTCCTCCCCATCAATGGAAATGCCGATCTCACAGCTGGGCTCCTGTTCTAAACGGATCATAAAAAGTCCATATACGATCCACAAATTCTTCAATAATAACCCCTTCAATACCGGGCACTTTCACCCCCTTCCTGCCCAGGCCAAGTCTCAGCTTTCAGCGCTGTCAGGCTACATTGTACCCATATGACATTTTTATCATTGTTTTGAGACAGGCAGGGCTTTCTTTTGGGGATATTTCATTTTATCACCACTGTTTTTTTTAAATTTTTTTGCTAAACCAATGAGAAAAAAAAAACATTTTGGGAAAAAAAATGTTTTTCTTAGTTTTTGTTATAAAATTCTGCAAATAAATATTTTTCTTCTTTACTGATGTTCACTAATGAGGCTGTACTGATGTGCACTGATGAGGCTGCACCGATGGACACTGATGAGGTTGCACTGATGAGGCTGTACTGATGGGTGCTAATGAGGCTGCACTGATGGGCGCTAATGAGGCTGTACTGATGAGGCTGCACTGATCTACACTGAGGAGGCTGCACTGATGGGTGCTGATAAAGCTGCACTGATGGGCAATGTTGAGGCTGCACGAATGTGCACTGATGAGGTTGCACTGATGGGCATTGATAGGCTTCACTGATGTGCAGTGATGAGGAGGCACTGATGAGGCTGCATTGACAAGATGGCACAGATCAGCTGCATTGATGGCCACTGATGAGGCAGCACAGTTGAGGAGGTGCTGATGAGGCTGTACTGATGGGCAGCAATAAGCTGCATTGATGGGCACGGATTGGCACTAATTAGGCCGTACTGATGAGGTTGTACTGATGTGCATTGATGAGGCTCCACTGATGGGCGCTGATAAAGCTGCAATGATGAGGCTGTACTGATGGGCAATGATGAGGGGCACTAATGTGCACTGGTGACCATTGATAAGCTACATTGATGGACACTGATTATGTTGTACTGATGGGCAGCGATAAGCTGCATTGATGGGCACTGATGAGGCTGCACTGATGTGCAGTGATGAAGAGGCACTGATCAGCTGCACTGATGGGCATTGGTAATCAGGGCCCTGTCAGCCTTGCCGCTAATCAGCTCTCCTTTACTAACACAGTGACAGCGCATGAGGAAAGGAATGCTGATAACTGGCAAGTTTGTTTACACGTGAGCAGCTCTTATTGGACAAAGCTGATCACATGGTAAAAAGGTGCTGAGATCGGCCCTTTACCTTGATCTGTGATCACCTGTGTCCAAAGTACACAGCAATCACGGGACACGCCCGATGCGGGAGGCGTGCTCTTGGAGGACATCCATGGACGCCCTCCCAGAACAAGAGATCCACCCTGTAGCCGGCTTTCGGCTAGGGCAGGGTATTGAGGTGGTTGAATAGAAGACTATGTCTTCATTAAAGCGGTAGTAAACCCGCTGACCGAAATAAAAATAAAAAAAAAGCCTGCAAGAAAATCGCATAATATGTTAGTATGCATTGCATACTAACATATTATGAAATACTTACCTTAGAACGAGGCCCCCGATGCCCGAGTCGGTCAGCGCTAAGGACGCTGACATCTTTGTCCTCTTCTGTCTTCCGGGTACGCGGCTCCGGCGCTGTGAGTGGCCGGAGCCGCGTGACGTCACTCCCGCGCATGCGCGCGGGAGCTCTTCGCACCGGCAGCCAGCTCTGAGATGCCGGCCGCCTCGGCCGGATCGTCAGAGCGCATGCGCCGCTAATGTCAGCGGCTGCATGCAGGGCGAATATCTCCTGAACCATGCAGGTTTAGGAGATATTCTTTTTACCTACAGGTAAGCCTTATTATAGGCTTACCTGTAGGTAAAAATAGATTTTAGGGTTTACTACCGCTTTAACCAAAAAGCATTAGTGGTTCGTTACTATATGGGATTGCCTGAATTTTAAATAATAAAGAATTTGAAGATCATATAAATTATGGACTCCACCAGGGACATTTAAAAAGTGTTAGCTGGAGTGTTAAGTAAATCTTAAGTAAATCATAATTTTGTGAAGTGCAAAATCCAACAAAGTGTGCCAAGTTGTGATGGAACTAATTAAAGGTCCAAAAAATTTAAGAACTACTGAAAGTTCATATTGGTGAAAAAAAAAAAGGGAGGGGGGGGCGCAAAAAGTGTCCCAATCTAAATCTGAAAAAACAAGAGTCCTCAAGGTTCTTCTAGAACAGGGATATGCAATTAGCGGACCTCCAGCTGTTGCAGAACTACAAATCCCATGAGGCATAGCAAGACTCTGACAGCCACAAGCATAACACCCAGAGGCAGAGGCATGATGGGACTTGTAGTTTTATAACAGCTGGAGGTCCAATAATTGCTTATCCCTGTTCTAGAGGATTGAGAATTCATTCAAGTTCATCAAGGTGAGAATCCTAAATAATATCAACTGTGCAGCTGGAAAGAATTAAAAATGTGCCCACGGGGGAATCAACCATTACAGATGGGAAGCTTACCAGAGGTAAGATATATTTGCGCCAAAATATATCTGTAAGGCTTCGGTCCTCCAAGAACGGGAAACGAACGTCACACTATCCTCATGGGTAAAAGTTGGTCTTACTTGTAAGACTGGCAGCCATAGGTTGGTACCTGGATTCCGGGTGTCACTCCACGATCCAATGAGACCAATAACGGAGGAATCAGTCACCTTCCAGGGCTCACCCTCACCGGGTGTTCAGAGCGTTAGCGTTTCGTAGATAACGTCTGATACGACGAAACGCGTCGGGAGCTGCTGACCCCAAAAATTGCTGCGTTTTTTGTTTTTATATTATCAGCTGATTTGTACATTTTGTCCTGTTTTCCAATAAATGTACCCCATCAAGGAGGTTTTACACTACTGGAGTTTTCGATTACCCTTTTTTGGATCCACACCCCTAACGCTCTGAACACCCGGTGAGGTCAAGCCCTGGAAGGTAACTGTTCCCTCCCTTATTGGATCGTGGAGTGACACCCGGAATCCAGGTACCAACCTATGGCTGCCAGTCTTACAAGTAAGACCAACTTTTACCCATGTCGTCTGAGGATAGTGTGACGTTTGTTTCCCATTCTTGGAGGACCAAAGCCCTACAGATATATTTTGGCGCAAATATATCTTACCTCTGGTAAGCTTCCCATCTATAGGGGTTGATTCCCCCGTGGGCACATTTTTAATTCTTTCCAGCTTCACAGTTGATATTATTTATGATTCCCACTTGGATGAATTCTCAATCCTCTAGAACAGGGATATGCAATTAGCGGACCTCCAGCTGTTGCAGAACTACAAGTCCCATGAGGCATAGCAAGACTCTGACAGCCACAAGCATTACACCCAGAGGCAGAGGCATGATGGGACTTGTAGTTTTGCAACAGCTGAAGGTCCGCTAATTGCATATCCCTGCTCTAGAAGAACCTTGAGGACTCGTTTTTTCAGATTTAGATTGGGGCACTTTTTACCCGCCCCCTCTCACCCTCCCCCCCCTTTTTTTTTGCACCAATATGAACTTTCAGAAGTTCTTTATTTTTTGGACCTTGAATTAGTTCCATCACAACTTGGCACACTTTGTTGGATTTTGAACTTCACAAAATTATGATTTACTTAAGATTGTACTTATAGTTTATGTTATATACAGTTTGGTTGAGCGCTATATCATTTATATACTGTGGGATGATCAACGACAGGTTTAAGTCATAGTGTGGCTGCTCACCCATTTTTGTCTTTTACCTTACCCGTAGCGCAGTATTTTTCTATCAAGTTCTTCCATTTATTTAACACAACGCTCTCCCCAGATTGCTAATGCAATCCAAATCCAAGGGTGGCTCCATTGCTCTTCCATTCGGAGTGGAGACACCCTAAGACAGGAAGTGAGTTACTGGCCGGGTCACCAGGTGAGGATAAGAAAACGAACACAGCCACCACATCTAGGGATAGGTAACCTCAGGCCAGGGTTACCTGGAGATGCCTTGTTGTATCTGTTTTGTCTACAAGCCCAGCAAGGGAAGAAGCCCGTACACCTAGAAGACTCTGGACCATCTATAAACAATTGATCAGAAGAATATATGTTATATCTCATAGAGTCGAAGACATTTGTAGCAGAGAGATGACTATAGTTCCGTCTAATAATACAGATTTTGGACAACATGTGCATACACTCACCGGTCACTTTATTAGGTACACCCGTTCAACTGCTCGGTAACACAAATTGCTAATCAGCCAATCGCATGGCAGCAACTCAATGCATTTAGGCATCTAGAGGTGGTGAAGACAACTTGCTGAGGCTCAAACCGAGCATCAGAATGGGGAAGAAAGGGGATTTGAGTGACTTTGAAGGTTGCATGTTTGTTGGTGCCAGACGGGCTGGTCTGAGGATTTTTTAAGTTTTTCACGCACAACCATCCCTCGGGTTTACAGAGAAGGGTGGAAAAAAGAGAAAATATCCAGTGAGCGGCAGTTGTGTGGAGGAAAATACCTTGTTGATGTCAGAGGAGAATGGGCAGACTGGTTCCAGATGATAGAAAGGCAACAGTAACTCAAATAACTACTCGTTACATCCAAGGTATGCAGAATACCATCTCTGAACGCACAACATATTGACCCTTGAAGCAGATGGTCTACAGCAGCAGAAAACCACACCGGGTGCCACTCCTGTCAGCTAAGAACAGGAAACTGAGGCTACAATTGGCACAGGCTCACCAAAATTGGATAATAGAGGATTGGAAAAGGGTTGTCTGGTCTTAGAAGTCTTGATCTTAGATGCGACATTCAGATGGTGGGGTCAGAATTTGGTGTAAACAACATGAAAGCATGGATCCCTCCTGCCTTGTATCACCGGTTCAGGTTGGTGGTGTAATGGTGTGGGGGATATTTTCTTGGCACACTTTGGGCCCCTTAGTACCAACTGAGCATTGTTTAAACCCCACGGCCTACCTGAGTATTGTTGCTGACCATGTCCATCCCTTTATGACTGCAGTGTCCCCATCCTCTGATGGCTCCTTCCAGCAGGATAATGCATCATGTCACCAAGCTCCAATCATCTCACCACTGGACAATGAGGTCTCTGTACTCCAATGACCTCCACACTCCCCACATCTCATCCAATAGAGACCCTTTGGGATGTGGTGGAACGGGAGATTGGCATCATGGATGGGCAGCCGACAAATCTGCAGCAACTGTGTGATGTTATCATGTCACTATGCAAAACCTCTGAGGAATGTTTCCAACACCTTCTTGAATCTACGCCATGAAGAATGAAGGCAAAAGGGTGTTCAAGCCGGTACTAGCAAGGTGGACCTAATAAAGTGGCTGGTGAGTGTATGAAATGGTATGTGTCCCTTGTACAGGATCCATAATAGATCCACAAAAAGACTGTGAGGAGCCTGATCACAACAGCTATTCGGTGATTGGAATGTGCTGGTGCCAGAAATCCTACCACTGACAGAGTGTGAGGAGAGGAGAGCCGATCAGTGACTTTTCCTCACAGGGGAAACCTGTATAGGCAATCAGGGCACTGATCATCAGTGCAGACCCAATCTGTGCCCATCAGTGAGGCCTTTCTATGCCCATCAGTGAGGTCAATCTGTGCCCATCAGTGAGGCCAATCTGTGCCCATCAGTGAGGCCAATCTGTGCCCATCAGTGAGGCCAATCTGTGCCCATTAGTGATGAAAATCTGTGCCCATACTATAGGTGGTGCCTAGCAGTGCTGCATATCAGTGCTACCTATCAGTGCCACCCATCATTGCCCATCGGTGAGGCCAATCTGTGCCCATCGGTGAGACCAATCTGTGCCTATCAGTGATACAAGTCAGTGCTGCCTTTCAGTGCCACCCATCATTGCCCATACTGTAAGTGCCGCCTATCAGTGCCACCTATCATTGCCCATTAGTGAGGCCAATCTGTGCCCATCAGTGATGCAAATCAGTGCTGCCTTTCAGTGCCCATTAGTGATGCAACTCAGTGCTGCCTTTCAGTGCCCATCAGCGTCGCCTATCAGTGCGGCATATCAGTGCTACCTATCATTGCTCATCAGTGATGTCAATCAGTGCCCATAAGTGATGCCAGTCAGTGTGGTCTTTCAGTGCAACCTACAATTGCCAATGAGTGAGGCCAATCTGTGCTGCCTTTCAGTGCCCCCTCATTAGTGCTGCCTATACGTGCCACCTATCATTGCTCATAAATGCCGCCTATGAGTGCTGCATATCAGTGCCGCCTCATCAGTGCACATCACTGAAGGAGAAGAATCACTTATTTACAAAATTTTCTGACAGAAACTAAGAAAAACTTTTTTTAAAATTTAGCAAAAAATAAAAAACCCAACGGTGATTAACCACTTGCCGACCGCCGATCGGCATCTGACGGCGGCAAAGTGGCTCGTTCCCGCAAATCGCCGTCATACGACGGCGGCTGCGGGAACGTGTATAGTGAGCGCCCGCGCGCTCACTGTGTCCAGGGGGGGCAAGGGAGCGGGTGCGGCGGCTTCGATTGCCGCCGGCCACCCGCGATGCCCCCCCCGGAGCAAATGAGCGGAGGTCCGTGTATGTAAACACGGACCTCCGCTCTGTGTGAGGGGGAAGGGCTGGGATCACAGCCTTCCTTTACGTGAAGGCTGTGATAACTTCCCTTCCCCAGATAGGCAGTCCCCCATACAGTTAGAACACGCCCAGGGAACACAGTTAACCCTTAGCGCGCCCCCTGCAGGTTAACCCCTTCACTGTCATTGACATTTACACAGTAATCAGTGCATTTTTATAGCACTGATC
>BLSH010060562.1:292678-304414 GCA_018402905.1 Glandirana rugosa
ATTTCTCTTAGATAAAATAGCTGTCCAAAATACCAAGCCGTTGACTCTGATTTAAAGCACCTGTGCAAGATAAAGGAAAACCTGAAAACATGGAATGTTGGGGGTACTTGAGGACATGGTTGAGAACCACTGGAGTAGAGTTAGCTTTATTTACTGTCTTATGGACAGAACAGAAAGTAAATGGTAATCTCAACAAGGTAAGAGAAGTCTCCTCTTAGACCAGGGTTTCTCAACCAGGGTTCCATGGAACCCTAGGGTTCCTCCAGAGGTTGCTAGGGGTTCCTTGAGCAATGGTCAATTTGTATCTCTCAATTAAATTCCCAATGACACCATTGATCTTTTTAGCTCTCTGTAAGAGGGTAATTCTTCCCAATGACCACAAGTATAAGGAGTATTCTTCCCATTGACCATCACACTAAGGTATCATGAGTTGTAGATAGAGTTCCTCCAGAGGTTGCTAGGGGTTCCTTGAGCAATGGTCAATTTCTACCTCTCAGATAAATTCCCAATGACCCCATTGATCTTTTTAGCTATCTGTAAGGGGGTAATTCTTCCTAATGACCACAAGTATAAGGAGTATTCTTCCCATTGACCGCCACACAAATGTATCATGAGTTGTAGATTTTCAATTTTTAGCAGGGGTTCCCCGAGAATTATTTCAAGGGTTCCTCTGTGTTGAAAAGGTTGAGAAAGGCTGTGCTAGTTGCTCCGATCTGATCCAGACCCCGCTCACCTTCTCACTTCTCCACGCTGCACATAAGATATGACGTCTGCACCAGGCACTCCCAGAATATATACATATGATCCAGAAGTGACGGCTGATGTCTTTCTGGTTTGCTTGTTGGTTTACCAGTGCATCCTGGGATATCTCATACCTGCAATACCTCCAATACAAGGCGAAACTTTTTGGATAAAGGACCCTCAAATGTTGCAGGCGGTGTTAGCGAGCATTGCCACAGTCTTCTATGGAGGCTTTGGAGACAATTGAAAGCACCAAGAAAGCAACATGGGTTATCATTTTTGAAGCGAAGCAAATGCAACAGTGTGACCAGGACTGTAAGATGACCATTTTATTTAGTGATGGGTGCTTTGATTGGAATATAAGAAATTGTTGTGTAATAGTACCAGCCTTAGGACACCAATATATTTAGTATGGGATATCATCTTTATGGAAAATAAACAAATTATTGATTTTATAAGATGTTTCTGTCTTCATTATCCTAAGAGAAACTATTTTTTTTTCAGATGCAGTGTGCTTGTTTTATCCCTCATAAATTGTGGCCTACTGTATATACACACGTGATTCTGCGCTTCCACATAGGGGGCGCCGGTGCACTGCTTTTGCTGTGATTAGTCACAGCAGAAGCCAATCAGCAGGTGCCGACCAGTGGATGACCGCCAGTACCTGCTGATCGTTGAGGAGAGACACAGGACGGAGCTCTGCCTATGTAAACAATACAGAGATCCGTCCTGTCAGCGAGGATGTGCTGGGTTTTGTTTCCCTGCAAAGCACATCCCCTAGTAAAAGCAGCACACTGTGTATACATTAGACATGTGAGGCTCGTTTTGTTCCGAATTAATATTTCGGACAAATTTTTCGTTATTTGGAGATTCGGATATATCCGAGTACCCGAATTACAGTATAAATCAGGGATATGCAATTAGCGGACCTCCAGCTGTTGCAAAACTACAAGTCCCATCATGCCTCTGCCTCTGGTGTCATGCTTGTGGCTGTCAGAGTCTTGCTATGCCTCATGGGATTTGTAGTTTTGCAACATCTGGAGGTCCACTAATTGCATATCCCTGGTATAAATGAAGTTTACCAAATGCTCCGAACAATGTTAGAATTTCAGAAATTCAAATTGAAATTCGAATCTAATTTTACATCGAATTCGATTCGAATTTGAACTGTAAATATATTTCTGAAATCAAAGACTGTGTGTGTGATTAGAGTACCATTTAGAAATAATGCTGTTTTTGTTAAGCCAAAGGTGATTTAAAGAGTCATTGTAATCATTTGATGAATATTTTTCTTTTGTTTGTTCACTTTGCCACCTTTAAATCGAAAAAAAGAACAATCTCTATTCGACAGATTCAACATTTATGGATTCGAACATTTCAAAAGGAAAAAAGATAAATAAATAAGTAAAAGGTAAATTCGAAAAAAAAGACAGAACGAATTCTGAATACGAATTGAACGAATCAACCAAATTTATGAAACAAAATAACTAGATCAATGAATCTAAACGAAAAGAAACACATTTTTTTAACATGCACATGTATAGTACACATAAACACTGGTTAAGCAAACAGTTAACCTTTTGATCACCCTGGATTTTTAACCCCTTCCCAGCCAGTGTCATTAGTACAGTGACAGTGCATATTTTTAGCACTGATCACTGTATTAGTGTCACTGGTTCCCACACAGCGTTAAAAGTGTCAGACTCTCCACCACAATATTCCAGCCATGCTATAAGTCGCTGATCGCCACCACTGTTGGTAGATGCTCTAACTTTTGCAGAAACCAATCAATATACGCTTATTGGGATTTTTTTTACCAAAAATATGTAGCAGAATACATATTGGCCTAAATTTTGAAGAAATTAGATTTATAGCTCATAAAATAAAGAAAAAACACAGAGGTGATCAAATACCACCAAAAAAAGGACATTTTTAATTTATGTACAGCATTGCATGACCGCGCAAATGTCAGTTAAAGTAACGCGATGCCGTATAGCAAAAAATGGCCTGGTCATGAAGGGGGGTAAATCTTTTGGAAGTAAAGTGGTTAATATCTGTGGTGAAAATCTGTAAATTGTTGCCATCTTCAGCCTCCTAAAAAAATATATTAGCTTCTTATTTCCAGGTGCAATGTGAGCTTGGTGTCTCCCTGAGAAATTGCAGCCTATTAAAGAAAGACTTAAACTGTGTGCTGTAAACCTTCAATCCGAAGTATAAGACTTTTTTTTTAATTCTTTATTTATCAATGACAACAAAGAATAAAATAGAATACACTCTGTACATAAGCATCAGGGTCAACATCATGGATACAAGAGGAACCAGGACCTTAAAAGTGATATTAAATCTTTTCTTTTTTAAATAGCAAACATGTCATACTTACCTGCTCTGTGCAGTGGTGTTGCACAGAGCAGTTCCGATCCTCTTTCTTTTCGGGTCCCCCACTGGCACTCCTGGCTCCTCCTCCTCAAGCAGTGTCCCCCAGAGAAAGCCACTTGCCCTGGAGGCACCACTGTGTACTCGCTCCTGAGCTGCTGCTCTGTGCATCCATAAGACACAGAGTCATGGCTGGGCCCCGTCCCCCAGCTGCCTCTTCATTGGCTCATGAGCCAATAGGCTCCCGCTGCTGTCTCAGCCAATGAGGAGGGAGAGTCCCCATACAGCCGAAGCAAACTGGATTGGAGGGGGCTCAGGTAAAGTTGGGGGGAGACTCGTGTACACAGAAGGGTTTTTACCTTTGTGCAAAGAATGCACGAAAGTGAAGAAAACATTCAGCCTTTAGAACCACTTTAAAGTGGAACTCCACCCAACGCCACATTTGGCACCTTTAGGGGGGAGGGGAGCAGGGGCCTGGTTTTGATAGGACCCCACTCCTACTCAGTTACCCGCAGCCGGCCCATTCTCATTAGAGAACTGGTTGTGAACTGAGCCAATAGTTCGCCCCCCCCCCCCAATTCCGCCGCAGCCGGCCCATTCTCAGAGCACAGCGTGCATGTGCAGTAGGGAGCTGGCTGTGAAGCCGCAAGGCTTCTCTAGCAGTTTTCCATAGCGGAGATGGCAATGGCAGCACCCGATAGCCAATTGGAAAATCGGCTCAAGTGAGGATACTGCTGGATTCCTGGACAAGTAAGTGCCCCAAATATTAAAAGTCAGCAGCTACATTATTTTTTTTCTGAAAGAGCCTGGAGCTCCTCCTTAAGGATATAAATACCACCATACAAATCGCAACGCTTTTGCAGACGTCTATTTGTCTTGGGAAGTTCTGGCACCTTGTTTGAGTGTGGTAGCCAGCCAGGAAGAAGGTAAGAACTGCATTAACAGTAAGGAGATAGAATAAGCCTAGGTTCACACTAGTGCGATCTTAGAGATCGCATGTGATTCGCACCCGCGCCGCAGGAGCTGCAGCGTGGATCTTACCGGCTGATGCCGGATGGATCGTGCTCGGTGACAACTTGGTTGAAAGATCCCGATACCATCATGTATCCAACTCCAGCCCAAATATGAGAACACCCCTCTGGTTCCAGGCCGGCCTCTGAGAGGTGCTGCCTCTGGCTGCGCTAAAGCCTCGTACACACGGGACGACGATCGCATACAACAGGTCGTACTAACGACCATTGTATGTGATATAGATCGTTCGTATGCGCGATTTGAACAATCGAACATACGATGGTCGTACAAGGGGAGTTGTATGAGCAGACTAGAAACTTGGTCGTACCAACAAGCGGTCATACGACCGTTGTATCGTGTGTACAGAGCAGTTGGTACAACAAAGTTGTATTGTGCAAAACACGCATGCTCAGAAGTCAGGAATGGCCGGATGCTAATTACATGCACCTGAACGTTCTTTCTGCGGTCGTGCGATCGTGTAGTGCAGTCAGTATGCTACATACAACAGCCAACATACGATTTGACACGATTGTACGTGCGATCGTCGTCCTGTGTGTACGAGGCTTGAGTCCATCTTCCCCCTTAAGAGGGATTTCGCCATCTTTTTCGTACACTAGGAGTATACACACCTGTAAAAAATATTACTACAGACAGACTAGCAGATTGCTGGCACACTACAAAGTCATTGGGGCCTGTGGAATGGAGACCATGTGGGCTGTCACATCTGTCTTGGTTTTAATTGTGGCATGAATAGATGTAAAGGCACATTACAGAATAATTATACAGTGACTTCCTCTGATAATCCCAGTGAAGAAGGAAGATTTCCGAAACATGTCGGATTGAGTTGTTTTCTGTATTGTATCCACTACCATCCATTATCCATATGTGATCATTGTTTGTTTCATGCCATTGAATTTTTAATATGTACGTTCTTTCACGTGCCAATAAAAATTTTTAGATATTTTTAGATAGTTGATTTGGATCAGTGCCTTTAAAGTCCCACTACCAGGGGTATTTTCTGTCTCTATCAATATAGGGATGTGGCACTATTTGTGCCTCCCGCCAATCAGATGACACTAGAACCAGGACTTGCGAAAACAGTTCTCCATAATAGACATTTAAAAAAAAAATTAAATCTGCATGCTCTTTCCCTCTGACATTGCATCTGGGCTAAAAAAGCTGCAAGCTGCCCCAGAAACCACTTATGTTTTTCTTGCTTGTGGCTCTGGGAAATTTCACTTTATTTAGTTACCTATAATACTAGTCAAGTTTCTCCATCTTCCATTGTAACAATACTTACATGGTGTGCAGCGTGTCCGAGAAATATTTCTGGCTCTTGACTGTGATATAACATATTTCTTAGGAAACAATGAAGTCACAGATAACCCCTACTCCTTTTAAAGCGGTAGAAAACACCGCTTAAACATTTGTACCTACAGCCGTGGCCAAAAGTCTTGAGAATGACACAAATATTAATTTTCACAAAGTCTGCTGTTCGGTGTTTTTAGATCTTTTTGTCAGATGTTACTATGGTACACTGAAGTATAATTACAAGCATTACGTACGTGTCAAAGGCAAATTTTATGCAAAAAGTCAACATTTGCAGTGTTGACCCTTCTTTTTCAAGACCTCTGTAATTCACCCTGACATGGTGTCAATCAACTTCTGGGCCTCATCCTGACTCGTGGCAGCCCATTTTTGCATAATCAATGCTCAGAGACTGTCAGAATATGTGGGATGTATTTTTGTTCACCCGCCTCTTGAGGATTGACTACAAGTTCTCAACGGGATTAGGGTCTGGGGAGTTTTCTGGCCATGAACCCTCATCCCATATTTTGTGGAACCCCTATAACTTTTGCGCAAACCAATCAATCAATATACAGGCGGCCCCCGGGTTACAAACAAGATAGGGTCTGTAGGTTTGTTCTTAAGTTGAATTTGTTTGTAAGTCGGAACAGGGACATTTTTTAAGTTTTAAAAAACTACTTTTAAGCTTTTTGGATAGCACAGGGAAGGGGTAACACCCCTGTAATGTTTGTTTTGCTGTCTGGGTTTCTGTTCAGAAGATTTCACCTCACTTTCTGTCCCAATGATAATTGGATTTTGAAAATTTTGGGTTGTTGTGGAAACAAGGATTGGTGATAAAGCTTCAGTGGAGACACCTTTTTCCCATAATAACCCTTACAGCAGTGAATTTCCCTTCCTAGGGGGAGATTTCCTCTCACTTCCTGTTGTCTCCCATCGTTTGTAAGTTGGATTTTGTAACTAGGGGACCGCCTGTACAACAAAGTAGAGGCAGAAACTGTAGCAGGCATATCCCACCACTGGAGTCACTACAAGAAGCCAAGGGAAGACTCGGCCCATCAAACTCCACCTATAAGTTGTGATATCATTATTGCCAGGATGCGCCCCTTTCCCAGATAGCAAGAATAACTCGCCACAAATTTGTAAGTCTGTTAACTTGCTGTACATTTTCACTGGCAAGTTGTACGTTTGCAGAGCACTTAAAGCACAAGTAGGGTGACAACATGTCCCGGATATTCTCGGGACAGTCCCGCATGTCCCGGGACAGACCCGCATGTCCCGGGACAGACCTGCATGTCCCGGGACAGACCTGCATGTCCCGGGACAGTCCGCATTTTGCAGGTTTGTTCCGGGTACCATAATTCAAGGACAATACATGGTCCCAGAAATGAAACTGACACAGCCCCCCCCAGGCCAATCTGATGCCCCCAAAAAAGGCTGCCACATCGCTGCTTTACGCACTTACAGTACTTGTCCTAGCCAAGAATGCCTGGAGAGGCAAAATCCTCGCCCCCTGCTTGGGATTGGAGAAAACATAAATACCGCCTCTTGCGTCTAAGTCAGTGTTGAAATAAGGTAAAAAAAGGTCTCGGCTGGCCAGGACAAGTACTGTCAGTAAATGAAGTGGGGTCGTAATCAGTGCTTCTGGGTAGAGCGTACACCCACCTCCCCGGCTGTGCTGCGATTCCTTACAGCACAAGCGGATTTTTTTTTTTTGGGGGGGGGGGGGGGGTGTCCCTGAATGGCAGTTTGGAAATGTGGTCACCCTAAGCATAAGTTCTAGTTGAAGCTTTTCCAATTTGAAGCAAATTGGCGTGGCAAGTCTCTAGCAAGAGCAAAGTTGCAGTGGTGTGTCTACAGCAAGAGCGCTGTAAGTCTACAGCATGCAAATTCAGCCACAGTGCCCCCTGTGGTGGGATGACTATTGTACAACATAAGTGAACCAAGACTTGCAGCAGACTTGCAGAATGTTTGCAAAGAAATTTGATCTGGAGACATGCATTGCGGTCTTGCTGCAATTGTGCAACAAACGTGTGAAGCTGGGCAAGTCTAGCAATAGCTTAGCAAGTCAATTTCAAATGTGCTGCTCAATTGCTTGCTATCTGGTTGTAAACTAAATATTATTTTCCTACTGTTGTTCTATAGACTAAACAGTTAAGTTTGTACAAAACATTGTAAAAAAAAGTCAGGTGGTTTTTCTCTGATGTCCAATTAGACCTCTTTTATCTCTAAAACACTTCCTGCGGTTTGATCGTACTGTGGACGCTGTGCGGTGTGTCTTCTCTGATGTCTAGCAAGGTTTCGTTTCTGAGTGAAAGATTTCCCGCACTCAGCGCATGAATAAGGACGCTCCCCCGTGTGAATTCTCTGGGTGAGCTGTGCGGTGTGTCTTTCCTGATGCTTAACAAGGTGTCCTTTCTGTGTGAAGGCTTTCCCGCACTCGGTACACGAATAAGGACGCTCACCTGTATGAATTCTCCTATGTATAACAAGGTTTCCTTTCAGCCTGAAAGATTTCCCGCACTCTGAACAAGAAAAAGGGCTCTCACCCGTGTGACCTCTCTGGTGTTGCACAAGGCCTCCTTTCGAAGCAAAGGATTTCCCACACTCTGAACATGAATAGAGACGCTCATCTGTGTGAATTGTCTGGTGATCAACAAGATCCTCTTTCTTTTTGGAAGATTTCCCACTCTCTGAACATGAAAAAGGGCCCTCGCTGTTGTGTCTTTTCTGATGTGCAACAAGGACTCCTCTCAGAGTGAAAGATTTCCCACACTCTGAACATGAATAAGGACGCTCACCTGAGTGACGTCTCTGGTGTTGCAGAAGGCTTCCATTTGAAGTGAAAGATTTCCCGCACTCTGAACATGAATAGGGACGCTCACCTGTGTGAATTCTCTGATGTTCAACAAGGCTTCCTTTTTGAGTGAAACATTTCCCGCACTCTGAACACAGGTAAGGACGCTCACCTGTGTGGATTCTCTGGTGTACAAGTAGTATCTTTTTCTCGGTGAACGTTTTCCTGCACTCTGAACATGAATAAGGGCGCTCACCCGTGTGACTTCTCTGGTGTATAAGAAGTGTCCTTTTCTCAGTGAAAGATTTCCCACACTCTGAACAAAAATAAGGACGATCACCTGTGTGAGTTCTCTGGTGTTTAACAAGGTCTCCTTTAAAAATGAAAGATTTCCTGCACTCTGAACATGAATAAGGACGATCATCCCTGTGAAATCTCTGGTGTCTAACAAGCTCTCCTTTAGAAATGAACGATTTTCCGCACTCGGAGCATACATAGGGACGCTCACCTGTGCGTATTCTCTGCTGCGCACGAGGAGTATATTTGCGTTTAAAACATTTAGTGCGCTCTGAACGAGGGAAAGGACGCTCATCCGTGTGAATTCTTAGATGTAAAATAAATGCTCCTTTCCGAGTGAAACATTTCCCGCACTCTAAACATGAGAATAGATTGTCATCTCGGTGAGCTCCTTCATGGGGTGAGGAAGATTCCTTGGGATTAGAAGGATCTGTTGATCTCTCTGCAGTGTGAGATCTTCCATGGATATCTGCAATCATAGTATGTGATTGATGAGAAGATTCCCCCTGATCAGAGGGATCCATTGATGTCTCCGGACAGGAAGGTCTGTGATGGATATTTTGTGTATTTGGATTTCCTCCTGGAGGATCCTGTGTGATGACATTATCTTCTGACTTACAATCAGCAGATAATAGAAGAGGTCTCTCCGAGGAATTCCTGACATCACCTCCATCTGATGGAAAACAAGGTTTAAATGTCAGTAGCTGGGCTCCTGTTTGCCCTCAACAATGTATCAGAAAAATGTTCACACTGAGTCCATATATGATCTAATAATTCTTCAAAATTAACCACTTGCCGACCGCCCGCCGCAGCGTGACGGCAGCAAGATGACTCGTTATCGCGAACCGCCGTCCCCTGGCGGTGGCTGCGATATCCCGCATTGTGAGCGTGCTCACTGTGTCCGGGAGGGGGGGCCAGGGAGCGGGTACGGCGGACTCAATCGCCGCCGGCTACCCACGATGGCCACCCCGCAGTGTAAGAACGGAGGTCCGTGTAAGTAAACACGGATCTCCGTTCTGACAGAGGGGGAAGGCTGTGATCACAGGCTTCCTCTATATGGAAGCTGTGATCACTCCCCCCCCCCCCAGCCCCCATACAGTTAGAACACACTGAGGGAACACAGTTAACCCCTAGAGCGCCCCCTCCAGATTAACCCCTTCACTGCCAATGGCATTTACACAGTAATCAGCACATTTTCATAGCACTGATCGCTGTATAAATGCCAATGGTCCCAAAAAAAGTATCAAAATGGTCGGACATGTCCGCTGCAATACCGCTAAAAATCGCAGATCGTCGCCATTACTACTAAAAAATAAAAAACTAAAACCCAGAAATGAATTCTCATCATCATTCTCATCATCCGTAAACGCGGCAACTTTTGCGCAAACCAATCAATAACCGCCAATTGCGATTTTCTTAACCAAAAATATGAGGAAGAATATAAGTTGGCCAAAACCGATGAAAAAAAATGTTTTTTTATTATTTTTTTATTTGTATTTTAGCAAAGTAAGAAAAACTTAGAAAGTTCTATTTGTGGGGAAAAAAAAGGACCCAAATTTTGTTTTGGTACAACGTAGCATGACCGCGCAATTGTCAGTTAAAGCGACGCAGTGCCAAATCGCAAAAAGTGCTCTTGTCCTAAAGTGTGAAATCCTTCCAGGGCTGAAGTAGTTAAATAGCTATGACTAAGGCTTCATTAGCCAAAATGGGTTAGTAGTTTGTTACTACATTGCATTACCTGGATTTGCCTGGATTATAAATTAAATAAAAATTGAAGATCATATTTGGACTCCAATCTAAAGCACTTTTCTAAAAATGCCAGGAATAAAATTATGTTGGTCTAGCAGTGAACAAGTATTGAATTACTGAGTAACATTGCTTTGTGCATTAATGACGGATAAGGGGACGTAATGGAGATGCCACATATTTTATTGCCATATCAATTTGTGGAAACATGACGTTATATTGAGGAATGGAGATGGACCTTTCATATGGTGTACAGTATCTCCTCCTCATTTGTTGGGAACATGATGTTATATTGAGGAATGGAGATGGACCTTTCATATGGTGTACAGTATCTCCTCCTCATTTGTTGGGAACATGACGTTATATTGAGGAATGGAGATGGACCTTTCATATGGTGTACAGTATCTCCTCCTCATTTGTTGGAAACATGGCGTTATATTGAGGAATGGAGATGGACCTTTCATATGGTGTACAGTATCTCCTCCTCATTTGTTGGGAACATGGCGTTATATTGAGGAATGGAGATGGACCTTTCATATGGTGTACAGTATCTCCTCATTTGTTGGGAACATGACGTTATATTGAGGAATGGAGACGGACCTTTCATATGGTGTACAGTATCTCCTCCTCATTTGATGGGAACATGACGCTATATTGAGGAATGGAGATGGACCTTTCATATGGTGTACAGTATCTCCTCCCCATTTGTTGGGAGCATGACGTTATATTGAGGAATGGAGATGGACCTTTCATATGGTGTACAGTATCTCCCCCTCATTTGTAGGAAACATGACGTTATATTGAGGAATGGAGATGGACCTTTCATATGGTGTACAGTATCTCCTCCTCATTTGTTGGGAACATGACGTTATATTGAGGAATGGAGATGGACCTTTCATATGGTGCACAGTATCTCCACCTCATTTGTTGGGAACATGACGTTATATTGAGGAATGGAGA
Organism: Glandirana rugosa; assembly: GCA_018402905.1. NCBI lineage: Eukaryota > Metazoa > Chordata > Amphibia > Anura > Ranidae > Glandirana > Glandirana rugosa. The sequence goes on from BLSH010060562.1 coordinate 303,909, forward strand.
TGGACCTTTCATATGGTGTACAGTATCTCCTCCTCATTTGTTGGGAACATGACATTAAATCAAGGAACGGAGATGGACCTTTTATATGGAGTATAATACTTCCATTTTATTTCTTAGGAACATAATGTTCCTGATATAAATTGTCCCCAAAGCTTAACTGGGCTCAGGCCACAAAACAACAATACATTTTGGTACCCTATATTTTCCATTGGAGATACTTGAAAACCCCCCACAGGTCTTAAGTTTAGAGTAAACCATGAATAATGGCCCATGAATTATTGCTCACACTACGGCATGCATGGCAGTATATAATGTGCATCAAAAACAATATGCGTTTATGTTCGTGAGTGCATGCATGTGGGGGTGGAGCTAAAACATTTTAGGAGGGTTTTAAGTGCTTGGGTGTAACTTTATGACACAGACCCCTATGTGACATAATATTTTCGAGATAGGTCCTCTTTTTTTTTTTTTTTTTTTTTTTTTAGAAATCAGGGATCTCTCTCATC
>BLSH010060562.1:310568-324568 GCA_018402905.1 Glandirana rugosa
CCTCCTCAGCTCTATCTCGAGATAGTAAACATACTACGGTACCTGTGGTGTTTGTAAGTGAATAGTATGGAGGGAGGTGTATGAATGTGTGAGTGGAAAAGGACTCGGGTGCATGATGGGTGGGTTCATAGCCTTAGACCCTCCCATATTGCGAAATCGTCAAAATAAAAATAAGGTGGCGTGAGGTAGGATATAAATTTGATAGAGAATAATGCGATGGAAAAAATATACATGTATGTATGATGGTTAAATCTCCCTATAGGTTAGGTTCATGGATATGCCATGTTTTTGTATGTTCTTTGTTTGTATAAAACTAGAAAATGAAATAAAGATACATTTTAAACAAATTGTATCATACTTAACGGAATTTTCCTTTACTGGTGCCTATCCATGGCATCATACAAATGATAGAGCTCTATCTCGACTCCTCCCTCAGGACCAGTGAATAGCATAAATTAACCACTTCGTGTGAATCACCGTATATAAACGGCGGCATCGGATATAGCCTGCAGCTGTAGCCTATATCCCAGTACCGTTTTTTAGAGCGGGCAGTCGGCTATTCGGCAATAACGGCCGATCCTGCTCGGGAGCCGCTCGGTTGTTATCACAGGGGGCTGGAGGGGCTTTCCGCCACTCTTCTCTGGCCTCCCGTCCCACACGGAGACAGGAGCTACAATCCGGCGCGTCCGCCAGCTAGAAGGAGACCTGAAGGAAGCCGGAATCGACTCTGATCGGGTCTCCTTCGTCAAATTCCAGGAAGTGATGCCACAACATCACTTCCGGTTTACTCGGTGGCCAACGGCGCCGGTTTTAAAATAAATAACAGTATTCAGAATCGCCATTTTGGCGATCTGAATACTGTGAAGTGCAAAGGAGGGATGGGGGGTCTTTTAGACTCCCCCCATCCCTCCATAAAGAGTACCTGTCATCGCCTATTACTATCACAAAGGATATTTACAGTCCTTGTGATAGCAATAAAAGTGATCAGAATTTTTTTTTTAAAGGAACAGTGCTAAAAAAAATAAAATTAAAGTGCCACCCTCCCCGCGAGCTCGCACAGCAAAGAAACCGCATACGTAAGTCGCGCCCGCATATAAAAACGGTGTTCAAACCACACATGTGAGGTTTCGCCGCGATCGCCAGAGCGTGAGAAATATTTCTAGCAAAAGACCTCCTCTGCACCTCTAACCATTAAAAATGTTTAAAGCGTCGCCTATAGAGATTTTTAAGTACTGGAGTTTGTCACCATTCCACAAGTGTGCGCAATTTTCAGCCATAACATGTATGGTATCTATTTACTCGGCATAACATCCTCTTTCACAATATACAAGAAAAATTGGGCTAACTTTACTGTTGTCTTATTTTTTAACTTAAAGAGTGAAATTTTTCCAAAAAAAAAATAAATCGCACTTGAAAAACCGCTGGACAAATATCGTGTGACAAAAAGTATTGCAACGATCGCCATTTTATTCTCCAGGGTGTTTGAAAAAAAGTATATATAATGTTTGGGGGTTCTAAGTAATTTTCTAGCAAAAAAAAATGTTTTTAACTTGTAACCAACAAATGTAAAAAAGTGGTAAAAGACATAGCCCCACCCCAACGTTTTCTGTAATATAGACTACCAAGGGTGGGAGCGTATGCTGTCATGGATAGGCACCAGGAAAGGAAAATTACGGAAAGTACGATACAATTTTCAGTTTTCCTGGCGCCTCCATGGCAGCATACAAATGATAAATAACTAGGTACACCAGGTGGGTAATGCTTCAAAGAAATTTATTTAAGCACAGACAGTGCTTCCTGAATTGCCCCTCTACCGAAATTCACTGTGGTGAGGGCCCCCGGATCAACTCTGTAATGCCGGAGAAACATGCTGTGACGACCATGTGGCAGCTCAACAGATGGTTTCCAGAGAAATGTTTACCCGTGCTGCCGATACTGCTCTCGTGGAACCTATGTTGGAGGTTCCATCTTCCTAGCCCTGTACGCTTTCTGGAATAATTTGACGATCCAAGATGCAAGCGCCCTGCTGGAAGCTTCCTTTCCCCTATTTCTCTGGAAAAACTGGTAAAGCCCAAAGCTCCTTTAGATGACTTGCCATAGTGACTTTAGGAGTGAAACCTCGAAGTTGTTGAAGCTCCACTCTGTCATGGAAAAGGGAGATATTTTCACTCCCAACTCCTAGTGCATGAAGTTTGGGAATCCTTCTATCTGATGTGATGGCTAGAAGAAAGGCTGTCATTAGAGACAGATTCCAGATCGAAGTTTGCTCCACGGGGGCAAAAAGGGTGCTCAGCCAGTACCTCCAATACTAGGGAGAGATCCCATTTTGGGAAGGAACGTCTCACAAGTGGACGAGTCTTCAGTACTCCCTTGAGGGAGGTAATTACTAAAGGATTCTCAGCCTATCTTGTGTTGGTTGTTGCTGATAGGGCTGCTACTTGTACTTTTAAAGAACTAAGGCCACAACCATTTGAGACAGAGGGAGACGCTGGGTCGAGATTCCTTCCGGTAGCAAGGCCAGAAACGTATCCCATATATGGCGTTGGTCGTTGGTTTCCTTGCCTTGAGGAGTGTTAAGATGACTTTGGGAAAACATTCTAAGGCCTCAAATCTCCGCCTCTCAATATCCACACTCGAAGCTCCAAGACTTGTGGATCTGGGTGAGAAACCCCTCCTTGCATCAAAAGTTGCGGGAATAGGGATAACCTCAGTGGGGATTCCATGCAGAGGTTGATGGCTAGAGGGAACCAGGGCCTCTTGGGCCAATATGGCAGAACTGTCAGCACCTGTACAGGTTCCTTCAGGAGCCTGAGAAGAAATCTCATTATGAGAGTGTGAGGTGTAAGCCATCGTGAAGTTCCAGGGACAAGTCAAGGCATCCACCTCCTGTCTAGACCAGAAAAGGGGTGGAATAGAAACCTGAGCACTGTTCTAAGTAAGTGTCAGGAAAGACAAAGAACTCATGTTTCCATAAGAAGAAACATGGTACGCAGGCGTGTGCAGGAACGAGTGGATGGCACAAACGTTCGTGCACACGCCTGACCGGGAGGCGCGCAGTCCCATTCGTAACCGTTCTTGGCGCCCAATGGGCTATTTAAACCGGACAGTGACATGAGATCAATGCCATTTGGTCTATAACATTCCTGAGATTCCGGTTACCTGCCTATCTGCTGAACCTGTTCTTTTGATCTACCAGCTTGATCCTGACACCGCTGCTATCCGCCTGCCCTGACCTTTGGATTTCCTTGACCATCCCGTTTTGCCTGCTCCTTGCTACCACGCTGCCAGCCCATTGCCGACTTGGCCTGTGTCTGTCCATCATTCTGCCTGCTCCTAGGTTCCTGATCCACCTTCCTGCTGCCTGATCCAGTCTGTCCCTGGCCTTCTCATCCAGCATCACCTGCTTGGTTCTGCCAGACGGGGCAATCGTCAGCTGTTTCCCGGAGTTCCTCCTCTGCTCCTGCTAGCTGCATCTCCAGCCCTGCCTGTGACCACCGCACCTGTGTTCCAGTTAAGCACTCGTGCCATTCTGCACTTTTGAGCCTCCTGTTCGCTATATCAGGGGTTCCTGAGGCAGGATTGTAATAGAGGCTGTCCTCGGCAGTTGCAGACTCCACCACCAGGTACGTGACAGTACCAAACGGCCATGTCCGAGCTTGCGCCAGGACCCTCTCCCATGGATGAACTTTGTCGACATCTCGCTGGTCTTACGCAGGCTGTTAAAGATCTTCAAGACAGCTACCACCGCTTGGAAGAACGTGTTCAGGAACTTTCCTCTCCATCTTCATCCAGCTCCAGTCATCCCGTTGCATCTGCCAGCCCAGCTGCTTCGCCTACTGTGGTCATGCTGCCTCCAGAGCCCAGAGTTCCGACACCTGACAAGTTTGCCGGCGAAAGCAGCAAATTTCGCTCCTTCCGCAACGTATGTGAACTGTATTTTGTGTTGCAACCCCGCACATTATACGAGGACCCGCATCTGTCCGCAACAGCAGAAGCAGCATTGCATGCACTCCAGCAAGGGCGCAGAGCGGAAGAGGACTATGTATCTGAATTCAGATGCTGGAGTTCCGATACCAATTGGAACGATGCGCTCTGCGTTACCTATTCCGCCTGTGCCTCTCCGAGCCTCTTAAAGATGAACTGGCACGAGTCGGGGTCCCTCAGACTTTAGACGCTCTGATTAAGTTCTCAATTCAGATCGATCGACGTCTGAGGGAACGAAGATCTGAACGTCAGGCGGGCCCATCTCGCCCCACTTGGATGTTGTCTCGGTGTCCTGTTTTCTCCACTCCAGCTGTGCCATCTCCGGCTGCTTCTCCACCTGACACCTCTGAACCCATGCAATTGGGCCTGCTCCGTCCTTCTCTTACGGCTGAGGAACGCCAGCAACGTCGGTTGAGCAACCTCTGCATGTACTGCGGTGCCCTGGGACATTATGTGAGGACATGCCCGGCAAAGTTGCATAAGTGTCTGACTGTTGCATCTGATCCTGTGCCTGCTTGCTCCGACAACCCTGGTCAGATTTCTGTACTTGTCTCGTTCCAGCTTCCAGACAGGAGCATCCTGGTCCCCACCATTATTGATTCTGGGGCCTGCAGCTGTTTCATAGACTTGTCCTTTGCCACCAAGCACCAGATTCCGCTTCAGCCTAAAGCCAGAGGAATGACTGTTCATCTAGTGGATAGGTCAATTATCAAGTCTGGACTGGTCACCCATGAAACAGTACCACTGCCTGCCACCATCACCAGCTCCCACCATGAACTCCTACGCCTTGATGCCATAGTATCCCCATTGTTTCCAGTCATTCTGGGTATGCCCTGGCTACAGGCGCACAATACGCTCATCAACTGGGCCAAGGGGGAAATCCAGTTTCAGTCGTCCTACCGTTCCCAGCATTGTTTGGAAGAAAACTCCAGTCCTCTGCCTGCCTTGCTTGGACTCTGATGTCGACTTAGAAACCCGCCATTCTGTGCCAGACGTGTACCATGCTTTCCTGGACATGTTCAGCAAGAAAGGAGCAGAGACCCTTCCACCCCATCGACCTTATGATTGCCCCATTGAGCTCCTTCCAGGAACTGAAGTTCCATTCGGGAGAATTTTTCCCCTATCTGAACTTGAACTGGGTGCTCTCAAAACTTATTTGGACGAGAATTTAAAGAGGGGGTTTATTCGTCCTACATCACCGGCAGGCGCAGACATTTTCTTTGTAGAAAAGAAAGATCATTCCTTGCGACCTTGCTTTGACTACAGAGAACTAAACAAGATCACTGTTAAGAATCGCTACCCTCTCCCATTGGTACCTGAACTATTCCAGAGACTTGGAACGGCAGTCATCTTTACCAAGCTGGATCTCCGAGGAGCATACAATCTTGTCCGCATCCGAGAGGGTGACGAATGGAAAACTGCCTTTCGCATCCGTTTTGGGCATTATGAATACTTAGTAATGCCATTTGGACTCTGTAACGCACCTGCTACATTCCAGCATTTTGTAAATTATATTTTCAGAGACTATCTTGATCTTTTTGTCATAATCTACCTGAACGATATCTTGATTTTTTCACCATCCTTGGAAGATCACCGTCAACATGTCTCACGTGTTCTGGAACGTTTGAGACAACATGGACTTTACGCCAAACCTGAAAAATGTACTTTTGAGCAGCAGAGTATTCAATACTTGGGACTGATTATTTCTGTCAAGGGCATTAAGATGGACCCTCAGAAAGTTTCAGCCATCCTGGATTGGCCCACACCCAGCGACAAGAAGGGGATCCAACTTTTTGTTGGATTCGCTAATTTTTATCGAAAATTCATAAGGGGATTTTCTGCTATTATTTCACCCATTACTCAGTTGACCAAGCAAGGCATCCGGTTCCATTGGTCCACTGAAGCACAGTCAGCTTTTGAAACTCTCAAGTCTTTTTACATCTGCACCCATTCTGAGACATCCTGATCCGGTTCTCCCATATGTCCTTGAGGTCGATGCGCCTGAAACAGCAGTTGGGGCAGTACTCTCCCAACAAAAAGGCGCTAAAGCTCCATTGCATCCAGTCGCCTTTTTCTCTCCCAAATTATCTGTGCCTGAGAAGAATTATGATGTTGGTGACCGGGAGCTACTGGCAATCAAAGCTGCATTGGAAGAATGGTGATACCTACTGGAAGGAGCAGCACATCCAATCCTGATCCATACGGATCACAAGAATCTGGAGTATTTAAGGACTGCAAAGAGACTAAAACCACGCCAGGCCAGATGGGCTCTGTTTTTTTCCAGATTCTCTTTTCATATAACATACAGGCTGTGATCTAAGAATACAAAGCCAGACGCACTCTCGCATATATTCAACGAGCTGGGGAATCCTCCACCTTCTGACACCATTCTGCCCTCCGGGAATTTCTTCTTGCTCCAGGAAGATCTTTTGTCACAAATTAAAAGTTTTTCTGCGGAATATGTTATTCCTCCTGGATACAATCTCCAGTGCAGAGAAGGATTATTGTGGCATGACAACAGGATCTTTGTACCTGAAGATGTGTGTGCCGCGGTTTTGGGACTTTGCCATGATCATGAACTTGCAGGACACTTTGGTGCCTAAAAAACCGCTGAACTGCTCCAACGCACATTTTGGTGGCCGCAAGTGGGGGATGATTGCAAGCGTTACGTGGAGTCTTGTACCAAGTGTGCTCAGAATAAGGGTAGCAAGAACAAGGCTTGGGGTCTATCGAGCCCACTGCCAGTACCGGAAAGGCCTTGGAAGATGATCTCAATGGACTTTATTGTCGAATTACCCCTGTCGGAAGGATTTTCCTCCATCTTTGTGGTGGTGGACAGACTGTCTAAGATGGCCCACTTCGTACCCATGAGGGGTACGCCCTCTGCCCCTGAAACGGCTAAAGCTTTCATTAAGGAAATCGTCAGGCTCCATGGGATACCAGCCAACATTGTCTCCGACAGAGGGGTGGAATTCACCTCCAGATTCTGGAAAGCTTTATGTGAGGCCTTAAAGATTGAACTTTCCTTTTCTTCAGCCTATCGACCACAGTCCAACGGGCAAACTGAAAGGACTAACCAAACTTTGGAACGGTACCTGAGATGTTTCTCTTCCTTTTCCCAAGATGACTGGGTGTCTTTACTACCTATGGCTGAATTTGCGTATAATAACTCCGCTCACTCCTCCCATCAAACAGTCCCCATTTTTTGTAAACTACGGGTTTCACCCATCCTTCCTGTCCAGCTCCATCCCTGAGAGTACAGTCCCGGCTGTGCAAGAGACTATGGATTTCTTCAGCACCAACAACAAGGTGCTGCAGGAGAAAGCATTTGACAGGAAAAGACAAGGTGAACCGAATTTGGTGCCAAGGGAACAAGTTTGGTTGTCAACTATAAACTTGAAACTGGCTTGTCCGTCGAAAAAATTGGGACCCAAGTTCATAGGGCCGTTTCCTGTGAAGAAAAGGGTTAACGGTGTGGCTTATGAACTAGAATTAGCAGACTTATTACGAATTCACCCAGTTTTTCATGTGTCCCTATTAAAGCCTGCAACCCCTAATCCCTTTCCAGGACGAAGCACCGTACCACCCGAACTTGTGATTGTTGATGGGGAAGAAGAATTTGAAGTCGAAACCATCTTGGACTGCAGAAGAAGGGGTAACCAGGTGCAATATCTCATTAAATGGAAAGGGTATGGTCCAGAAGAAAGCTCTTGGGAACACAAAGCCTATATTCATGCTCCAAGGCTGATACAGGTTTCCAAAGATCTCACCCTGAAAGACTTGCCCGATTGGGCATCCGAGCAAGAGACTATGGATTTCTTCAGCACCAACAACAAGGTGCTGCAGGAGATGATGTCTAAGGCTCAGGAATAAAGAACAGACAAACAAGAGAGGCGCACCAATGTTCACCATAGGACAGAGCCTTTGTCCTATGGTGAACATCCAGGTCCTCTGCTGAGGCTCTACCATCGTCTCCATTGGATGTATTGTTTTATTCCAAAAGGTGTTATTATCAGCTCCGCTTGTGAGTATATGGATTTTATTTACATAATTTATTAAACTTTTTAATGGTACAGCACAAGGTCGGTGCGCCTCTCGTTTGTCTTTTCTTTGCTCTAGTGTGTCTGGATTTGCATGATCCGGAAGAGGGCAGCAAGACCTGTATGTGCGATCTACCATCATTTTAGCGTGGCTATCATCGAATGAGGAGCCCCTGCTATACTGTTATCCTCGGTTAGAGGTTCCTTGAGCGCAGGAGTGTATTGGTTTGGTGTAAGGCTCAGGAATGTCAGGAAAGATGAAGAACTCGTGATTCCATAAGAAGAAACACGGTGCGCAAGCGCGTGCACGAACGAGCAGATGGCACAAACGTTCATGCGCACGTGCGACCGGGAGGCACGCAGTCCCGTTCGTAACCGTTCTTGGCGCCAAATGGGCTATTTAAACCGGACAGTGACATGAGATCAATGCCGTTTGGTCTATAACGTTCCTGAGATGCCTGCTACCTGCCTATCTGCTGAACCTGTTCTTTTGATCTACGGGCTTGGTCCTGACACCACTGCTATCCGCCTGCCCTGACCTTTGGCTTTCCTTGACCATCCCTTTTTGCCTGCTCCTTGGTACCATGCTGCCAGCCCATTGCTGTGCCTGTGTCTGACCATCCTTCTGCCTGCTCCTCGGTTCTTGATCCACCTGCCTGCTGCCTGATCCAGTCTGTCCCTGGCCTTCTCATCCAGCATCACCTGCTTGGTTCTGCCAGACGGGGCTATTATCAGCTGTTTCCCGGAGTTCCTCCTCTGCTCCAGCTAGCTGCATCTCAAGCCCTGCCTGTGACCACCGCACCTGTGTTCCAGTTAAGCACTCATGCCATTCTGTACTCTTGAGCCTCCTGTTCGCTATATCAGGGGTTCCTGAGTCAGGATTGTAAGAGAGGCTGTCCTCGGCAGTTGCAGACTCCACCACCAGGTACGTGACAGTAAGCCACTGGAATGGCTGCCCCCTGGAGCTGGAGTGATGTCACATATTGAAGCAGAGCTTGTGCTTTTTGCGGGGAAGCTGGGATCTCCGGCCGTTTGAGGTGCCTTGATGGTGGTTGGCGTGAAAAAGTCAAAAAATGACCTCATGTCAAAAAGACTTGGGTGTTTTTTGGGGAGTGGACAAGGTCTTGTTCTTTCTTGCTCCCAGAAAGGAAGACTGGTGCTCTTTCAGTCCCTCTTGCCCTCTCTCTAGCCTGCCGAGATTGTTTGAAGTTTTTGGACCTTGACTGTCAGAACTTTGAGGAGTACTCCGACTCCCTCCTTGTCCTTCTATACTGAGGAAGTAGGCCGGATTTCCCCACGGTAACCCTGGAGATGGCCTTATCCATCTTCTCGCCAAAGAGGGCCTTCCCATCGAAGGGAATTTTGCAGCAGTTCTGTTTGATGTTAAGTCTGCTGCCCATGGCTTCAGCCATAAGGCCCTCTTTGCCATCACTGAGTGCAACATTGATCTGGCTGTGCAGCGAATCGTATCTATCGCTGCTTCCCCGATGAAGTCTGCTGGCATTCTCAACTCCTCCAATGCCTTGATAATGTCTTTCTTCGGGACGTCCCAGCGTATGGCCATTTCTATGTTGTTTTCAGTCCAGGCCCTGATGGCTTTGGATACTGAGGTGAGGGCAATGGCGGGCTTACATGCTGCGCCTGAAGCCAGATAGCTCCTCTTGAGATCCAGGTCTATATGCCTATCCAGGGGATCCTTAAAGGGGGCAGAGTCTTCCATGGGAAGTGTCATATTCTTGGCAAGGCGTACAACTGCCGCATCTACAACTGGCATAGAATCTAGCCCCTGGGTATCTGCTACCGCCAATGGATATAGCTTGCTGAAGTGGGCTAGTGCAAACTTTTTTTCTGTCTTTTTCCACTCTTCCTCTATATTGGTTCTTTGATTTCACTCATCATAGGGAAAGCCACTTGCTTCTTTTTGAGGTGAGGGAAATACTTCTTTGATTTTCTGGGTTGCTCCTCTTGCTCCTCCCATTCAATGACCATCTTGACGGCCTGAATAAATGGCTGGATGAGGAAGAAGCTAAATCCTGTCAGATCAGAGTCATCTGATGAACCCTCGGAGGGATCTTCCTGTTGAGGATCCCTAGTTATGTGGCCTGAGGGTGGGATTGGCATACTGCAGGGAGGGCCTGGGATCGCAGGGGCCCTCTGTCAGTCAGCTGAGCTTCCTGCTCTACAGGTTGAGCAGGCACCATCATTTTTTTAAGCAGATCCACGACCTGCTGACTCTCTCTCTGTCAGCTGCGTAGTCCCAGAAGCAATTCTTGCACACCAGTTTATCAGGCAGAGGGGTAGCCCCACATGCCCAGCATTTCTTCCTCGCTGGTCGCTCAGGAGGGGAGCGAGAGCAGTAGTGTACTCTAGATCACACTGAGGATCTGCAGTGTGAAGAGTAGGTCCTGTGTTCCGGGCTGCGATCCCACGGATCATCATGATGTCTTGATGACCTTCTGGAACGCGTAGAGCGAACAGGGCTGAAGCGACACCAAAATAAGGTGTTACTGTTTTTTTTAAAGGTCATCGGAGCACTCTTTTAAGATACTTACAACAGGCGGTCACATACCTAATGAATGATCGTGGATCTTGACCGTGAGGTGAATGGCTCATGGTGGATCGTGCCAGAGGATCAGCTAAGAAAGGAGGGAAGAAGTGAGTACTGAAATATATTATACGCCCCTTTTTTTTTTTTTTTTTAATGACCAAAGGTGAACCCCCTTCACTTACTATGTAATCCAGCTGAACCAGTCCAAGGCTGCGAGCAGGTGTCAGCACCAACATGTTCTGCCGTCCGCCTTTAAATACTAGCAAGAGGATGGCTCTACTAGCCACCCCTGCCTGCTATTGGGCATGATTTCTGGCAAATTAGGCTCTTTCCCTTAACCAAGATGGCTGCCATTACAATCTGTCGCTTTCAGCACATGAGCCAGGTCAAATGACGCGACCACGCCGCCGAATCCCTACTAGTGCATGCACAGAGGCCTCCCGTCCGCCGCTCCAGTGACAGGGAACCGGCCGCCGCTTTCTCTCGCCACAGACCCGCGAGAGACAGCACGGAGCTGAGCCGAAGCCAGCAACCTCCCGACTGAGCCCCAAGGCATAATAGGAATGAAAATAACTCACATAACCAGGGGAAAAAAACAAAAAGAAAGGGAACATACCTGGCTACTCCAAAATGGTCGCCGCCACTCGGGGACCCCAATTCCTCCAGAGAGATGGCAGACTGTGTTCCTATGAGGAAACTCTGCAATGACCCCAAATGATCCACAGAAGGGGTTCACAGACTTATCAGTGCTAATAGCGGCCCAAGTACAGGGACTGCGCACAGGAGAGGCTGAACCCGTGGAAACTGCTTCGCCAGCAGAGGTATGGACATGCTGCTGCTCTCTTCACCAGTCAAAAGGTATCAGGAAAAAAAGGAGAATGTTGGGGCGGGACTACGTCTTTAATTTATGCTATTCACTGGTCCCGAGGGAGGAGTCGAGACAGAGCTCTATCATTTGTATGCTGCCATGGAGGCGCTAGGAAAATATATTAAATGTTGATATAATCCTATTGAAAGTGTTAACATTACTACTTTTGGGACATGGTCTCTTTACACTCAGGATAAAGTGTGTTTCTAAAGTTCTCCCCACAGCTATATTGACATTACCAGCAATCTTATGTTCCTTTTGCCACTGGATAAACAACCCAGTGCTACCTACATTCAACACAGGTGGCATAGTAGATGTCGGTGATGAGGAGGTGAGCTCCTGCTGGGATTGTAAAAGACCTGAGGCACACAATATAGTGGCACCAAATGGTGAGTACAGCAAAACTGCACTAACATTGGGAGGGTCTGAATGGACAGTTGGATAAATGCTCTATATTTAGGATGTATCCAGTCTATAAATCAGAGGCTCTGGGTGGACAGTTGGATAAATTGTTCTATATTTAGGATGTATCCAGTCTATAAACCAGAGGCTCTGTATGGACAGTTGGATAAATGGCTCTATATTTAGGATGTATCCAGTCTATAAACCAGAGGCTCTGTATGGACAGTTGGATAAATGGCTCTATATTTAGGATGTATCTGGTCTATAAACCAGAGGATCTAGATGGACAGTTGGATAAATAGTTCTATATTTAGGATGTATCAAGTCTATAAACCAGAGGCTCTGGATGGACAGTTGAATAAATGGTTCTATATTTAGGACGTATCCGGTCTATAAACCAGAGGCTCTGGATGGACAGTTGGATAAATGGTTCTATATTTAGGATGTATCCGGTCTATAAACCAGAGGCTCTGGATGGACAGTTGGATATATGGTTCTATATTTAGGATGTATTTGATCTATAAACCAGAGGCTCTGGATGGACAGTTGGATATATGGTTCTATATTTAGGATGTATCTGGTCTATAAACCAGAGGCTCTGGATGAACAGTTGGATAAATGGCTCTATATTTAGGATGTATCAAGTCTAAAAACCAGAGGCTCTGGATGGACAGTTGGATAAATGGCTCTATATTTAGGATGTATTTGGACTATAAGGGCTCATGCACACAGGACGTTTTTTGACTGTTTTACAGCTCCTGTTTTTAGCTTCAGACGTTTTTCCTACAGTCAATAAACTCTCCATCATATTATCCTATGTGTCCATGCACACATAAGCAGTTACCAACTGGTTTGGGCAGTGACGTTTTTGAGCTGTAAAATAAACCCAAGACTAGTGGGTTTTGAGAGACGTTTTTCAGCTGTAAAAATGCTCTAACGCTGAAAAACGCACAAATATATGGCTAAACATGGCTCACCAATGCTTTTGGCTCCATTTAAAAATAAAACGCTGAAAAACCAAGCTGAATGCGGCTGCAAAAATGCTCAAAACAGCTAAAAAAAATGTATTTACGTTTTTGTAATTTTTTTGTTTTAGGTCCTGTGTGCATAAGGCCTAAATCAGAGGCTCTGGGTGTCATATATCTTGTGTACAAACCATAAAAGACCTCACAGTGACTATGGAGAAAGAGGACATGTTGGGGGGGATATTAGGTGTAAATATAAAATAAGATCCTATTACCTCTTCTGTTGCCAGTTCTAACAATGTCTTCTCTCAGCTTTCCTTCAATTCACCTTTTACTCGAAACTTCCTGTTTATACCTCTACATCACTTCCTGTTTCTGCCTTGCATCACTTCCTCTCTGCGCATGTTGACGTGAGAACACCACCTTGTGTTAAATATAATAACTACAGTCTTATAAATGGCTCTACTTTTAGGATGTATCTGGTCTATAAGCCATAACATACAACCAATATTCGCCCATGGGCCTTTAAATGATGACTTTTGCCTCATTTAAAGTCCCATGGCGAATATTGGTTGTGTGGATGATGCATGATACATTAGGCACCTGGTCACAGGTCTTTTCTACAATTATAAAACCATAACAGACATCATAGTGACTATGGAGGAAGAGGACGGACATAAGGGGGGTTTAGTAGGTGTAAATATAAAATAATATCTTATTAAATACAAGCTCATAATATTTCCTCCCCCCATGTGCCCACTTTGACTTCTTTGTCAAGATCGATGGCACAACTATTAACCCGTCCTCGCATGTCAGGGTGCTAGGTGTAATCCTGGACTCTGAACTCTCTTTTTGGTCCCACATCCAATCATTGTCCAAAGCTTGCTGCCTCCACTTCCGCAACATCTCCAGCCTCCCTACACACCATTCCCACTTTTGATAGACATCCCTCCCCAGCCCCCCTACATGCCCTCCTTTCTTCTGATAGACATCCCCCCCTACATGCCCTCCTTTCTTCTGATAGACATCCCCCCTACATGCCCTCCTTTCTCCTGATAGACATCCCCCCTACATGCCCTCCTTTCTCCTGATAGACATCCCTCCCTACATGCCCTCCTTTCTTCTGATAAACATCCTTCCCCAGCCTCCCTACACCCCCCCCCTTTTTTTCTGACAGACATCCCAGCCTTCTC
>BLSH010060562.1:353554-365264 GCA_018402905.1 Glandirana rugosa
GGTTGTTTACTCCTCCTCTATGACATGTGGTATACTTTCCAGGTAGAGGTAAGGAGTTATATTACAGTACAAGGGTTGTTTACTCCTCCTCTATGACATCATATGGTGTACAGTATCTCCTCCTCATTTGTTGGGAACATGACGTTATATTGAGGAATGGAGATGGACCTTTCATATGATGTACAGTATCTCCTCATTTGTTGGGAACAAGACGTTATATTGAGGAATGGAGATGGACCTTTCATATGGTGTAGAGTATCTCCTCCTCATTTGTTGGGAACATGCCATTATATTGAGGAATGGAGATGGACCTTTCATATGGTGTACAGTGTCTCCTCCTCATTTGTTGGGAACAAGACGTTATATTGAGGAATGGAGATGGACCTTTCATATGATGTACAGTATCTCCTCCTCATTTGTTGAGAACATGCCATTATATTGAGGAATGGAGATGAACCTTTCATATGGTGTACAGTGTCTCCTCCTCATTTGTTGGGAACAAGACATTATATTGAGGAATGGAGATGGACCTTTCATATGATGTACAGTATCTCCTCCTCATTTGTTGGGAACATGACGTTATATATTGAGGAATGGAGATGGACCTTTCATATGGTGTACAGTATCTCCTCCTCATTTGTTGGGAACATGACGTTATATTGAGGAATGGTGATGGACCTTTCATATGGTGTACAGTATCTCCTCCTCATTTGTTGGGATCATGACGTTATATTGAGGAAAGGTGATGGACCTTTCATATGGTGTACAGTATCTCCTCCTCATTTGTTGGGAACATGCCATTATATTGAGGAATGGAGATGGATCTTTCATATGATGTACAGTATCTCCTCATTTGTTGGGAACAAGACGTTATATTGAGGAATGGAGATGGACCTTTCATATGGTGTACAGTATCTCCTCCTCATTTGTTGGGAACATGCCATTATATTGAGGAATGGAGATGGACCTTTCATATGGTGTACAGTATCTCCTCCTCATTTGTTGGGAACATGACATTATATTGAGGAATGGAGATGGACCTTTCATATGGTGTACAGTGTCTCCTCCTCATTTGTTGGGAACAAGACGTTATATTGAGGAATGGAGATGGACCTTTCATATGGTGTACAGTATCTCCTCCTCATTTGTTGGAAACATGACATTATATTGAGGAATGGAGATGGACCTTTCATATGGTGTACAGTATCTCCTCCTCATTTGTTGGGAACACGACATTATATTGAGGAATGGAGATGGACCTTTCATATGGTGTACAGTATCTCCTCATTTGTTGGGAACAAGACGTTATATTGAGGAATGGAGATGGACCTTTCATATGGTGTACAGTATCTCCTCCTCATTTGTTGGGAACATGCCATTATATTGAGGAATGGAGATGGACCTTTCATATGGTATACAGTATCTCCTGGGTAGTGTGATGAATACTAATTGGGTAAACTCAATAGATTTAATAAATTTAACAAAGACTTCATTCTTCTGGTAGGTAAACTGACATCTTAACATGTCCAGTCAACCAATTATACAGTATATTACTCTCATCTTACCATTGTCTGTGGAGTTTATAAAATGTTTGCTCAAACTACCTACCCTATACTTTTAGAAGCAAACTGAAAATACTTTCTGCATTTCAAGTTTATCTAGTTGGACCTTCTGTGTTGCTCTCTCCTTTACAATAAAGTCTCCTCTTACCCGGTGATGTGAGGGGCAGCCGATTCTCCATCATAACGTCCTTGTAGAGATCCTTGTGTCCTTCTAAATACTCCCACTCCTCCATGGAGAAATAGACAGTGATATCCTGACACCTTATAGGAACCTGACACACACAATGATACAGTCACCATCCAGACACATCCCTTGTCTGTTACTGGATAATGTCCCAGAATTCCCAGCACCGCTCACCTCCCCGCTCAGCAGCTCAATGATCTTCTTGGTGACTTTTAGAATCTTCTTCTTGTCACATAAAGGAGGCAGGGACACAGATGAAGGGACAGTGCTGTGTCTCGGGGTTCCTCTCCATCTTTCTGACACACGGTGATGTCTACTGGAAGTCACACACTCATCAGATGTCTTCTTTATTACCGTGTAACCCTGTTAAGAGACGTCTTGAGAGATGTGAATGATTACTAAATTCATTCAGTGACATTCCCAGAATCTCCCCCATATCAGGTCACATCATCTTCACTTCATACATTCAGCACTTATTTAACAGTAAGATGATTGTATAATATTCCCAGAATGCCCCTCAGCTCTCTGGTCAGATTTGTATGTTATTAGTAGAGATAAAATGACGTAATTTGTCCCCCCTGAATCCTCCTCACCTCTCCAATCAGCAGGTAGATGATCTCTAGGGTGAGGTCTAATATCTTCTCTGTCATGTGACTTGGGTCTTTGTCTGTCGTCATCATTGATGTGGTCATGTGATCTATACAGGACTCTCCTCTCTGTGGATAGATAACTGAGAATTATCTGGATTGCACCAAGATGAATAAATGTCTGCACAGAATTCCTCCAGAGTTCATACTGCTTGTTATACCAGAATATAGGTCTTTCTTATCATTGTAACTGAAGGAAAACTATTCTATTCTATTTAAAGGCTAACTCCAACCAGAACATCTTATTTTAAGTTTGGATAGAGAGGGGAAGCCTCTGGTGAGGTGGCAGGCAGAAGAAATTAGAGGAAATCTCCTGATGGATGGACAGTTGGATAAATGGCTCTATATTTAGAATGTATCTGGTCTATAAACCAGAGGCTCTGGATGGACAGTTGGATAAATGGTTCTATATTTAGAATGTATCTGGTCTATAAACCAGAGGTTCTGGATGGGCAGTTGGATAAATGGTTCTATATTTAGGATGTATCTCGTCTATAAACCAGAGGCTCTGGATGGACAGTTGGATAAATGGTTCTATATTTAGGATGTATCTGGTCTATAAACCAGAGGCTCTGGATGGACAGTTGGATAAATGGTTCTATATTTAGGATGTATTTGGTCTACAAGCCAGAGGCTCCAGATGGGCAGTTGGATAAATGGCTTTATATTTAGGATGTATCTGGTCTATAAACCAGAGGCTCTGGATGGGCAGTTGGATAAATGGCTCTATATTTAGGATGTATCTGGTCTATAAACCAGAGGTTCTGGGTGGACAGTTAGATAAATGGCTCTATATTTAGGATGTATCTGCTCTATACACCAGAGGCTCTGGATGGACAGTTGGATAAATGGTTCTATAATTAGGATGTATCTGGTCTATAAACTAGAGGCTCTGGATGGACAGTTGGATACATGGTTCTATATTTAGGATGTATCTGGTCTATAAACCAGATGCTCTGGATGGACAGTTGGATAAATGGCTCTATATTTAGGATGTATCCGGTCTATAAACCAGAGGCTCCAGATGGACAGTTGGATAAATGGTTCTATATTTAGGATGTATTTGGTCTATAAATCAGAGGTTTGCATGGACAGTTGGATACATGGCTCTATATTTAGGATGTATTTGGTCTATAAACCAGAGGCTCTGGATGGACAGTTGGATAAATGGTAAGTGAGCGCACTCTCAGCACAAGAACTCTGGCTATCCATGGACACCTATGTGTGGTGTGGGGATGAAAAGTCCCACCATCACTGCATGCGTGTTACGTGGGTGGCAGGAGGTTAAGCATAGCCAACAACCATAATTAACGTAACCACAACGACTCTCCCCATTCACACTTTTGTAACTTGAAACTCAAAGCTACTAAACTCTCAACAAACCAAATCCCATGAGTGGTATTGATGGCTGCTCACATATGGTGGCTGTAGCTCAATGGCCGAGGCACCAAAAGCTACACAACGACCTCTGAGGCAGAATTGGGTGTTTTGTGTCCAAATGGACATCAATGGGAACGCCTCTACACAAGCAAATTGATCCAATATATTTCCGATGTTGTCAAGGACGGGTCTCGTCCCTTTACTGCTTTCCATTGGTCAAAACAAAAATGTCCGAAGTTGAATACACATGTAAATTTTTGAGATTTGGTTCTATTGGTATTCATTTACACATGCACAAAAGTAAAATACATTCAAATAAAAAAAAAAAAATCCCTGACAATCGCTCACCTCAGATATAAACATAAAGCATAAAAAGGATAATCGTGGAAACTTGTAATAAATACCTCCTTCAGAAAACGTCTCCCGAATCGCCCAACACGATTACAATGCTCAGGTGGACAGTAAAAAAACTCAGCTTCTGTTGTTGCTAGGCAACCATAACGGCAGGAATGCAGTACTTCCTGAAACGCCCACAGGGCAGGGAACCACACGCCCTTCACACAGTCAGGTAAAGTTACTGGGCATGTGCAGACCGCAGCCAATGGCATGAGAGGACTTGGCTGTGTCTGTTGTCGCCCAGCAATGTAGTGTTAGCTGCTGTTCAGAGACACAATGGGGGGAATTAACAAAGAGAAATACATTGGTTTTGTAGTGTAAATATTGGCGCGTTTTCCGTGCGCCCAATTATAAGACAAGTTCTATGTTGTGCTGCGCCAGCTGAGCCAAACCACATTAAAAGTGCTTTGTGACAATTTCTATAAATGTCTGATTGTGTCCGCCAAAATATTGAAACACTTGAGCCAATGTTCCAATTTAAGAAAAATATAAAAATATGGTTGGCTTACAGTCCTGTTTACACCTTGCTTTTGCTTCGCTTCAAAAATGATACCCATGTCACTTTAGTGGTGCTTCAAAGCTTCCATAGAAGTCTATGACAAAAAAAAATCTCCATCGGATCACCCCATCTGAGGAGGGCAGCATCTGCCCGGCATTCGTGGTTTTTGATGTCCTTGTTGCCATTTTCCGACCATGAAAGACCTTTTTAGCACTGGAAGTGATTGTTGTTCTGTGAGTCTATGACAAAGAACAATTGAAGCACCACTGAAGCGCCTACCTCTTCAACATGCTTTTTTTAATGTGTTTTTGATGCTTCAGTGGTGCCTCAAGTGAGCTTTGTCATAGACTTCTATGGAGGCTTTGAAGACACTTTGGAGTACCACTAAAGTGATACGTGGTATAATTTTTGAAGCGCAGCCGAAGCAAAGCAAACCAAAAGCAAAATGTAAATAGAACTGTAAGCTAACCATTTTATATAGTGACAGGGCTTTGGCTAGCATTCAGAGAGCTTTAACAAAGCATGGCCGAAGCCTTGTTTGGAAGTAAGTGTAAAATAGCCCTTAATGTGTGTTGAAGCTGAGGCAAGTGTAAATGAGCCCTTAATGTACATACTCCATACCTGAGGAAGTGCAGTGGAAGCCAAGAAACATGGTAGTAGTCGCCACTACTTCAGTGATCATCAGCATCCTCCAGGTGCTGGTTGTCCTGCTACATAGTAACCACAGGGGGTCACTTTCTTGGCATGGGCTCCATTGGACGAGGTGGGAATTGTGACATACCCACCCCAGCCTGTCCACCTCTTCCTACTAGAGTATGTCTCGTATTCATTAACATTTACAGTCATGGTCAAAAATACTGGCACCCCTGCATTTCTGTCAGATAATGCGACACTTTGCCCAGAAAATTGTTGCAATTACAAATGTTTAGGCATTCTCATGTTTATTTCTTTTGTTTGCATCAGTAAGACACACCAAAACGTGGAGAAACAAAAAGCCCAATCTGGCACATTCCACGTTACACTCTGAAAATGCACTGGACAAAAAATTATTGGCACTGTAGCACACCCCTTGGAAAAAATAACTGAAATCAATAATTTCCTGGAACCATCAATGAGTTTCTTACAACTCTCTACTGGAATTTTGGACCACTCTTCTGCTCCAGGTCTCTCAGATTGGAAGGGTTCCTTTTCCCAACTGCTGTTTTGAGTTCTCTCCACAGGCTCTATGGGATTTAGTTCTTGGCTCATAACTGGCCACTTCAGTACTCTTATGCGCTTTGTCTTAAACCATTTCTGGGTGCTTTCTGATGTGTGCTTTGGGTCATTGTCCTGCTGTAAGACCCATGACCTCTGATGGAGACCCAACTTTCTGACACTGGGCCCTACATTGCACCCCAGAATTCTTTCAATGAGTTTCTTACACCTCTCTACTGGAATTTTGGACCACTCTTCTGCTCCAGGTCTCTCAGATTGGAAGGGTTCCTTTTCCCAACTGCTGTTTTGAGCTCTCTCCACAGGCGCTCTATGGGATTTAGTTCTTGAGTCATAACTGGCCACTTCAGTACTCTTATGCGCTTTGTCTTAAACCATTTCTGGGTGCTTTCTGATGTGTGCTTTGGGTCATTGTCCTGCTGTAAGACCCATGACCCCTGATGGAGACCAAACTTTCTGACACTAGGCCCTACATTGCACCCCAGAATTATTTGGTAGTCTTCAGAGTTCATAATGCCATGCACACGGTCAAGACATCCAGTGCCTGAAGCAGCAAAGCAACTCCAAAACATCAGTGAACCTCCACCATGTGTGACTGTAGGGATGTGAACCTCCACCATGTGTGACTGTAGGGATGTGAACCTCTACCATGTGTGACTGTAGGGACTGTATTCTTTTCTTTAAATGCCTCGACTCTTTTTCTGAAAACAGTAGAATGATGGGCTATACATAAAAGCTGTCATTTTGTTTTGTCTGTCCACACAACATTCTCTCAAAAGGATTATGGCTTCTTCAGGTAAGTTTTGGCAAACTCACATATGGCTTTTTTATGTTTTTGTGTCAAGAGTGGGGTCCTCCTGGGTCTCCTACCATAATGTCCTTTTTCTTTCAGATGGCAACATACAGTGCAAGCTGACACAGTTGTACCCTGTGCTTGAAGGTCAGCTTGAATTTGTCTGGAAGTTGATCGAGGATCTTCATCCACCATTTGAATAATCCTTCATTGCAATCTTTGTTCAACTTTTCTCTTTTCATCCACGTCCAGGGAAATGAACTACAGTGCCATGGGCTGTAAACTTCTTGACAATGTTGCGCACAGTGGACACAGGAACATTAAGAGTCGGTTTGCACAGGGGCGATCCGACTTCTGGCACAATTTTGTAGGCAATTTTAATGCGACTTCAGCATGACTTTGGGCGACTTATAACGCGACTTAAAGTGACCTCCATGCCAGGCGACTTTGCCTGTGGCCAATCAGAGAATTTAGCTCTTCTGACATCATTCCTTTTACCTGGGCAAATTGTTTTCTTTTTCCTGTAAAGTAGTTTCAATATAGATGGGGATCCGACTTGGAGGCGACTTCCATTGAATTCTATGGGCACAAGTCAGAGTCGCCCTGAAGTAGTACAGGAACCTTTTCTGAAGTCGGAGCGACTTCAGTAGTGTGCATTAACGCTCTCATTTACTTCAATGGGATTTCTAATGTTAAGCGACTTGGGGCGACACAAGTCGGATCCCTAGTCGCTGTAGTGTGAACAGGCTCTAAGGTCTCTGGAGATGGACTTGTAACCTTGAGATTATCCATGATTTTCCACAATTTTTGTTCTCAAATCCTCTGAAAATTCTTTGGTGCTCTTTCTCTTCTCCATGCTCTGTGTGGTACACAGCTCTCCCTGGCGTCAGTTTAAACGCGGTACCTATATTTACCTTCCACATAAGGCTCCTATAATGCCTGGATCCTGTCAACCTATTACCATAGATTGACCGTTAGTGTTTTCTATTCCTCTGTATCCATTCCTATTAAGAAATTGTGGTGAGAGCACTTACGTCTAAACCATTCCCCTCTGTGCGGGCATCGCCACGCATCTTTTTCCATCTAAAATCACACGCCCCTGACACACACCAACAGCGTTGCAGTCATAACAGATTCTGGTTTTAACAACCTTAGGAGCTTCACATAATACCTGACACAACCTAGATTTGATTTTCATACAATTTTGCCCTATATTTGGAAGGGTCCCATGGTTTTGGGACACCGTCACATCATGAATTGCACGGGCATTTTAGTTTTGTGACACACGCTCTGTTTATGCTATACCTTCCTACATACACTCCTGAGGAAGCGGTATAAAACACTCTGTTAATGCTATACCTTCCTACATACACTCCTGAGGAAGCGGTATAAAAGACAGTGAAACATGTCGAGTTAAGACAGAGTTGGGATAGAATGTTTCCACAAGCATCACCTTAACCGTGATTTTGAGAGCCACATTTATATCTAAATGTGTTTTGTGTCTCAACTCTGTTTTCCCCTTTTATAAAGAATGTCTTGTATTTTGTATTAATAAAATTAATTTTCTATATATATTGTCTACTCCAAGTTATATGGTACCGTGAAAGTCCATTTAGCCTCCTCTAAACCCAAATACTTCCATTTTTACCATTTTAACTGGTTTGCTAAATTGTCAGCACCTTTAATTGATATAGTTGGGTTTAATTACAAATTACAGGAGCATCACAGGAATGCAATTATTTCTTACAATTTTGAGAAGGTGCCAATAATTTAGTCCAGTCCATTGTTGGAGTTTTGCGTGGAATGTCAGATTTGATTTTTTGTGTCATACCAATACAAACCAAAGAAATAAACAAAAGGGGTCAACTAGATACAACTAAGGCCTTCATAACACACGGCCTTTTTTTACCGCCGCATTTTTTTCAGCTCTCCATGTTATTCAATGGCGCCATACAAGCGCTGACGTTTTTGAGCTGTACATTGCATCGGCGTTCTTAAGCTGTAAATCAAAGGCAGGCCCCGCGTGTTTCGAGGCTGTAACGTTATGGCGTTTTTGACGCTGACCTGGCAAAATGCTCACTAATGCACATTAATGCCGTGGCGACGTTAACCAGCGTTTTCAGGTTCAAAAATAGCAAAGGAATGTTTTTTTTTTTAAAAACGCGACATAGCGCTGACGCTCATTAATGCCGATGCAAAACGCAGACGAAATCGTGTTTTTGACACCGATTCTTTCCTGACGGCGGTCCTGACGTTTGGCTATTACGCCCGTGTGTGAGGCCTAAGAGTAAAGAGTCAGCAGTAATCCCAAGGGCATATAAACAAAAAATATAGCTGGCTACATCCTCTATTAACCGCAGGTTGACGGCGACAAGGTGGCTCTATTAGGCAAATTGCTGTCATATGACGGCGGCTGCAAGATCGTGCACTGTGAGCCGGAGGCTTCGCTCACTCTGACCGGGTTCGGCCAGTGCGGCTATGGAAGCGGCTATGGAAGCCGTGATCACTCCCCTTCCCCTGCCAGTCAAACACTATTACAGTTAGAACACGCCCAGGGAACACAGTTAACCCTTAGGCTGGGTTCACACTGTAGCGGGGCGGAGTGGCGCGATGCGGCGCTCCAGGCGATCTCAAAGCGGCTTGCGAGGAGACTTCTATCATAGAAGTCAATGCAAGCCGCCTGAGATCGCCCTAAAAATAGTGCAGGGACCATTTTTCTAATGCGGAGCGAAGCGATTCGCTCCTATTAGAACGGTCCCATTTGCACAGCATTGAGGCGAATTGTCAAGCGACTCAGGTCGCCTGACAATTCGCCTAGATGTGAACGGGCCGTGAAGTCGCGCCGCTCCGCCCCGCTGCAGTGTGAACCCAGCCTTAGAGCGCCCCCCAGGTTAACCCCTTCACTGCCAATGGCATTTACACAGTAATCAATGCATTTTTATAGCACTGATTGCTGTATTACTGCCAATGGTCCCAAAAAAGGGTCAAAATGGTCCGACAAGTCCGCCGCAATATCGCAGTACCGCTAAAAATCGTAGATCGCCGCCATTACTAGTAAAAAATAAAAAAAATAAAAAAACCCCAGAAATGAATTCTCATCATCCGTAAACGCTGCAACTTTTGTGCAAACCAATCAATAAACGCAGATTGCGATTTTTTTTTTTTATCACAAATATGAGGAAGAATATAAATCGGCCAAAACCGATGAAAAAAAATGTTTTGTTATATATTTTTTTTTTTTGGATGTGTATTTTAGCAAAAAGTAAGAAAGTTGGGTTTTTTTGCAAAATAGTCGCTCTTCTTTTGTTTATAGCGGTGATCAGAAATGATGCAGCGGTGATTAAATACCACCAAAAGAAAGCTCTATTTGTGGAAAAAAAAAGGACATAAATTTTGTTTTGGTACAACGTCGCACGACCGCGCAATTGTCAGTTAAAGCGACGCAGCGCCGAATCTCAAAAAGTGCTCTGGTCCTAAAGTGTGAAATCCTTCCGGGGCTGAAGTGGTTAATGGATGAATTTAGGTTCCATGTGTCGTGCAGACACACCCTGTAGTTGAATCCCCTCACTCCAAATGAAAATAGAGCTTGGTAATCCCAAGGGTCCTTTGGTTAAAAAAAACCCTCCATCCTGGGTTAAATGTGGGGAGGCACACTCTCCCATTCCTCCCGTTATCTATCTAAAAGTCCCACGGAGTCAAACCATATTTCATTTCAGCTGGATTCCCACATATGGCCAATACAATATAAAGACCAGAAATGCTAGGTCAGGGGTGCCCAACCTTTTGAAGAACGAGGGCCACTTACTCGACTTGGTAACCGGTCGCGGGCCACAATGAGCTGAGCAGGCAGATGACAGGTCCGCGTCCACCCTGCATATGCACAGCGGACAGGGACACAGCCCACTGTACTCTATGGGCCCTCCGATCCACCCAGACGGATGGATCCATGACATTTTTTTAAGGATTGGATTGGATTGGAGATAAGTGGGTGTAAAAACGCAGTCCGCTCTAGAGCAGTGGTTCTCAACCTCAGTCCTCAAGTACCCTCAACAGGCCATGTTTGCAGGTTTTCCTTTATCTTGCACAGGTGCTTTAAATCAGAGACAATGGCTTGGTATTTTAGACAGCTATTTTTATTTAGAGAAATTCCCAAAACATGGCCTGTTGGGGGGGCACTTGACTGAGGTTGAGAACCACTGCTCTAGGTGATGGCGATGGGAGTGGGGGCGGGTACTATTTTCAGGTAAGTTGGTAGTGGATGGATACCAAAAGCAAAACCTTAAATCATAACCAGTTGGGATAATCACTAATAGACTGAGGAGAATAGTCACTGAGACACTGATGGAGATAATCCATGTGGCACTAATCAGTTAATTGACACATGCATATACAGGTGCATCTCATAAAATATCATCAAAAAGTTAATTTAGTTCAGTAATTCAATTAAAAAGGTGAAACTCCTATATTTTATAGAGGGTAAATAGGCCCAACAGCATAGTATGAGAATCATCCCTATGATGCTTGCGCCACCATGCTTCACAGTGTACTGTGGCTTGAATTCAGTATTTGAGGGTCATCTGACAAACTATCTGCAGCCCCTAGACCACAGGTCTCAAAACAATGGCCCTCCAGCTCTTCGGGAACTAAAATTCCCATCATGCCTAGTAGGGTAGTCCCGATACCACTTTTTTAAGACCAAGTACAAGTACCGATACTTTTTTTCAAGTACTCGCCGATACCGATTACCGATACTTTTTTTAATGTCATGTGACAGTGGTACTGATATGCAGCACTGATGGGCAATGATAGGTGGCGCTGATGAGGCGTGGACTGTGAGTAGTTTTTAATTACATTTTTTTTACAAATAATTTTTTTATTATTTTCTACAATTTATAGTTTTTTTTACAACTCTTTCTTTTTTTGGGAGTGGACAATGCAATTGTTTTTTTATTTTTAAATAATTTTTACAATTTTACTTTAAATTTTTTTTTTATACGTTTTTTTTTTTTTATCACCCCTGTTGGGGGGGGGGGGGGG
>BLSH010060562.1:378221-389817 GCA_018402905.1 Glandirana rugosa
TTACTTACAATTAATCCAAACCTAGGACTTATGTTTGGGAAAACTTCAGTTACCCTCGACTTGAAATATATATTCATTACATGTAAATGACCCGATGTCTCTCGACATCGGAATCCGACGTAAGTGTGGACCCGCATCGCAAAAGTCCGTCTTTATGTGCGCCAAAAACGGCGCTAAAACATGTCCAGTTTTCCAGTGATTACATTTTTCATCTTTTTGCGGGTTGAGTTCGATGTTTTTATGGAGGTCTTGAAAAAACTCGAAGTCCGCAAAAACTCACCCCTACACTTGGTAGAGGTATCTCTTATACACTTTTTCTGCTGAATGTTTATTTTTAAATTTGTTTCTGTACTGGTTCATATCCCTTAGGCCCCATTCACACCTGAGCGTTTTGTAGCTTGAAACCAAAGCTACAAAAAGCTTGAGGGGGAAAAAAATCAATGATTCTCTATGGAGATGGTTCACATCCCCACTCAAAAACGCCTGAAGCTCAAAAAAGTTCTGGAGGTATTTTTGTAGCTTGAGTTGGGCGTTTTTCTACTTTTTACATTAGTGACCTTTTGACCTGTACAAAATCGCGGCAAAAACCGCGTGTATTTCTGCCTGAAAACGCTACGCCCAGGTGTGAATGCAGCCTAAGGCTACAGCTCTCTGTAGCCCAGTAAATGTACATTACTTATATATAAAGTTCAGCTCCCATTGACTTCAAAAGGGTTTGTATTCAGGATCCAAACCTAATTAACATTCATTGAACCGGCATTTATTCAAACCCGGGTATGTTCAGCTCCTCCCAATTTATAATTATGGCAAAACACAAGAATGAAAAAAAAAAAAACTGAAAATGATGCAGAAAATTTTAGAGAACACACATTATTTTAAAAATATGACTTTTTGACAATGTTCTCAACTGATTATCAATGTACACAGGACTCATTTATTTAAAAGTGTCAAAAAACACAAATCTTTATAAATAGTCAATACATGCGCTATTACAATGTATTCATACTAACTCCTCCTCCAGATATCAAGTGAAAACTATTGTCATTCAACATAAATTCTACTTACACCATGTTACTGCAAAAATAATAATTAACATTTGCTTTGAAATATAGACTTGTATGAAGTTTTAAAACACACTGTTGCTACTAATTATTTTACAGCAACCCCTCCACCATCCACACTGCATTCTCCGACAGCTCTCCTCCATCATCCACACTACATTCTCCGACAGCTCTCCTCCACCATCCACATTACATTCTCTGACAGCTCTCCTTCAACCATCTACACTACATTCTCCGACAGCTTGACCTATCAAACGCCACCTATAAATTTGATATCTCTTTTGCCAGGATGCACCACTTTATAAACTAAAAATGTTTTTTCTAATGTTGTGCTATGGACCTACCAGTTCCACCAGTAAAAGCCATCATACATTTGTCAAAAGAATCGACAGGTGTTTTCCCTCTAAAGTCTAATCAGATTTTTTTATTTGTAAAACAAATCATTTAAGGATGCTGTGCGGTGTGTCTTCTCTGATGTGTAACAAGGTCTCCTTTCTGATTGAAAGATTTCCCGCACTCAGTACATGAATGAGGACGCTCACCCGTGTGAATTCTCTTATGTCTAACAAGGTCTCCTCGATGAGTGAAACATCTTCCACAGTCGGAACATAAATAAGGACGCTCGCCTGTGTGAATTCTCTGGTGTTTCACAAGGTTTCCTTTAAGAGTGAAACATTTCCCACACTCTGAACATGAAAAAGGACGCTCACCCGTGTGTGTTCTCAGGTGTTCAACAAAGCTTATTTTTTTAGTGAAAGATTTCCCGCACTCTGAACATGAATAAGAACGCTCACCCATGTGAATTCTCTGGGGTTTCCCAAGGTTTCTATCTAAAGTGAAAGATTGCCCATGATCTGAACTTGAATTAGGAGAACTCTCACTTGTGTGATTGCTCTGATGTTTCAGAAGGTTTCCATCTAAAGTGAAAGATTTCCCATAATCTGAACATGAATTAGGAAAACTCTCACTTGTGTGATTTCTCTGATGTTTCACAAGGTTTCCTCTCAGAGTGAAAGATTTCCCACACTCTGAACACGAATAAGGATGCTTGCCTGTGTGAATTCTCTGGTGTTTAGCAAGGTCTCCGTTATAAATAAAAGATTTCCCGCACACTGTACATAAATAGGGACGCTCACCTGTGTGAATTCTCTGGTGTTTAACAAGATCTCCTTTATAAATAAAAGATTTCCCGCACTCTGTACATAAATAGGGACGCTCACCTGTGTGAATTCTCTGGTGTTTAACAAGGTCTCCGTTACAAATAAAAGATTTCCCGCAATCAGTACATAAATAGGGACGCTCACCTGTGTGGATTCTGTGGTGTTTAACAAGGTCTCCACTACAAATAAAAGATTTCCCGCACAGTGTACATAAATAGGGGCGCTCACCTGTGTGAATTCTCTGGTGTTTAACAAGGTCTCCTTTAGAATTAAAAGATTTCCCGCACTCTGTACATAAATAGGGACGCTCACCTGTGTGAATTCTCTGATGTTCAAGAAAGTGGCGTTTATGTTTATAACAATTGCCACACTGTGGACAAGTGAAAGAACGCCCACCCGTGTGAACTCGCTGGTGTTCAATAAGTGCTTCTTTCTCAGTGAAACATTTCCCGCACTCTGAACATGAGAATAGATTGTCACCTCTGTGATCTCCTCCATGGGGTGAGGAGGATTCCTTGGCATCAGAAGGATCTGTTGATCTATCAGCAGTGTGAGATCTTCCATGGATATCTGCAATCATAGTATGTGATTGATGAGAAGATTCCCCCTGATCAGAGGGATCCATTGATGTCTCCGGACAGGAAGGTCTGTGATGGATATTTTGTGTATTTGGATTTCCTCCTGGAGGATCCTGTGTGATGACATTATCTTCTGACTTACAATCAGCAGATAATAGAAGATGTCTCTCCGAGGAATTCCTGACATCACCTCCATCTGATGGGAAGAAATGAAAAAAAAAAAAGGAAGATATGTCAGTAGTTCAAATTCTTTAATATGTAATGGCTATGACTAAGGCCTCATTAGCCAAAACGCGTCAGTGGTTTGTTACCACACTGGAGGCCTGGGGTCCTGACGGGAGGATGGTCTAGGTCCCCAATGTAGACTATTACCAGTGAAGAGACTCTCTTGGCTTTTCAGGAATTTCAACACGGTGAGCTGGCGGTTGAATGTATTCAAGGCTGAACTGTTGCCTAGGTTAGGTGGCAACCCGCCTTTCAATATACATGATACAGTGCTTTGAAAAAGTATTCATACCCCTTGAAATTTCCCACAATTTCTCATGTTACAACCAAAAACGTAAATGTATTTTATTGGGATTTCATGTGACAGACCGACACAAAGTGGCTCATCATTGTGAAGTGGAAGGAAAATGATAAATGGTTTTCAACATTTTTTACCAATAAATATGTGAAAAGTCGGGTGTACATTTGTATACATTTGTAGAACCGCCTTTCCCTGCAATTACAGCTGCAGTCTTTTTGGGGAGGTCTCTATCAGCTTTGCACATCTAGAGAGGACATTTCTGCCCATTCTTCTTTGCAAAATACCTCAAGCTCTGTCAGGTTGGATGGAGAGCATCTGTGAACAGCAATTTTCAAGTCTTGCCACAGATTCTCAATTGGATTTAGGTCTGGCCTATGACTGGGCCATTCTAACCCATGAATATGCTTTGATCTAAACCAGGGATCTCCAAACTACGGTCCTCCAGCTGTTGCGGAACTACATGTCCCATGAGGCATTGTAAAGCTCTTGATATTCAGTCATGACTAGGCATGATGGGAATTTTAGTTCCTAAACAACTGGAGGGCCATAGTTTGGAGACCCCTGATCTAAACCATTCCATTGTAGCTCTGGCTGATGGAAGGTGAACCGTCGCCCCGGTCTCAAGTCTTTTGCAGACTCTAACAGGTTTTCTTCTAAGTTTACCCTGTACTTGGCTCCATCCATCTTCTCTAGAGTTACCATGGGCCTCTTGGCTGCTTCTCTGATTAATGCTCTACTTGCCCGGCCGGTCAGTTTAGGTGGATGCCCATGTCTTGGTAGGTTTGCAGTTGTGCCATACTCTTTCCATTTTCGGATGATGGATTGAACAGAGCTCCGTGAGATGTTCAAAGCTTGGGATATTTTTTTTATATCCTAACCCTGCTTTAAATTTCTGCACAACTTCATCCCTGACCTGTCTGGTGTGTTCCTTGGTCTTTAAGATGCTGTTTGTTCACTAAGGTTCTCTAACAAACCTCTGAGGGCTTCACAGAACAGGTGTTTTTATATTGAGATCCTCATCTGGACTCTTATTTAATAATTAGGTGACTTCTGAAGGCAATTGGTTCCACTAGATCTTAGTTAGGGCTATCAGAGTAAAGGGGGCTGAATACAAATGCACGTCACACTTTTCACATATTTATTGGAAAAAATGTTAAAAACCATTTATCATTTTCCTACCACTTCACAATTATGTGCCACTTTTTTATCACATAAAATTCCAATAAAATACATTTACATTTTTGGTTGTAAAATGACAGAATGTGGAAAATTTCAAGGGGTATGAATACTTTTTCAAGGCACCGTAGGCGGCGGTTCTTTTTTTTTTTTTTCCCCCGTAACATTACGTTTTGCTAAAAAGCCTAGTTACAGGCTTGTGACTAAGACAGGACAATTGTGGTGCTGGATAGATCGGATATGTTCCTCACTGGACTTCAAGTGGTTTTACCGGGATGATGTCTCCAGCTGCCGGCATCATCCCGGTACCTTTTTTTAGAGCCAGTGGTCGGCTTAACTAGCCGCTGGATTTTACAAGCAGTGGGAGGGGATGTCCACCCCTCTCCCGCGACTTTACCGGGATCTCCTGTCCCACCGAGAATCCCGGCTGATCAGAGAGCTTAACAAAGCCTGGACCAGCTCTCAACTATGCTACTGCGGAAGCGATGACCTGACATTAATTCCGGATTGCCCAGATGTCACCGACCTTGGTGTGATAAAATGCTTTTAAGGGCAGAGGAGGAATTTAGGGTCTTATAGACCCCAGATCATTCCATAAAGAGTACCTGTCACATGCCTATTACTGTCACAAAGATGTTTACATTCCTTTTGATACTAATAAAAGTGATTAAAAAAATTAAAGCAACCCCATTCCCCCTGTGCTTGCACACAAAAGGCAAAAAATAATAATTCGTATTTCAAAAAGGGCTGCGCAAATACCGCTTGACATAAAAACACCAGTTTATTCTCTAGGGCTTTAAAAAATATCTAATGTTTGGGGGTTCTAACTAATTTTATAGAGAAAAAAAAATGGATTTTTCCTACATCTTACCTGTAAAATCCTTTTCTTGGAGTACAATACAGGACACAGAGCCAGTTATGTACTATTATATATCGGGCGGCACAGTGGTGTAGTGGATAGCACTTTCGCCTAGCAGCAAAAGGGCCACTGGTTCGAATCCCGACCACGACACTACCTGGAGTTTGCATGTTCTCCCTGTGCCTGCGTGGGTTTCCTCCGGGTACTCCGGTTTCCTCCCACACTCCAAAGACATGCTGGTAGGTTAATTGGATCTTGTCTAAATTGGCCCTAATATGTATGAATGTGAGTTATGGTCCTTAGAGTGTAAGCTCCTTGAGGGTAGGGACTGATGTGAATGTACAATATATATGTAAAGCGCTGCGTAAACTGATGGCGCTATATAAGTACCTGAAATAAATAAAATAAATAATAAATTTGGGTTATATGCCACCTATAGATGAATGAACACTGGTAGATCAATCAAACAGGAAGTCCTCCCCTATATAACCCCTCCTATACAGGAAGTAGTTCAGTTTTGTAGCAAGCAAGAAATTCCCAAAAAGAGGGGAGGGGCCTCTGTGTCCTGTGATGTACTCCAAGAAAAGGATTTTAAAAAAGGTAAGATTTAGGAAAAATCCAATGTCAAATCGTACATCACAGGACACAAAGTCGGTTATGTTCATAACTATTTGGGATGTACTAAAGCAATGCCCTTAAGGGGAGGGAGACACCATCACAGAAAACTGCCACCTACTCTTGCTGAAGGCAGCATCTCCCATGGTTTTGACATCCACCTGGTAAAAACCTTGTGAATGTATGAACCAAAGACCAAGTAGTGGTCTTGCAAACCTGAGCCACTGATGCCTGATGGCGGATAGCCCAAGATGCATCCACACACCTGGTAGGGAAGCTCTCCCCAGAAAAGGTGGGATTTTGCCCTTTCCAACCATAGGCTTCAATGATAAACTGGCAAATTCAATGCCAAATAGTTGACCTGGATGCTGCCTGCTCTTCCTAGGCTCTTCTGGCAGCACAACCAGGATTCCTGACCTGCACTGACAGCTCAAGTAAATTCTGAGCATCTAAACTACCTCCAGAGTATGGAGCGATATTCGTCCTGCTGAATGTGGGATTAGGAGAAAAATAAAGGCAAGACCTAAGCAATAAAGATGGATGAAGATGCAACCTCACCTTATGATGCAAGACCAAGAACGGCTCCTTATAAGAAAGAGCTGCCAGCTCTGACACTCCACTTGCTGAAGTGATAGCAACCAAAGAAGCCACCTTTCGAGGACGAACAGAGTTTCTCAAATTGGTTCAAAAGGTGGCCTCTGCAAGGACAGACCAGAGCAAATTCAAGTCCCAAGGACACAAGGGTGGCCTGACAGGCAGGACTGTCTGTGTTACACGCTGTATGAAGTATGAATCAAGTATGTGTTTATACAAATATGAATTTATGCGAACATGAAAACGTGTTTATGGAAGAATGCAAGCATGCGTTTATGCAAACATGCGCTTACGCAACGGTGTCTATGCAAACATGTGTATGCAACATGTATCTATACAAACATGCGTCTATGCAAACATGCAAGCATGCGTTTATGCAAACGTGTCTATGCAAACCTGTATCTATGCAAGCATGCATCTATGTGCAACTGGTTTGCAAGCATGCTGCACCTGCCCAACTGCACTTGGCCCCATAATAGTGCAGGATTAGCCAGGCACATATGCATCCAATGCACCCTTCAAAGCAGCCCAAAAATAAGCTTCTGCAGACCAAATGCATGCTATTCTGGAGACACAACTCCTTAATTTACACCGATACCTGTACAGGGGTGTATCTACAGACAGTTGTACCAGTCCCCCGGATTAAGCAGTATGTATATATACCTTTACGCCATATATAATAATGACTTGTCTGGTCACACAGCTTTCCAATAGTAAGTACTCAACCTTCATTAGTGTCCATGGGCTGCTGCTTTGTCTCAGGAGGCCTTACATGAACCTTCATCCCATATGGTAAAAAAATGTCCGCCCTTCTTGCCTATACAGAAATGGGCCACACTGAGCATTGTCTAGTGGTTGGAGGAGAAACTGCAGCCCAAAAAAAAAGAAAACTGCTAAATGCAGACTTATCATTCCTGCTGCAGGACTCTGGGTCATAAGAGAAGTCCAACCTTCACCTATCACGGCAGGCTCTGTCATAAAAGACCCTCAGGGACTGAGAGAGTCCCCATTAATCTTGGCTTCACTCCCCTAGACCTGTAGAGCACCCTGCAGGAAAGCACCTTTGTCAAAACAAACACTGCACAGCGTTCCATTACACAGGGTCCAATGGCGTAAGGCTGCATTGCAGGAAAACCTCAAGGAACCTTCTCTCCTATCCAATGAGGCTTGGGAACCATCCATTTTGGCTGACAGATTTTTTGAATGGATCCGACTGAAGACCTTGATTCTCAGTAGAACCGTTCCAGACCTCTAAGTGTACTCCAAGAGCACATGTAGCACATCAGCGACCACCACCTTACAGACACTGGCAAAAAACTGAAGTATTTCCTATGTAGGAGGGATTATATAGGGAAGGATTTCCTGTTTGATTGATCTGCCAATGTCCATTCACCTACAGTATCTTCACAAACGTGAGTACACCCCTCTCATTTTTGTAAATATTTTATTCTATCTTTTCATGTGACAACACTGAAGAAATGACACTTTGCTACAATGTAAAGTAGTGAGTGTACAGCTTGTATAACAGTGTAAATTTGCTGTCCCCTCAAAATAACTCAACACACAGCCATTAATGTCTAAACCGCTGGCAACAAAAGTGAGAACACCCCTAAGTGATAATGTCCAAATTGGGCCCAAAGTGTCAATATTTTATGTGGCCACCATTATTTTCCAGCACTGCCTTAACCCTCTTGGGCATGGAGTTCACCAGAGCTTCACAGGTTGCCACTGAAGTCCTCTTCCACTCCTCCATGACCACATCACGGAGCTGGTGGATGTTAGAGACCTTGCGGTCCTCCGCCTTCCCTTTGAGGATGCCCCACAAATGTTCAATAGGGTTTAGGTCTGGAGACATGCTTGGCCAATCCATCACCTTTACCCTCAGCTTCTTTAGCAAGGCAGTGCTTGTCTTGGAGGTGTGTTTGGGGTCGTTATGTTGGACTACTGCCCTGCGGCCCAGTCCCCGAAGAGAATAGATCATGCTCTGCTTCAGTATGTCACAGTACATGTTGGCATTCGTGGTTCCCTCAATCAACTGTAGCTCCCCAGTGCTGGCAGCACTCATCCAGTCCCAGAACATGACACTCCCACCACCATGCTTGACTGTAGGCAAGACACACTTGTCTTTGTACTCCTCACCTGGTTGCCT
Organism: Glandirana rugosa; assembly: GCA_018402905.1. NCBI lineage: Eukaryota > Metazoa > Chordata > Amphibia > Anura > Ranidae > Glandirana > Glandirana rugosa. The sequence continues at coordinate 386,940 of BLSH010060562.1, forward strand.
TCACACACGCTTGACACCATCTGAACCAAATAAGTTTATCTTGGTCTCATCAGACCACAGGACATGGTTCCAGTAATCCATGTCCTTAGTCTGCTTGTCTTCAGGAAACTGCTTGCGGGCTTTCTTGTGCATCATCTTTAGAAGAGGCTTCCTTCTGGCATGAAAGCCATGCAGAGCAATTTGATGCAGTGTGCGGCATATGGTCTGAGCACTGACAGGCAGACCACCCCCACCCCTTCAACCTCTGCAGCAAGGCTGGCAGCACTCATACGTCTATTTCCCAGAGACAACCTCTGGATATGACACTGATCACTCTGTTAAAGCGCTGTATGTTCTCAGCCACCATGCTGCAGCTCAGTTTCAGCGTCTTGGCAATCTTCTTCTAGCCTAGGACATCTTTATGTAGAGCAACAATTCTTTTTTTCAGATCCTCAGAGGATTCTTTGCCATGAGGTGCCATGTTGAACTTCCAGTGACCAGTATGAGAGAGTGAGATTGTTAACACCAAATATAACACACCGGCTCCCCATTCACACCTGAGACCTTGTAACACAAGCCAAGACACTGGGGAGGGAAAATGGCTAATTGGGCCCAATTTACCGTAGGGTTTTAAAATATTTACAAAAATGTGAGGGGTATACTCACTTTTTGTGAGATACTGTATAGGTGGCATATAACCCAAATAATTATGAATATAACTGGCTCTGTGTCCTGTGATGTATGATAAAGAAAAACTGATTTTTGCATGTAAACAAGAATGGCAGAAAAAGGACTGAAGCTCAAGTGGTAAAGTCAATATGTTTTCAGTGTTAAAGATGTAATGCACTGCCGATGCATTGGAATATTATCCTTGAGGGGATAGTGTCTGTGATTTTTAGCGGTACTGCGATATTGCAGCGGACATGTCGGACCACTTTTTTTGGGACCATTGGCATTTATACAGCGATCAGTGCTATAAAAATGCACTGATTACTGTGTAAATGCCATTGGTAGTGAAGGGGTTAACCTGGAGGGGGCGCTCTAAGGGTTAACTGTGTTCCCTGGGCGTGTTCTAACTGTATGTGGGCTGGCCTGGCTGGGGGAAGGGAGTGATCATGGCTTCCATGTAGAGGAAGGCTGTGATCACAGCCCTTCCCCCTCTAACAGAACTGAGATCCGTGTTTACTTACACGGACCTCCATTCTTTCACTGCGGGGGGACTATCGCGGGTAGCCGGCGGCGATCGAGTCCGCCCCACCCGCTCCCTGGCCCCCCGGACACAGTGAGTGCGCCTCTGGCGGCGCGCATGCACTCACAGTGAGAGATATCGCAGCCGCCGTCATATGACGGCAGTTTGCGATATCGAGCCACTCTGTTGCCGTCAGACTGCGGTTGGCGGGTGGCAAGTGATTAAATGTGTTTAATTTATGTGAAATTAACCGTTTTTAACCCTTCCCTATCCACTTGCAGGACACTTGGCTTTTGGCAGCAAGGGCTATTTTTAAAGGTAGCTATGACAGCGATTGGGTGATCAGGGACCGGTCCTCCCTGTTCCTGGTCGTTAGTATGAAACCCAGAGCTCTGTCTTTGTGCTGGGAACAGTTTCTTCTGTAATGTCTGTTACCTACCTGTGTTGGTAGATGGAAAAATTTCATCCTGTTCACTCTTCATAATCATCCTGACCTCCTCTGTGGACGGCTGATCGCCCCCCACATACGTCTCTACATCTTCCTCTTTAACCTCAACTTTTATATTAATCCGTTCTTCACCCTAAACCCCAAATAATAGAAAACATCTATTAAAACTGAAGGCAGATACACTATATTACCAAAAGTATTGGTACGCCTGCCTTTACACGCACACAAACTTTAATGGCATCCCAGTCTTAGTCTGTAGGGTTCAATATTGAGTTGCACCACCCTATGCAGCTATAACAGCCTCAATGAGCGAATTTGGGGTGGAGGAACTTGACTGGCCTGCAGAGTCCTGACCTCAACCCGATAAAACACCTTAGGGATAAATAAGACCGTAAACTGCAAACCAGGCCTTCTACTCCAACATCAGTGCCTGACCTCACAAATGCGCTTCTGGAAGAATGGTGAAACATACCCATAGACACTCCTAAACCTTGTGGACAGCCTTCCCAGAAGAGTTGAAGCTGTTATAGCTGCAAAGGGTGGGCCAACTCAAAATTGAACCCTACGGACCAAGACTGGGATGCCATTAAAGTTCATGTGCGTGTAAAGGCAGGCGTCCCAATACTTTTGGTAATATAGTAAAACAATAATAACACAAGTTACAGCACTGAGAGAGCAGAGGGAAATGAAGGTGAGCTCATTGGTTTGCCTCTAATTTTTTCACTGGGTATTCCAGAACAGATCAACTGCTAATTTCTTGTGAATCCAGGTTGTGCGGCTTTAACCCAAAGTTGATTAATGTCCTTCATATAAGTATAAGCCATTTATTTACCTAATGAATAGAGTTGAGCGAACACCTGGACGTTCGGGTTCTGCTGGTCCGTCCGAACTTCGGGACAAAGTCCGGGTCCGGACGGAACCCGAACGATCGCACGGACAACGAACCCCATTGAAATCAATGGGGACCCGAACTTTTAGGCACAAAAATGGCTGTAGCAAAGTCCTGGAAAGCCCCAGAGGGCTGCAAAAGGAAGTAAAATGGGGGTAAGGGTAGGGCAAGTGCCCTACAAAAAAAATGGGGACAGGGAAATAACTTTAAATATTTAAAAAAAAATAAAAACAAAAAAAAAGCAAAAATGGAGGTGAATGTGGATCATCTTCAAACTGTGTCTGAAAAGTATTAATTAACGGTAGAAACCATATAACTGTTCTAAAATCATCTTCAAACTAGGGCAAGTGCCCTACAAATAAATGGGGATAGG
>BLSH010060563.1:19111-50216 GCA_018402905.1 Glandirana rugosa
GGAAAGACAAGGTTGTACTGACGGGTGGTGACGTGTTTCGTTCCAGGTATTTCTGTACCTCCTCACTCAAACCCCACCTCCTTGAACTGACAGGACTCGAGTTGGGCTATCTTGTGGAAACCCTACTTAATCCTCTGACACTTGGTCCGGAAGAGCAGGTTGTAGTCAAGGACTGGAGTGTTTACGTGCAGACCTTCTTACCAGTTTGTAAGGGTATCTGTGAGGATTTGGAACACCTGGAAGGGTCTTCTCAACTTCGACAATATCGACGTTTCCCACCCGGTCGAGTTATAGGTGAAGTCGGGGCCTTCCAAAAGGTCGAAATCCTGGTCTCGTGAAAAACGCTAAGCCGTGACGCAGCGAAATCGACTGTTAACGCGCCAGCACACCGCAACATGGGTTTGCTTTAAACGCAGGAAAAAAAGTCTTTTGTTTATAGCGGCGATAAGAAATGACGCAGAGGCGATCAAATACCACCAAAAGAAAGCTCTATTTGTGGGAAAAAAAGGACGCAAATTTCGTTTGGGTACAACGCCACACGACCGCGCAATTGTCAGCTAAAGCGACGCAGTGCCGAATCGCAAAAAGTGCTCTGGTCCTAAAGCTGGAAAACCTTCCGGGGCTGAAGTGGATATTGAGCTGGCCCACCCTTTGCAGCTATAACAGCTTCAACTCTTCTGGGAAGGTCCACAAGGTTTAGGAGTGTCTATGGGAATGTTTGACCATTCTTCCAGACGTGCATTTGTGAGGTCAGGAACTGATGTTGGACGAGAAGGCCTGGTTCACAGTCTCCTAATTCATCCCAAAGGTGTTCTATCGGGTTGAGCTCAGGACAGTCAAGTTCCTCCACCCCAAACTCACTCCTCCATGTCTTTATGGACCTTGCTTTGTGCAGTGGTGGGCAGTCATGTTGGAACAGAAAGGGGCCATCCCCAAACTCTTCCCACAAAGTTGGGAGCATGAAATTGTCCAAAATGTCTTGTTATGCTGACGCCTTTAGAGTTCCCTTCACTGGAACTACGGGGCCAAGCCCAACCCATGAAAAACAACCCCATAATCCCCCCTCCACCAAATGATTTGGACCAGTGCTCAAAGCAAGGTCCATAAAGACATGGATGAGTGAGTTTGGGGTGGAGGAACTTGACTGGCCTGCACAGAGTCCTGACTTCAACCTGATAGAACACCTTTGGGATGAATTAGAGCAGAGACTGCGAGCCAGGACTTCTCATCCGACTAGAGTTGCCACCTCATCCCTTTAAACCCGAACACATATGAATTAGACAGGTTCTGTGGCTGATTAAGGGGCTAATTAAACTCACTTGGTGCCTTATCTGCATTAAATTAGCCTCTGAACCTGTGCAATCCATATGTGTTCGGGTTTAAAGGGATGAGGTGGCAACTCTACATCCGACATCAGCACCTGACCTCACAAATGTGCTTCTGGAAGAATGGTCAAACATTCCCATAGACCAGTGTTTTTCAACTCCAGTCCTCAAGGCACACCAACAGGTCATTATTTCAGGATTTCCATGAGTTTGCACAGGTGATTTGATCAGTTTCACTAACTTAATAATTACCACAGCTGTTTCATCTGAGGGAAATCCTGAAAACATGACCTGTTGGTGTGCCTTGAGGACTGGAGTTGAAAAACACTGCCATAGACACTCCTAAACCTTGTGGACGGCCTTCCCAGAAGAGGTGAAGCTGTTATAGCTGCAAAGGGTGGGCCAATTCAATATTGAACCCTACGGACTAAGACTGGGAAGCCATTAAAGTTCCTGTGCTTGTAAAGGCAGGCGTCCCAGTACTTTTGGTAATATAGTGTACGTGTGTCTGCCAGGAGTCGCAAGGACAGAAGGTTCCCTTTGAAAATTTGTCTAGTTCCTTATAAAGCGCGTGGCCGGTGTGGGCATGGTTCCTCTTAATAGAGATAAGAGTGATGTCATGTGACCTCCCAGAATCCTCCTCACCTCTCCGGTCAGCTCTGTGTTTTATTAATAGAGATAAGAGTGATGTCATGTGACCTCCCAGAATCCTCCTCACCTCTCCGGTCAGGTCTGTGTTTTATTAATAGAGATAAGAGTGATGTCATGTGACCTCCCAGAATCCTCCTCACCTCTCCGGTCAGCTCTGTGTTTTATTAAGGCGTGTTTTTATGTAATTTGTGATCTTTTTTTATGTATATTTCTCAGCCTAATAATAAATTAGGCATTTTAATATTATCATTTTATAAGAAAAGCCTCTGATGGCCCTTTAAAAGTTATGACATCATAGAGTTCGGACTATACAAGGATTCAAGGTTCTGAACTGAAAATTTATTGACCAATCATTTGTTTTCTATACAGTGAAAATGATAAGTGTACAATGTTCTCCAGCCATTACATATCAATGCTCATAACACAATCTCACTTCTTGTCATTTTATCTTCTTTCTTTATTCTATAAAATTGTAAACTTTTGGTGGTATTTGATCACCACTACGTATTTTATTTTTTTATTATATGAACGACGATATTCTCTGCTATAAAACATATCCAGGAAATTTAAAAAAATAAATAAAATTTCTTCATAAATTTTGGCCACAATCAATTCTGTGACATATCTTTGGTAAAGAAAACCCCATTAAGTGTATATCAATTGGTTTGTGTGAAAGTTATAATGTCTACAAGCTATGGTACACTATATTTCCAAAAGTATTGGTACACCTGCCTTTACTCGCACATGAACTTTAATGGCATCCCAGTCTTAGTCTGTAGGGTTCAATATTGAGTTGGTCCACCCTTTGCAGCTATAACAGCTTCAACTTCCAGGTACGCGGCTCCGGCCTTTACAGCGGACCTTCCGGCAGGTTCCAGCACTATGCTTCGCCGGGACATCACTGCGCATGCACCTGCTGACGTGGTTGTATAGATTTTCCACCAAATGATTTGGACAAGTGCACAAAGGTTCATAAAGACATGGATGAGCGAGTTTAGGGTGGAGGAACTTAAGGCATCAGCATACCAAGACATTTTGGACAATTTCATGCTCCCAACTTTGTGGGAAGAGTTTGGGGATGGCCCCTTCCTGTTCCAACATGACTGCACACCAGTGCACAAAGCAAGGTCCATAAAGACATGGATGAGTGAGTTTGGGGTGTAGGAACTTGACTGGTCTGTACAGAGTCTTGACCTCAACCTGGGGTTGTTTTCTAGGGGTTGGGCTTGGCCCCCTTAGTTCCAGTGAAGGAAAATCTTAAAGCGTCAGCATACCAAGACATTTTGGACAATTTCATGTTCCCAACTTTGTGGGAAGAGTTTGGGGATGTCCCCTTCCTGTTCCAACATGACTGCTCACCACTGCACAAAACATGGTCCTTAAAGACATGCATGAGCAAGTTTGGGGTGGAGGAACTTGACTGGCCTGCACTGAGACCTCAACCCGATAGAACACCTTTGGGATGAATTATAGTGGAGACTGCGAGCCAGGCCTTCTCATCCAACATCAGTGCCTGACCTCACAAATGCTCTACTGGAAGAATGGTCAAACATTCCCATAGACACTCCTAAATCTTCACACTCCTAAATCTTGTGGACAGCCTTACCAGAAGAGGTGAAGCTGTTATAGCTGCAAAGGGTGGGCCAACTGATTATTGAACCCTACAGACTAAGACTGGGATGCCATTAAAGTGCATGTGCATGGAAAGGCAGGCGTCACAGTACTTTTGGCAATGTAGTGTATTTTCAGCCATGGATCAAGAGTGTAATTTGCTGCGATCCAATGGCGGATATGTCTCAAGACTGGACAAGAAACCTTGTGTTGAACCCAGTGTACACCTCTTGATAGATCCTCTACAGCAGTGGTTCTCAACCCTGTCTTCAAGTACCCACAACAGGCCATGTTTGCAGGTTTTCCTTTATCTTGCACAGGTGCTTTAAATCAGAGTCAATGGCTTGGTATTTTGGACAGCTATTTTATCTAAGAGAAATTCCCAAAACATGGCCTGATGGGGTTACTTGGGGACAGGGTTGAGAACCACTGGGTGTTGCTCTATGGCAGCCTTTCTTAACCTTTTTATCTGAAAGGAACCCTTAAAATGATTTTCAGGTCTTGGGGAACTCCTACCAAAACCAGTTCATTGGTAGTCAATAACAAAAATGCCCTTTTCAGTGGTGGTCAGTGGGATCCTCCCTTTACAGTAATGGTGAGCTCACCACCCTTACAGACAGCTAAAAATATCATTGGTGTCAGGCAGTTGGCTCTGCTAAGTGGCAATGATTCTAGAAATATGCAGGATCCATCAGATGGGAGATCAATCAGCCGCAGCTCAAGGAACCCCTAGCTACCTCTGGAGGAGGTGGTCTAAGGTATGCTAGCAACCCTTCACAAAACCATCTCTGGGATCTTTCCTTAGCAGACCAATGACTCAGAAGCCCCAAACCCTGCCTCCTCCTGCCTGGAACTATGCAGGAACCATCAGATGGGAGATCAATCAGCCGCAGCTCAAGGAACCCCTAGCCACCTCTGGAGGAACCCTAGTTTACAATGGCTGCTCTAAGGTATGCCAGCAACCCTTAACAAAACCCACTCTGGGATCTTTCCTTAGCAGACCAATGACCTAGAAGCCCCAAACCCTGCCTCCTCCTGCCTGGAATGATGCAGGAACCATCCAGGACTGACTCTACCACTAGGCGGAGTAGGCAGCCGCCTAGGGTGCACTGCCGCCTAGGGCACCTGGCCACTGTTGATCTGTCACTGGCTGCTCTGCATTCATTCATGTAAAAAATGACACTGACTGAGATAATGAGATTGTATTATTGCATGCCATTTGCAAATATATATAAAAATAGTGACTGATCTGCCATATACCCACCCCCCGTGAGGCTGTATTTGATGGGCACAGGTAAAGCTGTATTTGATGGGCACAGGTGAAGCTGTATTGATTGGCGATGGTGAAGCTGTATTTGATGGGCACAGGTGAGGCTGTATTGATTGGTGCTGGTGAAGCTGTATTTGATGGGCACAGGTGAGGCTGTATTGATTGGCTCTGGTGAAGCTGTATTTGATGGGCGCTGGTGAGACTGCAATTGATTGGCGCTGATCAGGCTGGGCAGGGAAAGGGGGTGGAGTCAGGGGTGGAGCAAAATTATGTTTCAACTAGGGTATCAAAAATCCTTGCACCAGCCCTGGAACCATCAGATGGGAGATCAATCAGTCGCAGCTCAAGGAACCCCTAGCCACCTCTGGAGGAACCCTAGTGGAGAATGGCTGCTCTAAGGAATTCAATCAACACTTAACAAAACACTCCCTGGGATCTTTCCTTAACAGATCAATGACCTAGAAGCCCCAAACCCTGCCTCCTCCTGCCTGGAGCGATGCAGGAACCATCAGATGGGAGATCAATCAATCGCAGCTCAAGGAACCCCTAGCCACCACTGGAGGAACCCTAGTTGAGAATGGCTGCTCTAAGGAATGGCAGCAACCCTTAACAAAACCCTCTCTGGGATCTTTCCTTAGCAGACCAATAACCTAGAAGCCCCAAACCCTGCCTCCTCCTGCCTGGAAAAATGCAGGAACCATCAGATGGGAGATCAATCAGTTGCAGCTCAAGGAACCCCTAGCCACATCTGGAGGAACCCTAGTTGAGAATGGCTGCTCTAAGGAATGCCAGCAACCCTTAACAAAATCCTCTCTGGGATCTTTCCTTAGCAGACCAATGACCTAGAAGCCCCAAACCTTGCCTCCTCCTGCCTGGAAAATGCAGGAACCATCGGACAGGAGATCAATCTGTCGCAGCTCAAGTAACCCCTAGCCACCTCTGGAGGAACCCTAGTTGACAATGGCTCTCTAAGGAATGCCAGCAACCCTTAACAAAACCCTCTCTGGGATCTTTCCTTAGCAGACCAATGACCTAGAAGCCCCAAACCCTGCCTCCTCCTGCCTGGAATGATGCAGGAACCATCAGATTGGAGATGAATCAGTCACAGCTCAAGGAACCCCTAGCCACCTCTAGAGGAACCCTAGTTGAGAATGGCTGCTCTAAGGTATGCCAGCAACCCTGACCTCAACCCGATCGAACAACTTTGTGTACAACTATATAGATTAGACCAAAATGAGGGACAGATCAAGAGGAAAGAGGGACAGAGGAACTTTGTTCCAAATTAGGGACAGTTGGGAGCTATGATGCAGTGATCAGTGATAATACTATACACTGTCACTGTACTAATAACACTGGCTGGCTAGGGGTTAACCTCTAGGGACGATCACATGGGTTAAATGTGCGCCTAACAATGTGTAATGTGTGCTGCCTTTTAGTAAAGATCTCTTTGTTTCTTATCCCAGCTTTGCAGGGATAAGAAACAGAGAGATTGTTCCCTCTTTACTGAGCCCTGTGTTGATTGTCAACACAGGGCTCTGGGCTGTGGTTGGACACAGAAGATAAGCAGTTTCTGGCCGTGAATCATTGGCCGGGACCTGCTGACAGCCCCCCGCTGTGTACAATTGGGCCCATCTGACCCCCTCCCGGGGAGAATCTGAGGCTCGCGGGGTAACATTTAATCCCGTTTAATGTCCCATCATCAGAGTCTCCAAGAGCTAGAAGAAGGCAAGGGAAGACTTGCTCCATCAAACTCTACTCTGAATACAGTCAAAATGCTCCTCGGTGTGTCTTCTGGTGCTTAGCAAGGTTTCCTTTCTGATTGAAAGATTTCCCGCACTCTGAGCATGAATAAAGACATTCGCCCGTGTGAACTCTCTGGTGAATAACAAGAACACCTTTCGTGGTGAAGGATTTCCCGCACTCTGGACATGAATAAGGACGCTCACAGGTGTGGACTCTTTGATGAATAACAAGTACTCCTTTCTCACTGAAACATTTCCCACACTCTGGACACGAGTAAGGACGCTCGCCAGTATGAGTTCTCTGGTGTAAAAGAAGATGTTCCTTTCTACTGAAACATTTCCCGCACTCTGAACATGAATAAGGGCGCTCACCGGTGTGGATTCTCTCATGTTTATGAAGATGTTCTTTCCTGGTAAAACATTTCCCGCACTCTGAACATGAAAAAGGACGTTCGCCAGTGTGAGTTCTCTGATGTGTAAGCAGGTCTCTTTTGTTAATGAAACATTTCCCGCACTCTGAACATGAATAAGGACGCTCGCCAGTGTGAAATCTCTGGTGTGAAAGAAGATCTATGTTGCTTATGAAACATTTCCCGCACTCTGAACAGGAAAACGGACGCTCTCCTGTGTGAATTCTCTGATGCTTAAGGAGGCCTCCTTTGTTAATGAAACATTTCCCGCACTCTGGACATGAATAAGGACGCTCATCCGTGTGAATTCTCTGATGCGTACAAAGGTTTAATTTCCTGGTGAAAGATTTCCCGCACTCTGAACATGAATATGGACGCTCTCCCGTGTGAACTCTCTGATGTTCAACAAGTATTCTTTTCTGAATGAAAGATTTCCCGCACTCTGAACATGGATAAAGATGCGTACCTGTGTGTCTTCTCTGGTGTCTAAGAAGGTTTCCTTTATCAGTGAAATATTTCCCACATTCTGGACATGAATAAGGACGCTCACCAGTGTGAACTCTCTGGTGTCTTTGGAGGCTTCCTTTCTCAGTGAATATTTTCCCGCACTCTGAACATGAATGGGGACGCTCACCCGTGTGAACTTTCTGGTGTTCAACAAGCATTATTTTCTGCGTGAAAGATTTCCCACATTCTGGACATGAATAAGGACGCTCACCAGTATGAATTCTTTGGTGTCTTAGGAGGTTCCCTTTCACAGTGAAAGATCTCCCGCACTCTGAGCATGAATAAGGACGCTCACCCGTGTGACTTCTCTGGTGTTTAACAAGTGCTGCTTTCTCAGTGAAAGATTTCCCGCACTCTGAACATGGATAAGGGCGCTCACCAGTGTGAATTCTCTGGTGTATAGTAAGTTTTACTTTGTGTCTGAAACATTTCCCACACTCTGAACATGAATACAGACACTCACCAGTGTGCATTGTCTGATGTCTACGAAGGTCATTCTTTTCAGTGAAATATTTTCCGCACTCTGAACATGACAATGAACGCTCTCCTGTGTAAACCCCATTATGGCTTAAAAAAGATTTCTGGGGATTGAATGGATTTGTTGATCTGCCAGCACTGTGAGAAATTGGATGGAAATCTGAAGTCATAGTATGGGATTTATCAGAAGGTTCCTCAGGATTAGAAGGATCCATTGATCTTAGAAGGACATCTGAAGTCATAATTTTGGATTTATCAGAAGGTCCCTTAGGATTAGAAGGATCCATTGATCTTAGATGGACATCTGAAGTCATAATTTTGGATTTATCAGAAGGTTCCTTGGGATTAGAAGAATCCATTGATCTTAGATGGACATCTGAAGTCATAGTATGGGATTTATCAGAAGGTTCCTCAGGATTAGAAGGATCCATTGATCTTAGATGGACATCTGAAGTCATAATTTTGGATTTATCAGAAGGTTCCTCGGGATTAGAAGGATCCATTGATCTTAGATGGACATCTGAGGTCATAGTATGGGATTTATCAGAAGGTTCCTCAGGATTAGAAGGATCCATTGATGTTAGATGGACATCTGAAGTCATAGCATGGGATTTATCAGAAAATTCCTCAGAATTAGAAGGACCCATGGATCTTGGATGGACATCTGGAGTCATAGTATGGGATTTATCAGAAGGTTCCTCAGGATTAGAAGGACCCATTGATCTTGGACGGACATCTGAAGCCATAGTATGGGATTTATCAGAAGGTTCCTCAGGATTAGAAGGACCCATTGATCTTGGATGGACATCTGGAGTCATAGTATGGGATTTATCAGAAGATTCCTCAGGATTAGAAGGATCCATTGATCTTAGATGGTCATCTGAAGTCATAGTATGGTATTTATCAAAAGGTTCCTCAGGATTAGAAGGATCCATTGATTTTATCAACTTGTAGGAATTCACTTTTGGAGAAATTTGTGAAATGTTGGTATCTTCTGCCTTACAATTGGGAGATATAGAAAGATCTCGCTTCGATGGATTTATATTCCAAAAACATCGTCCATCTGCTGGAAAGCAATATTTAATATAAGTCAGATCTGTTCTCATACATCTTATATTTAGAAGTCATAGATCTATGTATAGCTTTCAAAACGTTCCCAGGGCTCTGGCATTGAATTGGGTGCAATTATAACAGAAAACTACAAATAAAAACCAGATCAATGATACAAAACACCCCAAACCCCACCAAGCAACAGTATTTGTGCATTGGTGACAAGGTCATGGAGAAGAATGGGCCTTTCCTTCACCTATTATTAAAAACTGTACTTATGAACGTACAGAGATATACCATTCGTAAAAAATACAGCAGTGGTTGTCAACTGACACTCTATATGGGGCTTCAGGTGCGACTTCTGACATCACTAAATGTAAACACATAATGTTAAGTGTATGTAATGCAGGTGCAGTCTGTTTTCCCCACTGTAGGCGGCGCTCAACCAAAGTGGCAATGCAGAAGGGGAAGGAAGTCATGAGGAACTGCGGTCACTAGTTCCTGTGAATGGGAAGAAAGAAAGTCCTATTAGCTGCACGTCATGACTAAGCTCCGGGGATGGAGCAAAACGTGTTGGTGGAGACGTGGCCTGGCTGGAGCTTGCATACACAGGGATGTACGGCTCATAGGGCTTTCTTCCTATTTACTGTTGGAGATGGGATGGGTTCTGTCCTTGCCTACACTCAAGGCAGCTTGTCATAGGAGAGGAACTGGTGGAGTCTTGAGCGGCACCCATCATTCGTTTTTGGTCACTTGTTCCTGTGCTCACTAGGGAGACAGCTGTACAATTGGACGCTGGTGCCCAACGTGACCTCAGCAGCCATCTTGGGTCAGGGCAGAGTCTATTTGAGAGGCTAGTGTCGGACAGGGTCCCCGTCTGGCAGGGACAGAACATAGCAGCAGGGAAAGGTTCCTGATTAGCAGGGAGAGTTCAGGGACTATGCCATCTCCTCATAGGAAGCCTCCCGCCTCAGTGTGGACCAGCCAGACTGCATTTCCACTCCTCTCTGCAGAAGCTGTCGGCATCATTTCAAGATCACGATCCTCTGCTACTAAGTGGCTCTGGGCGGCTGTGCCTACCAGCCAGGCCTGATTGCTCATTGTTGGAACTCTTTCCATATACTGTTCTTTCCCACCTTGGCCTCTGAGTGTATTCTTTGCCGCAGGCGCACCATGCTAAACCCAACCCATGACATGTTTCTGAGGTGTAGCCTCCTTTCTCAAATGTCTCAAATGACATTTGAGAAAGGAGGATATGCCTCCGAAACATGTCATGTAACCTAGACCAATGTTTCTCAACCTTTTTTTCAGTCAAGGCACCTTTTAAAATCATGCCCAATCCCGAGGCACCCCATTCTAAAATTCTAATAAAACTAAACTAATAGTTTTACATATCCTAGCAACATCCGCACACCTAGGACATCAAACGTTAGATATTATGTATTCTTCTAAATCAAATACATCTTTGCACACTGGACCTGAGTAGCATTCCAATGTCCCTCTTCTCCTTCAGTTTCTCTCCTTCACTCAGCTAAAGTGAGACCAGTGCTGACGGAGAGGGGCAACCAAGGAAGCTGTGCAGGAGACTGAAGTCCTCTTATCGCCCAAGGATGTCACTGGTTGTTAGGACGCTAGAAGGTTGCAATGATGCACAATGAAAACCAATGGCTTTGAGAAACTTAAAGGCAGGTTTGACGCACAATACAATTTTTGGGCAATTTGTAGGCAATTTGCCAAGGCACAACTGGAAAAATTTGAAGGCACCCTGGTTGAAAAAGGCTGACTTAGACAACCTGTATATCACTCCTCCATGCCACAGATCACATCAGATCCGGTCTGCCTCATTCAGTCCTGGTGGCTGCCAAACAGAGCGGCTCTGAGTAGCTGACAGTGGGTCTCTCCTACATCCGCTCCTTCTGACCAGCCTGTCGGGATGGCTGTACAGCAACATCACACATATAGGCAAGAACTAGGCAAATACTGCGCTAATCCTTCCAAGATGAGCAGCAGCCAATATACACAATCAGTATATCGAACAAAATGGGAAAGGAAGGGCTGCGCTAATTAAATATTAAAACTAATGCCCAATTCAATTCACAAACAGGTTCTCAAGGTGATTCACCCAAGGTGCTAGATAAAGCATGCTGTGCACTCCACCACCAACATCCTGGAGGCTTACCAGATATGTATAGGAAAACCGCCTATGGCTTATCCCCAGCCAGGGGTGCAGGGAATTCCCCACAAGATCTCTACTTCAATACTCCCAATAGATGATGTCCAAAAACGATTGGCAGTTGGAAATACAGATCATAAAAAACAAAAGGGCTCACATAGCGTGATACTGTATAGGAAAACTTTTAATAAAAGGATAAAAAAACTACTCACAATGGCTGAGCAATTTCGTACACTTAATAGCCGGCATATGTGTCTCACAGGTAACACGATCAGATTGCGGTGACGTCAGCGCGCCCTCCCGAAGTACGTTTCGTCATTACCAGACGTCGTCCAAGGGATCCCGTGACGAAACGTACGTCGGGAGGTCACGCTGACGTCACCGCAATCTGATCGTGTTACCTGTGAGACACATATGCCGGCTCTTAAGTGTACGAAATTGCTCAGCCATTGTGAGTAGTTTTTTTATCCTTTTATTAAAAGTTTTCCTATACAGTATCACGCTATGTGAGCCCTTTTGTTTTTTATGGGGATTAGCAACATCACACACAGGAGACTCTGCTGCACTCGGATGGATCGTTTGAAAGTGTGAAGTTTGTTATAGACACAATACAGCTCTCTGGTGATTAATGGATGCAGTTTTACATCGGGATCACGTGAGTGTAACATTTTTGATTTTATGGTAATCTATTAAAAGTTTTATTGTGCCAGGTTGTGCTTCCCTCTCTTGTGTTTTTATATGTGTTTATCAGATGATGGGGGATCTAGGTGGGGCCTGTGTACTGCTCTCTCCTTTACAATAAAGTCTCCTCTTACCCGGTGATGTGAGGCAGTGAGGTGGAGGGACTGTAATGGGTGATGTTGTCACACCTCAAACAGCTTCTCATAATATTTTAACCTCTTCAGGTCAGATGACGTCCGGCCGGATAACCCCCGATCGCGCATCCGCCGAGGACACGCATTGCGGCGATCGGTGGTACAGCGTGTCAGTCTGACACACGGCATTACCAATCTCAGTAAAGAGCCCCCGTCGCTAGCTCTTTACCATGTGATCAGCTGTGACCAATCACGGCTGATCACAGTGTAAACAGGAAGAGCTGTGTATTGGTTATCCTCTACTCGCCTCTGCAGACGTGAGTAGAGGAGAGTCAATCAGCGGCTCTTCTGACAGGGGGGTATGTGCTGATTGTTTATGAGTGCAGCCTCCCCCCAGGATCGCCACCCAGGACCACCAGGGAGTCCACCCATGGCCACCAAGGAGCCCACCCAGACACCATCAGGGAGCCCACCCAGACACCATCAGGGAGCCCACCCAAGGACCACCAGGGAGCCCACCCAAGACTACCAGGTAAGGGGCACACACCATACTATAGTGATGACATTGTGCCCATCTATGATGCCTGCCAGTGCCTCCTTATCAGTGCCCTCTATCAGTGCCTCCAATGAGTGCCCACCAGTGCCACCTATCAATGACCATCAGTGCCCATTAGTGCCACCAATCAGTGCCCATCAGTGCTGCCTATGAGTGCCCATCAGTGCCAATTATCAGTGCCATCAGTGCTGCTTATCAGTGCCGCTTATCAGTGCCCATCAGAGCTGCATATAAGTACCTCATCATCAGTGTCCATCAGTGCCAATCAGTACTGCCTCATCAGTGCAGCCTCATTAGTGCCCATCAGTGAAGGAGAAAATGTACTTATTTACAAAGTTTTATGACAGAAACAAAAAAAACTTTTTTTTCCCAAAATTTTCGTTTTTTTTTAATTTGTAGTGCAAAAAATAAAAACCCCAGAGTTGATCAAATACCACCAAAAGAAAGCTCTATTTGTGGGGAAAAAATTATAAAAATTTTGTTTGGGTATAGCGTCGCATGACCGCGCAATTGTCATTCAAAATGCAACATCGCTGAAAGCTGAAAATTGGTCTGGACGGGAAGGGGGGTAAGTGCCTGCTATGGAAGAGGTTAAAGGCCTTGTTAATCTCAGTGAAAGAGGTTCAGAGATTCCCTCCAGTTTGGCTTTAAAGAAAAGTATTAGCTGGTAAATATTGGATTGGAGAGAATACATGTTTAGTAAATAGTACTGACCATGTATGATGGAGGATCTGTAGACATGACATTGTTCTGTGTGCACAGTGGCCGGGAATGTCTATAATGTGAGCCTCGTCCTGCATGTACTGTGCACATTGATGTCACCCTGACAGCCAACTCCACCAACATAGGTCTTGGGGGCATCTGTGCCGATTGGTGTTCAGAATCACATGACAGAGACAGGACAACCAATCAGGTTATACCAGAGGTTCTGGATGGACAGTTGGATAAATGGCTCTATATTTAGGATGTATCTGGTCTATAAGCCAGAGGCTCTGGATGAACAGTTGGATAAATGGTTATATATTTAGAATATATATCCGGTCTATAAACCAGAGGCTCTGGATGGACAGTTGGATAAATGGTTCTATATTTAGGATGTATCTGGTCTATAAACCAGAGGCTCTGGATGGACAGTTGGATAAATGGTTCTATATTTAGGATGTATCTGGTCTATAAATCAGAGGCTCTGGATGGACAGTTGGATAAATGGTTCTATATTTAGGATGTATCTGGGCACACATTATAAAATAACCCCTATGATTAGTATGGTAAGTTTATGTAGTAGTGAATGTTGGAGATAAAATATGTCACAGTGACTATGGAGGAAGAGAATGGACAAAATGGGGGGGGGGGGGGGTTAGTGGGTTTAAATAGAAAAAAAATCCTATTACCGTCTTTCTTTATTTCACCGTTGTGTGCTCTCTTCTTTCCTTCACCTTTTACCTTGGACATTGTACCTTCACCTTATATAAGGTTCTCTGCTTATCTTTCATCATTTCCTGTCTGAGTGATCGACGCACAACAGGTAATATTGCTATCTTGTGGTGATTTTGATGAACTGCATCATAAGTCACATTTTTATAGCCCGCTGCCTTGTAGCTCGTCCTTATGGTGTTACATTATGTTGCATACATTATGACACACGCATATTATACTTTTTCACAGGAAATCAGGAGTGCAAATGGAAGGAAGGCAGGAACGCAAGGGTCTCTGGGATCAATGGAGCGCTTTTTGGCAGGCAGAGTTCCCCTTTAAAGCGGAGTCCCCACTGTTTTGTAAGTTTATTAAAAGTCAGCACATTACATCCATGATCCATGGTTAAAAATACACTATATTGTCAAAATTGTTAGGACGCCTGCCTTTCCACGCAAATCAACTTTAGTGGCATCCCAGTCTTAGTCCGTAGGGTTCAATATTGGGTTGGCCCACCCTTTGCAGCTATAACAGCTTCACCTCTTCTGGGAAGGCTGTCCACAAGGTTTAGGAGTGTCTATGGGAATGTTTGACCATTCTTCCAGAAGAGTATTTGTGAGGTCAGGCACTGATGTTGGACTGGCTCGCAATCTCCGCTTTAATTCATCCCAAAGGTGTTCTATCGGGTTGAAGTCAGAACACTGTGCAGGCCAGTCAAATTCCTCCAGCTCAAACTCACTCCTCCATGTCTTTATGGACCTTGGTATGTGCTCTGGTGCGCAGTCATGTTGGAACAGGAAGGGGCCATCCCCAAACTCTTCCCACAAAGCTGGGAGCATGAAATTGTCCAAAATGTCTTGGCATGCTGACGCCTTAAGAATTCCCTTCACTGGAACTAAAGGGCCAAGCCCAAGGTTCATAAACACATGGATAAGCGAGTTTGGGGTGGAGGCACTTGACTGACCTGCACAGAGTCCTGAACTCAACCCAATAGAACACCTTTGGGATGAATTAGAGCGGAGACTGCGAGCCAGGCCGTCTTGTCCAACATCAGTGCCTGACCTCACAAATGCGCTTCTGGAAGAATGGTCAAACATTCCCATAGACACTGCTCTCTCGTTTACAAAAAAGTCCCCTGAGAGCATCTTGTGTTTCAGACTCAGAGCTCCCATAGTAAAAGTGCTAAAAGCCTCTGCATTTGGATCCGTGCACCTGCTCCTTCCCGCATTTCAAACTTGGTCATGCTATTGTGTCCGCGATGGCGCCTTTTGTGCATCCACCTCTATGGGCTGCCTGCAATCTGCATGGAGGATGGGTTTAATTGCTCGTTTGAATGAGCCCATATATTTTACCAAAAACTGGGTAATAAATGATGTTTGCAGGGCCCTAAAACAGGGGTCAGCAACCTTTGTCCACTCAAGGACCGGATTCAATGTTTGTGAATGCATGGAGTGCCACATTCACCTGCTAATAAATGAAGATAATAATCTGGACCCCTTAACATTACACAACCCCACACTTCTGGACCCCTTTACATTGCACAGCCCCATACTTCTGGACCCCTTTACATTTCACAGCCCCGCACCTCTGGACCCCTTTACATTACACAGCCCCACACCTCTGGACCCCTTTACATTACACAGCCCCGCACCTCTGGACCCCTTTACATTACACAGCCCCACACCTCTGGACCCCTTTACATTACACAGCCCCGTACCTCTGGACCCCTTTACATTACACAGCCCCCCTGCATATTTCACAGCCCCCCCTGCATATTACACAGCACCCCCTGCACATCACACAGCCCCCCCCCCCCACGTTATGCTTTAAAATTGCGCACACTCGTGGAATAGCGACAAGCTACGGTACTTAAAAATCTCCATTGGTGACGCTTTAAAAATTTCTACAGGTTACC
Organism: Glandirana rugosa; assembly: GCA_018402905.1. Taxonomy (NCBI): domain Eukaryota; kingdom Metazoa; phylum Chordata; class Amphibia; order Anura; family Ranidae; genus Glandirana; species Glandirana rugosa. The sequence continues at coordinate 35,027 of BLSH010060563.1, forward strand.
AGTTTAGAGTTACAGAGGAGGACTTATGCTAGAATTATTGCTTTCGCTCTAACGATCGCAGCGATACCTCACATGTGTGGTTTGAACACCGTTAACATTTGTGGTCGAGACTGACATATGCGTTCGATTCTGCGCGCGAGCACGGAGGGATGGGACGATTTAAGTGTTTTTATTTGAATGTAAACATCCCTTGTGACAGTGATAGTCACTGACAGGTCCTTTTTATGGAGGGATCTGGGGTCTATAATGAAGATAAACATCCCCTTGTGACAGTAATATGCAGTGACAGGTCCTCTTTATGGAGAGATCTGGGGTCTATAATGAATGTAAACATCCCATGTGACAGTAATAGGGGGTGACAAGTCCTCTTTATGGAGAGATCTGGGGTCTATAATGAATGTAAACATCCCATGTGACAGTAATAGGGGGTGACAGGTCCTCTTTATGGAGAGAACTGGGGTCTATAATGAATGTAAACATCCCATGTGACAGTAATAGGGGGTGACAGGTCCTCTTTATGGAGAGATCTGGGGGTCTATAATGAATGCAAACATCCCTTGTGACAGTAATAGGCGGTGCCAGGTCCTCTTTATGGAGGGATCTGGGGTCTATAATGAATGTAAACATCCCTTGTGACAGTAATAGGCAGTGACAGGTCCTCTTTATGGAGAGATCTGGGGTCTATAATGAATGTAAACATCCAATGTGACAGTAATAGTCAGTGAAAGATCCTCTTTATGGAGGGATCTGGGGTCTATAATGAATGCAAACATCCCATGTGACAGTAATAGTCAGTGACAGATTCTATTTATGGAGGGATCTGGGGTCTATAATGAATGCAAACATCCCATGTGACAGTAATAGTCAGTGACAGATCCTCTTTATGGAGGGATCTGGGGTCTATAATGAATGTAAACATCCCTTGTGACAGTAATAGGCGGTGACAGGTCCTCTTTATGGAGAGATCTGGGGTCTATAATGAATGTAAACATCCCTTGTGACAGTAGCCAACAGTGACAGGTCCCCTTTATGGAGGGATCTGGAGTCTATAACGAATGTAAACATCCCTTGTGACAGTAATATGCAGTGACAGGTCCTCTTTATGGAGGGATCTGGGGTCTATAATGAATGTAAACATCCCTTGTGACAGTAATAGGCGGTGACAGGTCCTCTTTATGGAGGGATCTGGGGTCTATAATGAATGTAAACATCCCTTGTGACAGTAATAGGCGGTGACAGGTCCACTTTATGGAGGGATCTGGGGTCTATAATGAATGTAAACATCCCTTGTGACAGTAATAGTCAATGACAGGTCCTCTTTATGGAGGGATCTGGGGTCTATAATGAATGTAAACATCCCTTGTGACAGTAATAGGCGGTGACAGGTCCTCTTTATGGAGAGATCTGGGGTCTATAATGAATGTAAACATCCCTTGTGACAGTAATAGTCAATGACAGGTCCTCTTTATGGAGGGATCTGGGGTCTATAATGAATATAAACATCCCTTGTGACAGTAATAGGCGGTTCAGGTCCTCTTTATGGAGGGATCTGGGGCCTATAATGAATGTAAACATCCCTTGTGACAGTAATAGGTGGTGAAAGGTCCTCTTTATGGAGGGATCTGGAGTCTATAATGAATGTAAACATCCCTTGTGACAGTAGTCAACAGTGACAGGTCCCCTTTATGGAGGGATCTGGAGTCTATAATGAATGTAAACATCCCATGTGACAGTAATAGTCAGTGGCAGGTCCTCTTTATGGAGGGATCTGGGGTCTATAATGAATGTAAACATCTCATGTGACAGTAATAGGCAGTGACAGGTCCTCTTTATGGAGAGATCTGGGGTCTATAATGAATATAAACATCCCATGTGACAGTAATAGTCAGTGAAAGATCCTCTTTATGGAGGGATCTGGGGTCTATAATGAATGCAAACATCCCATGTGACAGTAATAGGCGGTGACAGGTCCTCTTTATGGAGGGATCCGGGGTCTATAATGAATGTAAACATCCCATGTGACAGTAATAGTCAGTGACAGATCCTCTTTATGGAGGGATCTGGGGTCTACAATGAATGCAAACATCCCATGTGACAGTAATAGTCAGTGACAGATCCTCTTTATGGAGAGATCAGGGGTCTATAATGAATGTAAACATCCCTTGTGACAGTAATAGGCAGTGACAGGTCCTCTTTATGGAGAGATCTGGGGTCTATAATGAATGTAAACATCCCATGTGACAGTAATAGTCAGTGAAAGATCCTCTTTATGGAGGGATCTGGGGTCTATAATGAATGTAAACATCCCATGTGACAGTAATAGTCAGTGACAGATCCTCTTTATGGAGGGATCTGGGGTCTATAATGAGTGTAAACATCCCTTGTGACAGTAATAGGCGGTGACAGGTCCTCTTTATGGAGAGATCTGGGGTCTATAATGAATGTAAACATCCCTTGTGACAGTAATAGGCAGTGACAGCTTCTCTTTATGGAGAGATCTGGGGTCTATAATGAATGTAAACATCCCTTGTGACAGTAATAGTCAGTGACAGATCCTCTTTATGGAGAGATCTGGGGTCTATAATGAATGTAAACATCCCTTGTGACAGTAGTCAACAGTGACAGGTCCCCTTTATGGAGGGATCTGGAGTCTATAATGAATGTAAACATCCCATGTGACAGTAATAGTCAGTGGCAGGTCCTCTTTATGGAGGGATCTGGGGTCTATAATGAATGTAAACATCTCATGTGACAGTAATAGTCAGTGGCAGGTCCTCTTTATGGAGGGATCTGGGGTCTATAATGAATGTAAACATCTCATGTGACAGTAACAGTCAGTGGCAGGTCCTCTTTATGGAGGGATCTGGGGTCTATAATGAATGCAAACATCCCATGTGACAGTAATAGTCAGTGGCAGGTCCTCTTTATGGAGGGATCTGGGGTCTATAATGAATGTAAACATCTCATGTGACAGTAATAGTCAGTGGCAGGTCCTCTTTATGGAGGGATCTGGAGTCTATAATGAATGTAAACATCCCATGTGACAGTAATAGTCAGCGGCAGGTCCTCTTTATGGAGGGATATGGGGTCTATAATGAATGTAAACATCCCATGTGACAGTAATATGCAGTGACAGGTATTCTTTATGGAGGGATCTGGTGTCTATAAAACCTCAGATCCCTCCTTTGCACTTAAAATAATTCAAAACGCCAAGTTTGGCCTTCCAAATGCTGTCATTTTTTAAAATTTGGCACCTTTAAGTCTTCTGTAAACTAGAAGTGGTGTCATGACATCGCTTCCAGGTTACTAGATCCGAGACCCGATTCTGGCTTAGTTCGGGTCTCCGTCCAGCTGGCGGACGTGCCGGCTGGTTGCTCGGGCCTCCCGGTGGGAGAGCCCAGGCGAGCCGCAGAAGGTGGCGGGGCGTCCCCACCCACTGCTTGGGGTGACAGCTGAGCGGGTTCTTAGTCGTATCGGTTGTTATCCCAAGATAGCCGACCGGGGTTAAAACGTCCGCGGGCCGGGGGGACGTGAATTCATCACGTGCACTGACGGGCCGGACATTTAGCGGCAGAGGGCCGGTTGCGGCACGCAAGCCGTAGGTTGCTGACCCCTGCTCTAAAATTTACTTTAGTGTGTTTTTAGTGAAAATTTGCACTTGCTAAACCGTTCGGCTAATATCATGTAACAAAAAAATTATTGCAAATACCGCCATTTTATTCTCCTGTGGTACCAGAATGTGCGTAAAGTATGTAAAAATAGACCAAAAATATAATCCTAACCTTCTCTTCATTCACACCTAAGCACAGGGCCGCTGATAAGGCAGCACACCCAGCCCTCCTGTAGTGGGCCCGGGCTCCATCAGTTCAAAAGGGGGGCCCGGGCGCCTTCTGAGAAGGAGGTCCAGCTGTACTGTCTTTATTGCAGACACCAATCCTCTTCTGCCTCCCCCTGCAGCCCTGCCAGCTTCTCCTCTTATTTCTCCCTTTGGCTTTACTGCAGGGGGAGTGGTTCTAGCACATGCGCCCCTTCCATCTGCAGTCTGGGCCCACCTGTGTGCCTCTTTCCCCTGCAATGCTTCCAGCTTTCCTCCTCTCCTGCTGGCGAGTGCAGGATGGATATCATTTATTGGTCCCTTCCTTTCTTGAATAAACACAGTGAGTGATTGGTACCAATCACCCCTGTGTCCATTTATCACTGTGTTTACTATGCTTCAGTTTGTCAATGACCAGGAGCCTCAAAGCGCTTCCAGTTCATTGATCTGTGCAGCTGAGGCTGCAGAGAAAGGGACTGATAAATCAATGTCCTCAGTCACTTCCAGCCGGGGGGGGGGGGGGTCAGGTAGGTTGAACGGAACCCCCGTGATTTCTAACAGCAGCCCTGCCTGTGCGTACTGGAATCACGCGATTCGGCCCCCCGAAACGTGGCAAAGCACGGGACGCATTTGTGATGCCATTATTTCTTAGGAGTGTGATTTTGCCAATCGATAAAGCGCGATAAAATCACAGCACAAATCGCGCCTGGCTTTATGACAAAGTTTGGTACATGAGATTCTTTTGCGCTTTTTTGGAGCGGAGGGAGGCCCGTTGAAATGAATGGTGGCGCTCCAAAAACGCGCCACAAAAAAAAAAAAAGCTAAAAGAAAACGCAGTGCAGCAGGTGTCGCTGCAATACGCTTAGGTGTGACTGGAACCTTAGGCCTCCTACACACACACACGGGCGTTTTTTGACGCCACATTTTTTAGCGATTTTTGCAGCTCTCCATGGCCCCATAAAAATGCCAACGTTTTTGAGCTGTAGATAGCGTCGGCGTTATTAAGCTGTATATCGAACGTGGGACCCGCACATTTCGAGGCTGTAACGTTTTGGCGTTTTTGACGGTGAGCCGGCAAAACACTCACTAACGCGCATTAACGACGACACGGTGTTAACCGGCGTTTTTGACGCTGGCATTTTCAGGTTAAAGAATAAAAGAGGAATGTGGTTTTTTTTTAAAAAAAGCCTATTGACGCCGACGCAAAATGCAGACGCTCATTAACGCCGATGCAAAATGCAGACAAAAACGCTGATTTTTGCCTGACGTCGGACCCGACGTTTTGCTAATACGCCGGTATGTATGAGGCCTTATAGTGATGACCCCCTGGAAGTGGGATTCTGTCTGTAGGGAGAGGACACATTGTACGGTAAGTGGAAGCAGGAACTCAGTCACGTGTTTCCGGAGGGAACTTCCTGTTAGTCACACCCCTCACTTTTACCTCAGAGATTACCTCAGTTACCTCAGAGATGACCTCAGTTACCTCAGAGAGATGAGTCCTCCATGTCATGGCAGGTAAGAGATCGTTCTCTGAGCCACGACTCCCATAATATCCCAAAAATATCACCTCATTCATGTTCCTGGGACACATCTGTATGTATGAGTGATATTCTATATGATAGTTCAGTCAGGTATACCTGTCTTCTCTCACAGTGATAGGCCTCCTCCATTTTATTACTTTAACCACTTCTGGACCAAGCCTATTTCTGACACTTGTAACTTACAAGTTACAATTAGTATTTTTTAGCTAGAAAATTACTTAGAACCCCCAAACATTACATATATATATATATATATATATATAATTTTTTTTTTAGCAGAGACCCTAGAGAATAAAATGGAGCTCGTTTTCAATACTTTATGTCACACACGTATTTGCGCAGCGGTCTTACAAACGCAATTTTTTTGGGAAAAAATACACTTTTTTAATTAAAAAAAAATAAGAAAATGGTAAAGTTAGCCTAATTTTTTTTCTATAATGTTAAATGTACCCAACATGTCATGCTTCAAAATTGCGCCCATGGAATGGTGACAAACTTTGGTACTTGAAAATCTCCATAGGCAACGTTTAAAAATGTATACAGGTTACCAGTTTTGAGTTGCAGAGAAGGTCTAGTGCTAGAATTATTGCTCTCGCTCTAATGATCGCGTCGATACCTCACATGTGTGGTTTGAACATCGTTTACATATGTGGGTGCGGCTTGCGTACGCGTTCGCTTCTGCGCGCGAGCTCGAAGCGACGGGGCCCTTTAAAAAAAAAATTCTTATTTATTTCACTTTTATTTTTACACTGTCAGGATATATATATAATATTGTGAGGGATTAGCTCTGGTGGGGATCACCCTTCTTGGGAAAAGGGCAGTTGAGACAGCAGTTTCTTCAAATTGGATTGCAGCCAGGTTTATTGGTAAAAAAGGTTGCATTTAAAAATAAAACATAAAATAAATCTTTGCCATCCAGGCTCTAACTATACATCTCAGCATACCTATAGGAGCGGTGTAGGGCTTCTCCCAGACACCCACAAAACAAAGTTAGTGCAAACCTTTCTTTTAGTCCAAAGCACAGAGCTCAGTGTGTCAACCCTCTCAGGCTGAACGCTCTCAAAAGTCCCAGGATAGAGCCAGGCCTTGCTCTCTTCCGTGTCTATTTAAACCACAGCTGCTAGTGGACCATCAGTGGACCACAAAACCCGGTCTGGAAGCAACCCTACCACGGTGGCTGCAAAACCTGGATCAAATTCCACCTTAATCCACTCCAAGTGAACGCATACAAGGCGACACATAGGGGTTGATTTACTAAAGCTGGAGAGTGCAAAAACGGGTGCAGCTTTGCATGCTAGCCAATCAGCTTCTAACCTCAGCTTGTTCAATCAAGCTTTGACAATAAAACCTTGAAGCTGATTGGTTTCTCTGTGGAGCTGCACTTTCAAGCTTTAGTAAATCAACCCCTTAGCGTCCATCTATGACTTCGCCTCACATACCGTCACAATATATATATATATATATATATATACACACATACATACACGCACTATATTGCCAAAAGTATTGGGACGAGTGACTTTGTCAAAAGTATTGGGACACCTGCCTTTACACGCACATGAACTTTAATGGCATCCCATCTTGCTCCGTAGGGTTCAATATTGAGTGGGCCCACCCTTTGCAGCTATAACAGCCACAAGGTTTAGGAGTGTCTATGGGAATGTTTGACCATTCTTCCAGAAGCGCATTTGTGAGGTTAGGCACTGATGTTGGAGGAGAAGGCCTGGCTCTCAGTCTCCGCTCTAATTCATCTCAAAGGTGTTCTATTGGGTTGAAGTCAGGACTCTGTGCAGGCCAGTCAAATTCCTCCACCCCAAACTCGCTCATCCATGTCTTTATGGACCTTGCTTTGTGCACTGGTGTGCAGTCATGTTGGAACAGGAAGGGACCATCCTCAAACTGTTCCCACACAGTTGGGAGCATGAAATTGTCCAAAATGTCTTGGTATGCTGACACATTAAGAATTCCCTTCACTGGAACTAAAGGGCCAAGCCCAAGGTTCATAAAGACATGGATGAGCGAGTTTGGGGTGGAGGAAGGTGTTCTATCGGGTTGAGGTCAGGATTCTGTGTAGGCCAGTCAAGTTCCTACACCCCAAACTCGCTCATCCATGTCTCTGGGAATCATGCCTATGGCTGTCAGAGTCTTGCAATGCCTCATGGGAGGTCCACAACAGCTGGAGCACTAAGGTTGCCTGCCTCCACTTTAATCCCTTATCATACCTTAATGGTTATATGTGCTTCTTGGCATAAAAATAAAGAAATGAGTATGGAACACAACCATTGTGACTTAATATGTTTCTTGCCACACACAACCCATTAAATGAGCGCATCGGCATTATGCTTCTATGGTAGACTTTTTTTCCCATTACATACAGTTCAGTCCAACATGATGATCGTCTCATAGGGATAACAAATTGGTCCAAGTATCTTCTGGAGCCCAGAGAGTGATCCAACAAACGGGTCTCAGCGGAGCACAATTTATTCTGCAAACCAGAACTACCCAGGTCACCAATCCCTCAGGCAACCTCCCTGATACTTTTTCGATCATAACCTTCTCACCAAAATGTCAAAGCAACACAATAAGAATGGCCTAACCTTCTACTTCCCTCCTTTTTGTTTTATTTCACCCTTATTTTGGAGTAATTACGACTTTAAGGACAATGAATGTCATTTTTGACGAAACATATAAGAGCGGACACGTGTGGGATTGGACCTTCTGGACTCTACATCTCCCTAATAAAACGCCTATGGATGACTCTCCACGAACTGAGCCTATTCCAATCACCAATTATCTAAACACAATGGTCATTTGTTTAAAAAAAAATGGACTCAGAATACTGTAAAGTGTGGAGATTTCTGGTTTATTTGACAAAATTGGAATAACTGAGACACAAAAGACAAATCTTGATAGGATTGGACGTTGCAGCATTTTATTGTCTATGTATTGCTGCTGTTGCTTGTTTGTTGCCCACGTTTTGCTGCGGTTGTCCATGTTTTGTGATGATAGCCAGCGTGTCACCGGTCTTTCCAGCTGCTAGTAAATATCCACGGAACCGGCAGATAGATCACACAGCCCTGCGGTGCTGACTGATTTAGTGCCTTGGCTTATGAATGGAGCTGAACTTACCCCATGGTAGACGGTGAATGATAGCGCTCATCTCCAGGACCCACCTCCTGCCAGAACTGAGCGATGTCAATCAGCCCTCATTAAATATTCATGTCTTGCTAGCAGCATGGTTGGACAGCAGAGGTGGAGGGGGCAGGTGGTCCGACCATGCTGCTCATGCAACCACAGGGTGGATCAAAATGGAGCCAAGTGTTCCAAGCATTTGGTCTCCTGGGGGATTTAATAATCATTTTAAAGTAACAATACTTCTTTAACCACTTTCATCGCTGTCACTCTTTGAATGACAATTGCGTGGTCGTGCAATGGTGTACCCATGTGACATTTTTATCATGTTTTTCACACAAATAAAGCTTTCTTTTGGCGGTATTTAATCACGGCTGGGGTTTTTTTTTTTTTTTTGCTAAACAAATGAAAAAAGACTGAAAATTTTGAAAAAAAAAATTTTGCAAACAGGTAATTTTTCTCCTTCACTGATAGGCGTTGATGAGGCTGCACTGATGAGGTGGCACTGGTGGGCCCTGATGAGGCTGCATTGATGGGCATTGATGAGGCTGTACTGATGGGCACTGATAGGTGGCAATGATGAGCACTGATGGGCGCTGATGAGGTTGCACTGATAGGTGGCAATGATGAGCACTGATGGCCACTCATGAGGCTGCATTGATAGATGGCACTGATGAGCGTGATGAGGCTGCACTGATGAGCACTGATAGATGGCACTGATGAGTCTGCACTGATGAGCACTGATGAGGCTGCACTGATGAGCATTGATAGGTGACACTGATGAGGCTGCACTGATGGGTGCTGATAAGGCTGCACTGATGGGTGGCACTGATGGGGCGGCACTGGTGGGCACTGATGGGCCCTGATAGGTGGCAATGATGAGCACTCATAGGTGGCACTGATGGCCGCAGATTAGGCTGCACTGGTGGGCATTGATGAGGAGACACTGATAGGTTTAGTTGTTTCGTTTCTTTATTTACATAAACTCGTTTAGTTAGATTTGTTTCATTCGTTTAATTTGTTTTCGGAATTTGTTTTGTTTATTCGTTTTCGAATTCGAATCCTTTTCCAATTTCCTAGGAGAATGGGGTGGAGTGGAAAGTGGAGGAATAGAATGGAAAAAGATAGAATACAATAGAGGGGATTATGACAGAAATTGAAAGAATATAATGTGGTGGAGTGAAACAGAGCTGTTTTACTGTTGTATTCTATTCTATTTTGTTCTCTTTGGAAATTGTAAAACTATTCAAATTCGAGGACTTTTCAAAATCGAATTAAAAAACTATTCAAATTCTAAAAGTATTCGAAAATTATTCAAATTTCGTCAGAATTTTCTTTTTATTTGTTATTTCGGATTCATTTAAATTCGGTACTATTGTCATTCAGAAATTGAGGTACATCTGAATTTCCGAAAATTCGTCCGAATTTTAATTCGCAACGAAACGAACTGCACATGTCTACTGATAATCAGTGCCAAAGTACCGGCTTGTGTTTACATTGTGTAATCAGTAATTGGACACAGATGATCAGGTGGAAAGGGCCGATGTGATTGGCGGGCAAAGTAGCCAGCAGCTATAGTGCTGGCAGGAAGGGGTTAATCATGTGGGTTTTTTTCCATGGACTTGAATGGTTCCATCTGCTAAATGTCACCGCACATTTGTCAACAGAATAAACAGCCTGTGTGTTCTCTGATGTCTAATTAGATTTTCTTCAGGTGTAAAACATTTCCCGCACGCTGATCATAAAAATGGCCTCTTCCCTGGTGTTTAAAAATGCTTCCTCTCCAAGTGAAATGTTCCCCACAGTCTGACTATTGAAAAGGGTGTTAGCCCGTGTGAACTCTCTGGTGTCTAAGAAGCTCTCCCTGCTGACTAAAACATTTCCCGCACTCTGCACATAAGTAAGGACGCTCGCCAGTGTGAGTTCTCTGGTGTTTATGAAGGTCGCCTTGCTGAATGAAGCATTTTCCACACTCTGAACATGAGAAAGGGCGCTCCCCTGTGTGAATTCTCTGGTGTCTAAGAAGGTTGCTTTTTGCAGTGAAAGGTTTTCCACACTCTGAACAAGAGAAAGGATGCTCACCTGTGTGGCTTCTCTGATGTTTCAGAAGGCTTCCTTTCTGAATGAAATCTTTCCCACACTCTGTACATGAGAAAGGCCGCTCACCCGTGTGAATTCTCTGGTGCAACTGAAGTGTATATTTCTGTATGAAACATTTCCCGCACTCTGAACACAGATAGGGACGCTCACCTGTGTGACACCTATGGTGTTTACGAAGGCTTACTTTGTGCCTAAAACATTTCCCGCACTCTGGGCACGAATAAGGACGCTCGCCCGTGTGAATATTCTGGTGTTCAACAAGACTTTGTTTCTCAGTGAAGCATTTCCCGCACTCTGGACATGAATAGGGACGCTCGCCCTTGTGAATTTTCAAGTGTGTAACAAGGCTTCCTTTCTGAGTGAAACATTTCCCGCACTCTGGACATGAATAGGGACGTTCACCTGTGTGAATTCTCAGGTGTGTTTGAAGTGTATGTTTTTGCATGAAACATTTTCCGCACTCTGGACACAGATAAGAACGTTCACCCGTGTGAATATCCTGCTGTTTGACGAGGCTTCTTTTACCAATTAAACATTTTCCAGTCTTTGGACATGAATAGGGATGCTCACCTGTGTGATTTTTTTGGTGTCTATAAAGTTTTTGGGGACACTCGCCCATGTGAACTCTCTGATGTCTAAGAAGGTTTTTGTTTTTAGGGAAAGATTTCCCACACACTGAACATGACAATGAACACTCTCCTGTGTGAAGTCTTTCATGGCTTAGAGAAGATTCCTTGGCATTGGATGGATCTGTTGACCTCTCCATACCATCAGAGCTTAGGCGTCCATATGGAGGTACAATATGCGGCATTTTAGATGATACCTGAAGATTAGAGGGATCCATTGATCTCTGTATATTCTGAGTAATGACCTTTTCTCCTGGAAAGTGTTGTGTGATGTCTTTATATTTTGAGTTATAATCTGGAGATAAAATAGAATGTTCCTCAGAGATATTCCATCCACCTGTTTGAGAACAATTTTAAAATGCATTTTATAAGTATTCTTATTCATTTTTCTCAACCTCTCTTTGGAAATATGAGAACAGAGATGGACTTTTTTGTAAAGTGTACAGTGCTGATGGTCAACTTATTAGTCATAGGGGGGCTCAAGTACGGACCTGAGCCATTGAGAGCCTCTTGTGCTTCAGGTTGTGGGATACAGACCTACTTCTCAGACCTGTCTGTGCCTGTACCAGAGAGAGAAGCAACCAATAATTAAAGACCCTGATGACTGCAGACCACTGAGTGCCCAGGACAACGGTATACACTTCACGGTATACCAGTAATGGTGAGTGGATTCAGCTGTTTTTGTTCAACTGCTAGAGATCCAATACAACTGCAGACTGGCGTTGCCTAACAGCCCTAAAAATAATTCTTTGTATGCAGCCTTAAAGAGCAGGTAACACATGCACCACCATACAGTTTGGGCCCCACCGTTAACTGGGTATACAGAGGAAGGAGACATCTCTCTATTGGGTTCCATCCATCTGTAGGAAACACATACACTGACTGAATACATTGTTTCTATGAATTTAGCAGATAGGGAATCTAGGTGAACCCTTCCGTACGGCTCTCTCCTTTACAATAAAGTCTACTTTATATTGAGGAATGGAGATGGACCGTTCATATGGTGTACCTCCACCCCATTTGTTGGGAATGTGATGTTATATTGAGGAATAGAGATGGACATTTCATATGTTGTACAGCATCTCCTCCTCATTTGTTGGGAACATGACGTTATATTGAGGAATGGAGGTGGACCTTTCATATGGTGTACAGTATCTCCTACCCAATTTTTTGGGAACATGACATTATATTGAGGAATGGAGATGGACCTTTTATATAATGTACAGTATCTCCTCCTCATTTGTTGGTAACATGACGTTATATTGAGGAATGGAGATGGACCTCTCATATGGTGTACAGTATCTCCTCCTCATTTGTTGGGAACATGACGTTATATTGAGGAATGGAGATGGGCCTTCCATATAGTGTACAGTATCTCCTCCTCATTTGTTGGGAACATGACGTTATATTGAGGAATGGAGATGGACCTCTCATATGGTGTACAGTATCTCCTCCTCATTTGTTGGGAACATGACGATATATTGAGGAATGGAGATGGACCTTTCATATGGTGTACAGTATCTCCTCCTCATTTGTTGGGAACATGACGATATATTGAGGAATGGAGATGGACCTCTCATATGGTGTACAGTATCTCCTCCTCATTTGTTGGGAACATGACGTTATATTGAGGAATGGAGATGGACCTTTCATATGGTGTAGAGTATCTCCTCCTCATTTGTTGGGGACATGACGTTATATTGAGGAATGGAGATGAACCTTTCATATGGTGTACAGTATCTCCTCCTCATTTGTTGGGAACATGACATTATATTGGAGGAATAGAGATGGACCTTTCATATGGTGTACAGTATCTCCTCATTTGTTGGGAACATGACATTATATTGAGGAATGGAGATGGTCCTTTCATATGGTGTACAGTATCTCCTCCTCATTTGTTGGGAACATGACATTATATTGGAGGAATAGAGATGGACCTTTCATATGGTGTACAGTATCTCCTCCTCATTTGTTGGGAACATGACGTTATATTGAGGAATGGAGATGGATCTTTCATATGGTGTACAGAATCTCCTCCTCATTTGTTGGGAACATGACGTTATATCGAGGAATGGAGATGGACCTTTCATATGGTGTACAGTATCTCCTCCTCATTTGTTGGGAATGTGACATTATATTGTGGAATGGAGATGGACCTTTCATATGGTGTACGGTATCTCCTCCTCATTTGTTGGGAATGTGACATTATATTGTGGAATGGAGATGGACCTTTCATATGGTGTACGGTATCTCCTCCTCATTTGTTGGGAACATGACATTACATTGAGGAATGGAGATGGACCTTTCATATGGTGTACAGTATCTCCTCATTTGTTGGGAACAAGACGTTATATTGAGGAATGGAGATGGACCTTTCATATGGTGTACAGTATCTCCTCCTTATTTGCTGGGAACATGACGTTATATTGAGGAATGGAGATGGACCTTTCATATGGTGTACAGTTTTTCCTCCCCATTTGTTGGGAACATGATGTTATATTGAGGAATGGAGATGGACAATCAGTAAGTTAAAATTACCTTCTCAAATTAATTTGCCATTTCTTCTTTGTCATTTACAATAAAGTCTCCTCTTACCCGGTAATGTGAGGGGCGGCTGATTGTCCATCATGACGTCCTTGTAGAGATCCTTGTGTCCTTCTAAATACTCCCACTCCTCCATGGAGAAATAGACAGTGACATCCTGACACCTTATAGGAACCTGACACACACAATGATACAGTCACCATCCAGACACATCCCTTGTCTGTTACTGGATAATGTCCCAGAATTCCCAGCACCGCTCACCTCTCCTGTCAGCAGCTCCATCATCTTCTTGGTGACTTCTAGAATCTTCTTCTTGCTGTTTCTCTCAAGTGTCAGAAAGGAAGGTGGAGGCACAGTGATGGGTGATGCCCCATGAAGACAGATGTTGGGTGTAAATGGATCACCAGACAATTTCTTTACTACTTTATAATCCTGAGTAAAAGGAGAAAATAATGATTTCCCATAATCCTCCTCACCTCTCCAATCAGCTTGGTGTTTTATTAAAAGAAATAACAGTGATGTCATGTGACCCCGCCCAGAATCCTCCTCACCTCTCCGGTCAGCAGGTAGATGATCTCCAGGGTGAGGTCCAATATCCTCTCAGTCACTTGGCTTCTGTCTTTGTCCATCCTTATTGATTTGGTCATGTGACCTAAAGAGGACACTCCTCTCTGTCGACAAACGGATAATTCTTTACTTAAACCCAAGCTTCTTATCATAGGTTTGGATAAACGGTTTAGATCAGGCATGCCAAACCTATCTTTTATATGCTGTATGTGGCCCTCTTAGTCCCACTCTGTGGTCTTCAGTGGTTTAAGAATAAAAAAATTGTACTGAATGCTATTCTCCAGTTGATAAGAAAAAAATTCTTACATAATTTAGCATGTAAATAGTTCAGGAACTGTTCTATGGCTCCTTTTTTCGGGGGAATAAAACTTCTAAGTTTCAATGTCATTATAAGGTTATTTCCCAAACTGTTATAATATTTTTATAGAATTAAAGGAGAAATGCAGAACAGCAACACCAACAGTGCCTTCAGGGAGATCTTGCTATGAAAGCCTTGCACGATCTCAGGACAGAGGTTTATTTTTTTACCAAGAACTTTCCACTAACTGTGAGGTGTAAGTATTCCATTTATCTGGACTATAAACCAAAGGTTCTGGATGGAGAGTTGGATAAATGGCTCTATATTTAGGATGTATCCGGTCTATAAACCAGAAGCTCTGGATGGACAGTTGGATAAATGGCTCTATATTTAGGATGTATCCGGTCTATAAACCAGAGGCTCTGGATGGACAGTTGCATAAATGGCTCTATATTTAGTATGTATCTGGTCTATAAACCAGAGGGGTTGACAGGTAGGTCTCGGAGACCAAATATCTGGTCTATGTAGGATTTATATCTCGGTAAATAGGTTGACAGGTAGGTCTCGG
>BLSH010060563.1:53387-67329 GCA_018402905.1 Glandirana rugosa
TATCTAACTCCCCCCACCCCCCTGCTAGCACTAGTCCTCTCTCCAGCACATACAGTATCTGACCTCTGCATTTTGTGCATTAATTATTTCTGACCCCTGCATTCCGTGTAAAACACTCACAATTCAGCCTCGCGCACTGTTCACCAGGGCGTGCTATCTGTGCCACATTACTGCTCTCTTTTGCGCCACCAAAAGTATCACAGGTCTTTTATGATCTTATAGTGTATACTCCCAAAAAAAAATGCCGCCGCTAAAGTGTTCGGGTTTGGCTTGAAGAAAAGGTGGCAACCCTAGCAGGGACTGATGTGAATGTACAATACGTAAAAGCGATGCGTAGATTGTTGGTGCTGTAAATAAATAATATTTTAACAACTGCGTCTTACACCATTCTGTTTTATTTTGTGTATATTCTACGTAAGCTAAAACAATGAAGTATAGTGAAAATAATTGTATTGTGTAGCATATTAATAATCTCAGTGTCTACAAAGGCCTAACTGCACCGCTCAGCGCACAGTAAAAAATGAAGTTCCCAAAAACATACAGTGGAACCTTGGATTGTGAGTAATGCGGTTTCCCAATACGAGCTGTTTTTTTTTAAAAAAAATCCTGACTCGTTTTGCGAACGCTGTCTCGCAAAACGAGCAGGATTCAAGCCTTTGCGTATGCAATACTGTATGTGGCCAGAGGTGCGGGGGCGCTGGTGAGGCTCGGAGACGCTGGGATCACCCAATAAAGTTGACAGTTCCTGAGCGTCTTGAGCCTCACCAGTGCCCCCCGCACCTCTGGCCACATGCAGTACTGCATACACCAGTGCCCCCGCACCTCTGACCACATACAGTACTGCATATACCAGCGCCCCTGCACCTCTGGCCACATACAGTATTGCATACACCAGCGCCCCTGCACCTCTGGCCACATATAGTATTGCATACACCAGCGCCCCCGCACCTCTGACCACATACAGTACTGCATACACCAGCGCCCCTGCATCTTTGGCCACATGCAGTACTGCATACACCAGCGCCCCTGCACCTCTGGCCACATACAGTATTGCATACACCAGTGCCCCTGCACCTCTGGCCACATACAGTATTGCATACACCAGTGCCCCTGCACCTCTGGCCACATACAGTACCGCATACACCAGCGCCCCCGCACATCTGACACCATACAGTACTGCATACACCAGCGCCCCTGCATCTCTGGCCACATACAGTATTGCATACACTAGGGCCCCTGCACCTCAGGCCACATACATTACTGCATACACCAGCACCCCTGCACCTCTGGCCACATACAGTACTGCATACACCAGCGCCCCCACACCTCTGGCCACATACAGTACTGCATACATCAGCGCCCCCGCGCTTCTGGTCACATACAGTACTGCACAGACAAGCAGTGGTTGTGGAACGAGTCATCTGAGTCTCCATTGTTTCCTGTGAGGAAACGTGCTTTGATATATGAGTGCTTTGGATTACAAGCATTCTACTGGAACGATTTATGCTCGTAATCCGAGGTTCCACTGTATGTAGAAAGCATATATATGATGTATATGACATAAATTGATGTACATAAAAGCAGCCAATAAATAAAACATAAATATACACGTAAGTAAAAAAAGTCCTTAGTCCATATGACAAAGTTCCAATACTCAAAGCAGTGCTCCAATCAAATACAGTGGAACCTTGGATTACAAGCATAATCCGTTACAGGAGAATGCTTGTAATCCAAATCACTTGTATATCAAAACAAAGTTTTCCCATAGGAAACAATGGAAACTCATATAATTCGTTCCAAAGTGACTACTTGTCAGTGCAGTACTGTATGTGGCTAGAGGTGCGGCCGTGCTGGTGAGGCTTGGATACATTCGGAAAGGCTCAGGAACTGTTGCCACTTTTGGCATTTCCGAGTATTTCTGACTATTTCCGATGGCTTCCGAGCCTCACCAGCGCCCCCCGCACCTCTGGCCACATGCGGCATTGCATGCACAGAGGCTTAATCCTGCTCAATTTGCAAGACAGCGCTTGCAAACCGGTCAGGATTTTTTTTAAAACAAATACTCTTATTGCGAAACGCTCATTAACCGTGTTACTCTCAATCCGAGGTACCACTGTATACGATGTATATGATATAAAACTATGTACATAAAACAAATATACACGTAAGTAAAAAAAGCCCTTAGGCCATATAGACAAAGTTCCAATACTCAAAGCAGCGCTCCAATCAAATAAATGAAATATGACCGGCATTCTACTTAATCATTAATAGGCATAGACCGTCCACCACCACGTGAAACTCGCTCCCCTAGGGGTTCACACTTACCAAAGGGATGCAATTCAAAAGCCTTGAACACACCAGGTGCCTCCTGTTTGGTCCGGTTATCTCAAACAGCTTATCGCGCAGGGTGGTTTAGTCATGTAAAAAAAAGGCACCACATAGCGTGATACCCTTTTAAAATTTATCTAAGACGACCACCCCCCCTAAAAACACACTAACACAACATAAATTGTAACAGGCATTTGGTTAAAAAATCAAACTGTGTGTTATCAGTAGGGAATGGCGTCTGCCATCCACCGCGTTGATAGTATCTGGCTGTAGTAACACGCACCCGTTACTTCAGGTCCCCAAAAGGTCACGCACTGACGCATTTCGTCACCACGACTTCAACAGAGAGCATGACCAAACGGCGTGGCGTACCAGCATTTATAAGATAACCCAGCATTATTTGAACCCCAAAATGATCACCGCCTTACTTTGCAAGCTTGCTCGTTAACGGAATCACAATCTATAACTATAGATTCCCAGCAGGGTTGTTGGCTGCAGTTGTCGTAACCTCTTCGTGCGTCCAATGTACATCAGCCCACACGGACATTCTAAAGCGTAAACTATGTGGGTAGTGTTGCATGTAATGAATTCGAAAATTTCTAATTCTCTACCATCAGAAGGTGAGGTGAAACTCTCCACTCCTGTCATTGGCCTGGCGAGATAAAGATAAAGAAAACATCAAGAATATTTAACTACAGGTGCTTTTTGTCCCGCCATGGAGTCCCGTTTGCTGTTTCGCAAAATGGCTTACCAGGTGACCAGAACCAGACACTTCATGGCCACTCTTATTGAGACCAACTTATGCCAGTTTGGGCTGTGGTATTAGACTTGTGTATAAAGAGTAGACCACCCCCAAGCCAACTCCCTATGCCATATGACCCCTCAAGGACTTGACCTCTTAACAATAACATTCCTTTGGAATACGGTAAAGCTATGCCTAGGTCTTTATATGGATCTTTGACCAGGATGTGGAGGCTTAAAATTGATTAGTGAGCCACAATATGAACCAACAATAATAGGGAAATATGAAATACGTAATTTCCCCAACACCTCTCTACATGCTTTACACTTCCTACATGCAAAGAAGCCATCATGGTCCCAAAAGGATGGAGGTGTGGTGGGTGGGTCCAGAATTTTCTTCACCACCCTATCACCAAAACTAGGGGCCTTTCTATATACAGTATAAATTTAGGGGCAGCTGGAACTACTGGTTTTAATGTTTTGTCCATTATATATAGTTAGGATGTATCCGGTCTATAGACCAGAGGCTCTTGGTGGACAGTTGGATAAATGGTTCTATATTTAGGATGTATCCAGTCTATAAACCAGAGGCTCTTGGTGGACAGTTGGATAATTGGTTCTATATTTAGGATATATCTGGTCTATAAACCAGAGGCTCTGGATGGACAGTTGGATAAATGGTTCTATATTTAGGATTTATCTGGTGTATAAACCAGAGGCTCTGGATGGACAGTTGGATGAATGGCTCTATATTTAGGATGTATCTGGTCTATAAACCAGAGGCTCTTGGTGGACAGTTGGATAAATGGTTCTATATTTAGGATGTATCCGGTCTATAAACCAGAGGCTCTGGATGGACAGTTGGATAAATGGCTCTATAATTAGGATGTATCCGGTCTATAAACCAGAGGCTCTGGATGGACAGTTGGATAAATGGTTCTATATTTAGGATGTATCTGGACACATATTATAAAATAACTCCAATATACAGGATGTGAGGTGTCTGTAGTGAATGTTGGAGATAAAAGACATCACAGAGTCTCTTCTGTACTTCCTTCGCTTCCAATGTGTGATCTCGCTCACTTGCGATTATTTTAGCAGCTACATCCTACGTTATGTTTTCGTATTTTGGCTGCCGCCCTGGTCATTCCTCCATTATGTTGCGTACATTATGACACATACAATATACTTCAGTTAAAATGGAATTGACGATAAATTATATTGACAAATTTTCTGTTCTTTTGGAAGTCTCAGACCAATATCCTCATGCACCTCCACAGAGCCAAAAGTTCAGATTCAATGCCAAACTGGACAAGTTTATTGCCAAGTCAAAAGACCCTCGGGCCTTCGTTGTGGATACTCTGGCGACTCTGTAGGATAAGTTTAACCTATTTTACCCCTTTCCTCTTCTACAGCTTCTCCATCATCTGCTTCACAGGTTCAAGATGAAGGGTATTCCAGGTATTCTCATTGCACTGAATGGGCCCAGGAAGATGTGGTACTCAGACTCCTGGCAGACTCTCCGTGGGCCCTTCAGGATCATCCAGACCTTCTGTTCCAAGGGCCGGTCCATCATCCGAGTTTGTCTTTCTTTTTATAAACTTCATCTTTGTACACATTTTAATGCACTTCCCACCTTGGATTATTGAATCTTGAACTTAATAAATGGCTCCCGGTACTAAGCCAAGATCCATATTGCTGGATGTATTGTTGCACCTCCAATGTAACAGACATGCTTCCCACTGATCACCAATGTAAGGGACATTCTTCCCACTGATCACCAATGTAAGGGCATTCTTCCCGCTGATCACCAATGTAAGGAGCATTCTTCCCACTGATCACCAATGTAAGGAGCATTCTTCCCACTGATCACCAATGTAAGGGACATTCTTCCCACTGACCACCACTGTAAGGGACATTCTTCCCACTGACCACCAATGTAAGGGACATTCTTCCCACTGACCACCAATGTAAGGGACATTCTTCCCACTGATCACCAATGTAAGGGACATTCTTCCCACTGATCACCAATGTAAGGGACATTCTTCTCACTGATCACCAATGTAAGGGACATTCTTCCCACTGATCACCAATGTAAGGAGCATTCTTCCCACTGACCACCAATGTAAGGAGCATTCTTCTCACTGACCACCAATGTAAGGGACATTTTCCCCACTGGCACCAATGTAAGGAGCATTCTTCCCACTGACCACCAATGTAAGGGCCATTCTTTCCACTGACCACCAATGTAAGGGCCATTCTTTCCACTGACCACCAATGTAAGGGCCATTCTTTCCACTGACCACCAATGTAAGGGGCATTCTTCCCACTGACCACCAATGTAAGGGCCATTCTTTCCACTGATCACCAATGTAAAGGGCATTCTTCCCACTGATCACCAATGTAAGGGGAATTCTTCCCACTGACCACCAATGTAAGGAGCATTCTTCCCACTGACCACCAATGTAAGGGGCATTCTTTCCACTTACCACCAATGTAAGGGCCATTCTTTCCACTGACCACCAATGTAAGGGGCATTCTTCCCACTGACCACCAATGTAAGGGCCATTCTTTCCACTGATCACCAATGTAAGGGGAATTCTACCCACTGACCACCAATGTAAGGGGCATTCTTCCCACTGACCACCAATGTAAGGGACATTCTTCCCACTGGCCACCAATGTAAGGAGCATACTTCCCACTGACCACCAATGTAAGGGACATTCTTTCCACTGGCCACCAATGTAAGGGACATTCTTCCCACTGACCACCAATGTAAGGTACATTCTTCCCACTGACTACCAATGTAAGGGCCATTATTTCCACTGATCACCAATGTAAGGGGAATTCTTCCCACTGATCACCAATGTAAGGGGAATTCTTCCCACTGACCACCAATGTAAGGGGCATTCTTCCCACTGACCACCAATGTA
This sequence comes from Glandirana rugosa, assembly GCA_018402905.1. NCBI lineage: Eukaryota > Metazoa > Chordata > Amphibia > Anura > Ranidae > Glandirana > Glandirana rugosa. The sequence continues at coordinate 59,390 of BLSH010060563.1, forward strand.
AGGGCCATTCTTTCCACTGATCACCAATGTAAGGGGAATTCTTCCCACTGACCACCAAGGTAAGTGGAATTCTTCCCACTGACCACCAATGTAAGGGACATTCTTCCCACTGGCCACCAATGTAAGGAGCATACTTCCCACTGACCACCAATGTAAGGGACATTCTTTCCACTGGCCACCAATGTAAGGGACATTCTTCCCACTGGCCACCAATGTAAGGAGCATACTTCCCACTGATCACCAATGTAAGGGGAATTCTTCCCACTGACCACCAAGGTAAGGGGAATTCTTCCCACTGACCACCAATGTAAGGGACATTCTTCCCACTGGCCACCAATGTAAGGGACATTCTTCCCACTGACCACCAATGTAAGGAGCATTCTTCCCACTGACCACCAATGTAAGAGACATTCTTCCCACTGGCCACCAATGTAAGGAGCATACTTCCCACTGACCACCAATGTAAGGGACATTTTTTCCACTGGCCACCAATGTACGGAGCATTCTTCCCACTGACCCCCAATGTAAGGGACATTCTTTCCACTGACCACCAATATAAGGGACATTCTTTCCACTGGCCACCAATGTAAGGGACATTCTTTCCACTGGCCACCAATGTAAGGAGCATTCTTCCCACTGGCCACCAATGTAAGGAGCATTCTTCCCACTGACCCCCAATGTAAGGGACATTCTTCCCACTGACCACCAATGTAAGGGACATTCTTCCCACTGACCACCAATGTAAGGAGAATTCTGACCACCAATGTAAGGAGCATTCTCCCCACTGATCACCAATGTAAGGGACATTCTTTCCACTGATCACCAATGTAAGGAGCATTCTTCCCACTGACCACCAATGTAAGGGACATTCTTCCCACTGACCACCAATGTAAGGAGCATTCTTCCCACTGATCATCAATGTAAGGGAAAATAAATTTTTTTATGTCTCAATTTGACAACCTGACACCAATATACTCTTTAAACCACTGATTATGAAGATGAAGATAATGACTTTGCATTTCTTCTTTATTTTAGAAAATCAGCATACCAAACGAACATACAATAAAAAGGAGATTTGAAATCAAATCTGGGGTAATTAAGTTTAAAAATATTTTAATTTATTATTAGTTAAACATTATCTGGACCAATGAAAAGCCAGCTTCTAGCTTTGACATGCAACAGCAACTTAAAAAAGGTCCATTGAGGAAAGAGAACTATGGGTCAGATTGGATGTTCCTGTACATGTCATAGATATGTTTTGCCATGCCTTTGTTTGATGTCTGTGTATTTGTAAGCTTGTCCTTGCCCATTTGTTGCCATATGTATTGTTATGGTTGCCCATTTGTTGCCCCATGTATTGATGTGGTTGCCCATTTTTTGCCCTAAGTATTGTTATGGTTGCCCAATTGTTACCTCAAGTACAGTTATGGTTGCCCATTTGTTTCCCCATATATTGTTATGGTTGCCCATTTTTTGCCCCAAGTACGGTTATGGTTGCCCATTTGTTGCCCCAAGTACTGTTATGGTTGCCATTTGTTGCCCCAAGTACTGTTATAGTTTCCCATTTGTCGATCCATGTAGTTTTATGGTTTCCCATTTGTTGCTCCGAGTATTTTTATGGTTGCCCATTTGTTTCCCCATGTATTGTTATGGTTGCCCATTTGTTTCCCCATGTATTATTATGGTTGCCCATCTGTTTCCCCATGTATTGTTATGGTTGCCCATCTGTTTCCCCATGTATTATTATGGTTGCCCATTTGTTTCCCCATGTATTGTTATGGTTGCCCATCTGTTTCCCCATGTATTGTTATGTATGCCCATTTGTTTCCCCATGTATTGTTATGGTTGCCCATTTGTTTTCCCATGTATTGCTATGGTTGCCCATTTGTTTCCCCATGTATTGTTATGGTTGCCCATTTGTTTCCCCATGTATTGCTATGGTTGCCTATTTGTTTCCCAATGTATTATTATGGTTGCCCATTTGTTTCCCCATGTATTGTTATGTGTGCCCATTTGTTGCCCTGAAATTTATTTGTGCCACATCTCTGGTGCTTTATGGCATACAGAGTGCACTACTTGAGTTCATCGTTCCAGATAATCTGAGGCTCATGAGGTTACAAAATGTATGTATACCTATGTCTCCAATGTTCCAGGGAGTACATACCTACCATGCCTGTTAGGAAGGGTATGCCTTCTCCTTGCCATGTTAGCCTGTGTGTATTCTCTGGTGTTTCAGAAGTCTGGCTCTTTAAGTGAAACATTTCCCACACTGTGAACATCATTAGGGACGTTCATCTGTGTGAGTTCTCTGGTGTCTAACAAGGCTTATTTTCTCAGTGAAACATTTCCTGCACTCCAAACATGGATAGGGACGTTCACCTGTATGATATCTCTGATGTCTAAGAAGGCTTGCTTTCTGACTGAAACAATTCCCGCACTCTGAGCACGAATAGGGACGCTCCCCCGTGTGAATTCTTTGGTGTGTATGAAGGTTTCCTTTGAGAGTGAAACATTTTCCACACTCTGTACATGAATAGGGACCCTCACCAGTGTGGCTTCGCTGATGTTTAAGAAGGTCTCCTTTCTCAAGGAAACATTTCCCGCACTCTGGGCAAGAATAGGGATGTTCACCAGTGTGGCTTTTCTGATGCTTTAGAAGCTCTGCTTTCATCTTGAAACCTTTCCCACACTCTGAACATGAATAGGGACGCTCACCTGTGTGAATTCTCTGATGTCTAAGAAGGCTTCCTCTCTCAGTGAAACATTTTCCACACTCTGCACATGAGAAAGGGCGCACACCTGTGTGATATCTCTGGTGTGTAAGAAGGCTCGCTTTCTGAATAAAACATTTCCCACACTCTAGGCAGGAAAAGGGACGCTCACCCGTGTGAATTTTCTGGTGTGTAAGAAGGTTTTTTTTGAGAGTGAAACATTTTCCACACTCTGAACATGAATGAGGACCCTTGCTAGTGTGACTTTTCTGATGTTTAAGAAAGTCTCCCTTCTGAACGTAACACTTCCCACACTCTGGACATGAATAGGGATGCGCCCCGGAGTGAATTTTCTTGTGTGTAACAAGGCTTCTTTTCCGAGTAAAACATTTCCCGCACTCTGGACACGAAAAAGGACGTTCACCTGTGTGAATCCTCTGGTGTCTAAGAAGGTCTCCTTTCTCGGTGAAGCTTTTCCCGCACTCTGAACATGAATAGGGACGCTCACCTGTGTGACTTCTTTGGTGTCTAATTAGCCTTGGTTTGTCAATGAAATGTTTCCCGCACTCTGTACATGAATGGGGGCGCTCACCCATGTGAACTCTCTGATGTCTAAGAAGGTTTCGGTTTTTTGTGAAAGATTTCCCACACACTGAACATGACAATGAACACTCTCCTGTGTGAAGTACTTCATGTCTTAGGGAAGATTTCTTGGCATTGGATGGATCTGTTGACCTCTCCATACTATCAGAGCTTAGGTGTCCATATGGAGGTACAATATGCGGCATATCAGAGGATACCTGAAGATTAGAGGGATCCATTGATCTCTGTATATTCTGAGTAATGACCTTTTCTCCTAGAAAAGGTTGTGTGATGTCTTTAGATTTTGAGTTATAGTCTGGAGATGACATCCGATGTTCCTCAGAGATGTTCCAGACACAGAGACCACCTGCTGGAAAACATATTTTAGATACATTTTTTAAGTATTCTTTATATCCTTCATCCAGAAATCATACACTATATTACCAAAAGTATTGGGACGCCTGCCTTTACACGCACATGAACTTTAATGGCATCCCAGTCTTAGTCCGTAGGATTCAATATTGAGTTGGCCCATCCTTTGCAGCTATAACAGCTTCAACTCTTCTGGGAAGGCTGTCCACAAGATTTAGGAGTGTCTATGGGAATGCTTGACCATTCTTCCAGAAGAGCATTTGTGAGATCATGAGAAGGTCTGGCTTGCAGTCTCCGCTCTCATTCATCCCAAAGGTGTTCTATCGGGTTGAGGTCAGGACTCTGTGCAGGCCAGTCAAGTTCCTCCACCTCCAACTCGCTCATCCATGTCTTTATGGACCTTGCTTTGTGCACTGGTTGGCAGTCATGCTGGAACAGGAAGGGGCCATCCCCAAACTCTTCCCACAAAGTTGGGAGCATGAAATTGTCCAAAGTGTCTTAGTATGCCCACTTGAACTAAGGGGCCAAGCCCAATCCCTGAAAAACAACCCCACACCATAATCCACCCTCCACCAAATGATTTGGACCAGTGCATAAAGCAAGGTCCATAAAGACATGGATGAGCGAGTTTGGTTTGGAGGAACTTGACTGGCCTGCACAGAGTCCTGACCTCAACCCGATAGAACACCTTTGGGATGAATTGCCTTCTCGTCCAACATCCTGACCTCACCAATGGGCTTCTGGAAGAATGGTCAAACATTCCCATAGACACTCCTAAACCTTGTGGACAGCCTTCCCAGAAGAGTTGAAGCTGTTATAGCTGCAAAGGGTGGGCCAACTCAATATTGAACCCTACAGATTAAGACTGAGATGCCATTAAAGTTCATGTGCGTGTAAAGGCAGGCGTCCCAATACTTTTGGTAATATAGTGTATGTTTTGATCTAGGACTGTGAACTCAACAGACATACAGTATTTCAACAATGTAAGTCTATACTTTATACTCATAGAAGTTAAATGAAAATGTGAGCTATTTCTGCATTTAATGTATATTACGTACTTGTGTCCATATGTACAGAAGGTTCCTCCGGTTTACTTTCCATAATCATCTCTCCCTCCTCCATAGACTGCTGATCTCCACTCACCAACCTCTCTTCTTCTTTAAACTCAACTTTGAGGTCTTTCAGTTCTTCACCCTAAACCCCAAAGATGATAGAATCCATTTATAAAAAGCTACAATAGATTACGTAGAATACCATCTCAAAACTTAGAATGCGTTCAAGGCCTCAAGGTCGGTCCCACCTACCCGATGATGGTGAGGGATGGTGAGATCTTCCTGTGTGGAATCCCGGGAATACAGAGGACGGGGACATCTCTCTGGTGGGTTCCCATTACTGGATCCATCTGTAGGAAACACAACACTGACTGAATACATTGTTTCTATGTGTTTATCAGATGATGGGGGATCTAGGTGGACCCTCCGTACTGCTCTCTCCTTTACAATAAAGTCTCCTCTTACCCGGTGATGTGAGGGGCGGCTGATTGTCCATCATGACGTCCTTGTAGAGATCCTTGTGTCCTTCTAAATATTCCCACTCCTCCATGGAGAAATAGACAGTGACATCCTGACACCTTATAGGAACCTGACACACACAATGATACAGTCACCATCCAGACACATCCCTTGTCTGTTACTGGATAATGTCCCAGAATTCCCAGCACCGCTCACCTCTCCTGTCAGCAGCTCAGTGATCTTCTTAGAGACTTCTAGAATCTTCTTTTCTTTTGTCAGGCAGTGAGGTGGAGGCACAGTGATGGGTGATGCCCCATGAAGAAAGATGTTGGGTGTTAATGGATAACCAGAAATGTTCTTCACTACTTTGTAATCCTGAGTAAATGGAGAAGATAATCACTAAAGACGTCCCAGAATCCTCCTCACCTCTCTGGTCAGGTCTGTGTTTTATTAATAGAGATAAGAGTGATGTCATGTGACCTCCCAGAATCCTCCTCACCTCTCCGGTCAGCAGGTAGATGATCTCCAGGGTGAGGTCCAATATCCTCTCAGTCACTTGGCTTTGGTCGTTGTCCATTCTGAATGGTTTGGTCACATTACCTAAATGGGGCACTCCTCCCTGTCATTGAATAATAAAGTGATCATTATTACGGAATGAAGAATGTCTCAAAATTCATGATGATGGACTCTCAGCCTCATTGTGCACAAAGATTTTTCAGCTTGCAGGACCACAATCTATTTGCCAACCAACTGAGTGATGGACACTGGGTTTAGTTATAGACCAGTTATCTGGTCTATAAACCAGAGGCTCTGGATGGACAGTTGGATAAATGGTTCTATATTTAGGATGTATCCGGTCTATAAACCAGAGGCTCTGGATGGACAGTTGGATAAATGGTTCTATATTTAGGATGTATCTGGACACAGATTATAAAATATCTCCAATATACAGGATGTGAGATGTCTGTAGTGAATGTTGGAGATAAAAGACATCACAGTGACTATGGAGGAAGAGGACGGACATGACGAGGAGGGGGGGTTACTGGGTGTAAATATAAAATATCATATTACGTCTTTTGTGTAGTCCAGTGACGTCTCCTCCCTACTTCCTTCCCCTCTCAGCTGGAACTTCCTGTTTTTTCCTTTTAACTTCCTGTGTCTAGCTTACATCACTTCCTGTCTTTGCGTTTTACGCACGTAAAGTAATATCACCATCATGTGGTGATTTTAGTAATTGCATTACCTAATACCTAAGTAATGTATTCATATTTTGCCAATCAGAGCTCATCTGTACTACGAGATTAGCTGAAGCTAATCAGAAAAAATGGTTGCTTATAAATGTAAAATTCACAGTTATAAGCAATAATGGTGTGTAAAAAAAAAAAAAAAACCCGATCACCTCCCCAGAGTAGTACAGTGCTACTATGGTAACACTGTATTGCTCTGGTCACTACGTAAAAAAAAAAAAAATATATATATATCATTTTTTTTATATATATACTGTCACCAGTCGACATCCCCGATCACCGCCACACCAGTTATATGATGACTCTGTACTGCACTGGTGACACCCTGATCACCGCCACACCAGTTATATGATGACACTGTACTGCACTGGTGACACCCTGATCACCACCACACCAGTTATATGATGACGCTGTACTGCACTGGTGACACCCTAATCACCATCACACCAGTTATATGATGACGCTGTACTGTACTGGTGACACCCTGATCACCACCACACCAGTTATATGATGACGCTGTACTGCACTGGTGACACCCTGATCACCCCACACCAGTCATATGATGACGCTGTACTGCACTGGTGACACCCTGATCACCACCACACCAGTTATATGATGACGCTGTACTGTACTGGTGACACCCTGATCACCACCACACCAGTTATATGATGACGCTGTACTGCACTGGTGACACCCTGATCACTACCACACCAGTTATATGATGATGCTGTACTGCACTGGTGACACCCTGATCACCACCACACCAGTTATATGATGTCGCTGTACTGCACTGGTGACACCCTGATCACCCCACACCAGTCATATGATGACGCTGTACTGCACTGGTGACACCCTGATCACCACCACACCAGTTATATGATGACGCTGTACTGCACTGGTGACACCCTGATCACCACCACACCAGTTATATGATGACACTGTACTGCACTGGTGACAGTATGTAAACATTTTTTAAAAGTTAAAAAAAAAAACAACTTTTTTTCAAATTTCATTTTCCCACCATGCTTCTTACTAAATACCTTGGACTGTCTACTTCCCAAAAAGGGGTCATTTGGGGGTATTTGTACTATCATGGCATTTTTAGGCCTCAAGAAATGAGATTGGTCCTCAGGATTGATTCATTTTCAGATACACTATATTACCAAAAGTATTGGGGCACCTGCCTTTACATGCACATGAACTTTAATGGCTTCCCAGTCTTAGTCTGTAGGGTTCAATATTGAATTGTATTGAGGTGTACAGTATCTCCTCCTCATTTGTTGGGAACATGACGTTATATTGAGGAATGGAGATGGACCTTTCATATGGTGTACAGTATCTCCTCCTCATTTGTTGGGAACATGACGTTATATTGAGGAATGGAGATGGACCTTTCATATGGTGTACAGTATCTCCTCCTCATTTGTTGGGAACATGACGTTATATACTTTCCAGGTAGAGGTAAGGAGTAATATTGCAGTACAAGGGTTGTTTACTCCTCCTCTATGACATGTGGT
>BLSH010060563.1:69631-102253 GCA_018402905.1 Glandirana rugosa
GTGTACTGTAGTGAGAATAGTGTGACCTCCCAGAATCCTCCTCACCTCTCCGGTCAGGTCTGTGTTTTATTAATAGAGATAAGAGTGATGTCATGTGACCTCCCAGAATCATCCTCACCTCTCTGGTCAGCAGGTAGATGATCTCCAGGGTGAGGCTGGTATTCTCTCACCAATCTGACTTTGGTCCTCGTCCATCCTCATGGAGGTGGTCATGCCATCTATACAAGTTTTTTCTCTCTGTGGACAGGTAGTAAAATAGCAATCACCCATACTGTAGGGCTCGGGATGGGGAAATATTATGTGGCTTCATATTATACAATATATAGCTTCAGTTGTCCACTTGAATGAACAAGTAATAGTCCAAAACAACCAGTCATAGCTTTTGGTGTATTTTCTTTCACTGAGCAAATTATCGTCACCAAAAAATGTAGTGACAGATGGCACCATAACTGCTTGTAACGTAATATTCATATCTTTATATTGTTGTTCTGAATATGGTGGGCCAAAAAAACTAAAGAAGTGGCCCTCATGAGATTGCAAACCCCCCTGCACCTTTCTGCTTCTTCTAAATTGAGGATTACATGTCTGTTGCTAGGTGGTTTAATGCTCAGCAGTTTCTGGCTCTCCCTTTATGTCTGTTTCGGGTTCCCCTCTCTAGCTGTCACTAGGCAGGATGACACTCAGCAGCTGTTACTGGGCAGATCTCTCAACTATTTCTCAAATAAGATTGGTCCTCAACTTCTCGGCGGGAAACCTGGCCACCAATCATGGTCCAAACCTACCTTTAAATATTTTCTCTCCTGGGGTTCCTGTCAGCAGCTGGATATTCAGCTGTCTATTTATGAAACAGTGGAAAACTGCTCCATTCTCCGGCATTCACGGAAAAAATTGTTCTCCTCTGCGCTAGTTTATGAAGGGGTGTAGATTGCTTCACCTTTGAAGTGAAGCGATCTACAAACGCGTCAAACAGCGGAGAACGCCCCCTGATACTGGAATCTCGTGAGACCTAACGAGATTATGGTGCCAGAAATTCACCGAAACGCTGAGATGTCGGTTTATTATGCAGTGATCAGAGGAGACCGTCAACCTCGTTAATAAAATAATTAGTCCCCCTACACTATACAAACAAACACACGTTATATATACACACATATATATATATATATATATATATATATATACACACATACAGTATCTCACAAAAGTAAGTACACCCTTCCTCAAATTTTTGTACATATTTTATTCTATCTTTTCATGTGACAACACTGAAGAAATGACACTTTGCTACAATGTAGAGTAGTGAGTGCACAGCTTGTATAACAGTGTAAATTTGCTGTCCCCTCAAAATAACTCAACACACAGCCATTAATGTCTAAACCGCCGTAGATGCTCAATAGGGTTTAGGTCTGGAGACACGCTTGGCCAGTCCATCACCTTTACCCTCAGATTCTTTAGCAAGGCAGTGGTCGTCTTGGAGGAGTGTTTGGGGTCATTATCATGTTGGAATACTGCCCTGTGGCCCAGTCTCTGAAGGGAGGGGGTCATGCTCTGCTTCAGTATGTCACAGTACATGTTGGCATTCATGGTTCCCTCAATGAACTGTAGCTCCCCAGTGCCGGCAGCACTCATGCAGCCCCAGACCATGACACTCCCACCGCCATGCTTGACTGTAGGCAAGACACACTTGACTTTGTACTCCTCACCTGGTTGCTGCCACACACTTGACACCATCTGAACCAAATAGGTTTATCTTGGTCTCATCAGACCACAGGACATGGTTCCAGTAATCCATGTTCTTAGTCTGCTGGTCTTCAGCAAACTGTTTGCAGGCTTTCTTGTGCATAATTTTTAGAAGAGGATACCTCCTGGGATGACAGTCATGCAGACCAATTTGATGCAATGTGCGGCGTATGGTCTGAGCACTGACAGGCTAACCCCCCCACCCCTTCAACCTCTGCAACCTTTCCCAAAAACAACCTCTGGATATGATGCTGAGCACGTGCACTCAACTTCTTTGGTCAACCATGGCGAGGCCTGTTCTGAGTGGAACCTGTCCTGTTAAACTGCTGTATGGTTTTGGCCACCATGCTGCAACTCAGTTTCAGGGTCTTGGCAATCTTCTTATAGCCTAGGCCATCTTTATGTAGAGCAACAATTCTTTTATTCAGATCCTCAGAGAGTTCTTTGCCATGAGGTGCCATGTTGAACTCCCAGTGACCGGTATGAAAGAGTGAAAGTGATAACACCAAATTTAACACACCTGCTCCCCATTCACACCTGAGACCTTTTAACACTAACGAGTCACATGACACCAGGGAGGCTCCAGTAATATCGCCTCTCTATTTCCTCCCAGCTCACCTCCCACCTAGAACTTCTTGTCTGAACCTGACATCGCTGCCTGTCTGTACCCGACATCACTTCTCGTCTGTGCTTCTTTTCTCTTTTGTACATTCCATCAAGGTTGCACTGACAGCTGTTTTTTCTATGTAGTCTTAAAACCCAAACAATGAAAAATAATAACGAAAATGAAATGATTCTGGTTTATCCGGTTCCAGACCGGCTCACGTACATTCACTGCTGCAATGTGGCAGCGTATCGCGAATAGCCTTCTATTAACGGCAATTCGCGCATGCCCAGCTATCGGGTGGGAGCGCGGCGCTCTCGTGCCAGCTGCATGCTCCATGAGTGTGGACCCGTGATCGCCTGGTACACAAGAAAAGCGGGAAACCGCCGATGTAAATACGGCGGTTCCCCCACTCTGTCTGACGGCATGTAAGAGATCTACTGATCCCTGTCATCGGGATCAGTTAGATCTCTTATGCCCCTGGCAGCCCAGCCCTCTCACAGTTAGAACACGCCTAAGGAACACAGTTAAACTCTTTATTGCCCTCTGCAGGTTAACCCCTTCCCTGCCAGTGACATTTATACAGTAATCAGTGTTTTTTTTTTTAGATCTGATCGCTGTATAAATGTCATTGGTACCAAAAAAATTGTCAAAAATGTCCGATCTGTCCACTGCAGTATTGCAGTCCCGATAAAAATCGCAGCTCGCCGCCATTACTAGTAAAAAAAAAAAAAGTAAAAACACCATAAATTAATTCTCATGGTTTGTAAACGCAGCAACTTTTGCGCAAACCAATCAATAAACGTTGAACGCGTTTTTTTTTTAAACAAAAAATATGTAGGAGAATATCAATCGGCCAAAACTGATGAATACATTTGTGTTATATATATATTTTTTGGATATTTATTATAGGAAAAAGTAAAAAAATATTGTTTTTTTTCAAAATTGTCGCTCTTTTTTTGTTTATAGCAGTGATCAGAAATGACGCAGAGGCGATCAAATACCACCAAAAGAAAGCTCTATTTGTGAAAAAAAAGGACGACAATTCCGTTTGGGTACAACGTCGCACGACCGCGCAATTGTCAGTTAAAGCGACAGAGTGCCGAATCACAAAAAGTGCTCCGGTCGGGGGGGTGGGTGGTGGATTTGGGGGTAAATCTCTCCAGGGCTGAAGTGGTTCAGAGCCATAAATAGTAAAAACTTAGAGTGATACTAAAGGCTGATTTTTTTTTTTTGTTAGTTTAAAAATAACAAGTAGGTTATACTTACCTGCTCTGTCTAATAGTTGTGCCCAGATCCTCCCCTTCTTGCGTCCCTCGCCGGGGCCCTCCCTCCTGCCCCCACAGCAAGCTGATAGGAAGCCGTGGCTCGGGCCGCGCCCCTCTCTCCTCAAATAGTCTGACTCTTTCCCACTTTATCCAAAACTAAATCTAAATACACAAACTTTTCAGATTTTTGCCAACCGTTGATCCTTCATTCCAACCTCATCAGCTATTATTAAAAGAAACCTTTCCGTTTTCAATATATACCCTTATTATTATACTCATTGACATCATCACTGGGTCTCTGTTCTTCTCTATGCACTGCAGGCAGATCATGGCTGGTGGAAGGCTCGACAGGGGGCTGTCCTGAAAACATCACAGCACACAACACACTGTCTCAGTACTCCTATCAAGGGCCCTCAGGCCTGGTGCAAGCAGTGAGCTAGGTTTTGGGAAGAGATATGCAAATATCCAAATACCTTGATTGTTGGGTTTCAGTCTGAAGGAGTGGGCATTCCTATAGGCACCCTACTGAGGAGTATAAAGCAGTGCTGTAATGCTGGCCTTACAAGCAAACAGGAGTACTAATAAGAGGCACTAACAGCACCATGGTGCTGAGCTCACAAGGAGAGAGACGAAAGGGATATCTTACAGCCGTGGGATGCAGGGCTAACGTTATGTATGAAGAACGCAGAGATGCACAGGGGTCTCAGAGAAGATACACAAGAAGTCTAGGACAGTGAAAATACCAGGTGGTAATGATGGAAGAGAACCCAGCCTGCCCACACATACAACAATGGTGAGGGCCCCTGGAAGGGTCATGATGCAGAGTCTGAGCAGCTGCTTTGTCTTCTCAACAGCTGCTGAAGGTGGAAATGGGCAGCTACTGGGGATTAAAGGAGGTTAGAGCCCCTTGCAGCACTGAGGCGCTTGGATCACAGGCCAATAGGTAGTACATTCTCCGACAGCTCTCCCCCACCATCCACACTACATTCTCCTACAGCTCTTCTCCACCATCCACACTTCATTCTCCGACAGCTCTCCCCCCCACCATCCACACTACATTCTCCGACAGCTCTCCTCCATCATCCACACTACATTCTCCGACAGCTCTCCTCCACCATCCACACTACATTCTCCGACAGCTCTCCTCCACCATCCACACTACATTCTCCGACAGCTCTCCTCCCACCATACACACTACATTCTCCGACAGCTCTCCTCCACCATCCACACTACATTCTCCAACAGCTCTCCTCCCACCATCCACACTACATTCTCCGACAGCTCTCCCCCACTATCCACACTACATTCTCCGACACCTCTCCTCCACCATCCACACTACATTCTCTGACAGCTCTCCTCCCACCATCCACACTACATTCTCCGACAGCTCTCCTGTTTTAATAACATACTCAAGACTGTCAAAGTTTTACTTTTTTTTTTTATTCTGCTGCCTAACGTTACATGATTTGCTATACACGAGATTCATACACATGTGTACTTTTGTAAAACTATTTGAGATCGGTATACAGATTAAAAAATACTAAAATTATATTTGCATAAAATCTATTTCTGCTGACTGTGAGCAGAATATATAAGAATTATAATTTGGCACCTTGACTTGTTCCTCATGTATCCGAATATTGCTGCCAATGGTGCATGAACCAAAAGGACAGGTTATCACCTACATAGTACATCACTAGAGAAAGGATCCAGTCACTGAAGGATTCTTAAAGTTCAAAATCAGTAAATATCATTATTTGCAGAAATAGGGATTCCAACATTTGCTCTCAAGGCCAATATTTCGGAGGTCAGAAGGTCAGTCCATCCAAAAATGATATTCAGTGTTAAGCAATGCTGAAGGGTTAAATCATCGAATTATTTCCTACATCCCAACAGTGGGGAAGCTTGGGCTTGAGCTTCTGGGTCTTCACACCTGCCATGGCCAACACAAGGGGTTCCCAATATTCCTCATGGATATTTAAGTTTTGTTATATAAAAAGAAAAATGGGGACAACCTATGGTGTTCAAGAACAGAACTAGGAACTTTGGCAGGTAAATCTCACCATTGGTGTCTCCATTCTTCAAGATGCAATATATGGGAAAGTTAGCAGGTTAAACAGCCCATTGGGTTCCTCACATTATTTATTAAAGGTATATGGCACTGAGAATTTACTTAGCACTTTGCATACTGTACATTCACATTAGTCCCAGCCCCAAAGGAGTTTACAATCTTAGGTCCCTATTTCACATATATACACTATATTGTCAAAAGTATATTGCCAAACACATGATGGTAAGGTTAGTCGGCTCCTGGCTAAATTTCCCCCTTGTACACTATGTTGTCAAAAGTATTGGGATGCCTGCCTTTACACACACATGAACTTTAATGGCATCCCAGTCTTAGTCCGTAGGGTTCAATATTGAGTTGGCCCACCCTTTGCAGCTATAACAGCTTCAACTCTTCTGGGAAGACTGTCCACAAGGTTTAGGAGTGTGTCTGTGGGAATGTTTGGCCATTCCACACAAACAAAGGTAAAACATGCAAGCTCCATGCAGATAGAATTTGAACTCAGGACCCCAGTGCTGCCAGGCAGAAGTGCTAACCACTAAGCCGCTGTGCTACCCTATTACTGAAATATCCCCGGTGCAGGAACATAGCCCATTAAGAAACCATTTTGTTTATGCCATATAGCTCTTCCATAGGGAAACAGTTTCTCTTGATAGATGCCACCATTTATTTATCAATAATATCACGAAGCATGTGTTTTCTCATGTCTTGCTAGATTTCCTTTATGTATAAAGGATTTCCCGCACTTTGAACAGGAGAGAGCGCTCTCCCGAGTGTGACTCCTTTGGTGTTTATCAAGGCTGCTTTTATGGGGAAAACATTTCCCGCACTCTGAACATATACAAGGGCCCGCCCGAGCGTGAGTCTTCTGGTGTTTAAGGAGGCTGCATTTTTGGGTGAAACTTTTCCCGCACTCTGAACATGAATAAGGGCGCTCGCCCGTGTGAATTCTCTGGTGCGTAAGAAGGCTGCTTATCTGGGAAAAAGATTTTGTGCACTCTACACAGGAATAAGGACGCTCCCCTGTGTGACTTCTTAGATGTTTATCGAGATCGGTTTTCTGAATGAAACACTTTTCACATTCTGGACAGGGGAAAAGACGTTCGCCAGTGTGAAATCTCTGGTGTGTAATGAGTTTTCCTTTTACAGAAAAAGATTTCCCGCACTCTGAACATGTAAATGGGCGCTCACCCGTGTGAATTCTCTGGTGTAAAAGAAGGTTTGTTCTAAATATGAAGCATTTCCCACACTCTAGACAGGAAAAACGACGGTCAGATGTGTGAACTCTCTGGTGTCTAAGAAGGTTTACTTTTTGAGGAAATCCTTTCCCACACTCTGAACACGAATAAGGAGTTTCGTCTTTGTGGATTTTCTGGTGTGTAAGAAGGTCTGCTTTCTGAGTGAAACGTTTCCCGCACTCAAAACATGGGAAAGACTTGTGGACTATCTGGTGTTCTGAAAGTGCTCTTTTGTCAGTGAAACTCTTCCCACACTCCGAACATAAAATATTGCGCTCACCCGTGTGTATTTTCTGGTGTCTAAGAAGGCTTCCCTTCTGAGTAAAACATTTCCCGCACTCTGAACATGGGAAACGTTTCTGATGTCTGTTTTGGTCAACGGAATTTACTTTTTGAGAAGAGTGTGCAGTGCTAAGATTTCTCCTTGAAGTATTCCGAGGGTGGTTTCCACCTGGAAAGCAATTTTATTAATAAACGTTAGAAGTATTCATCACATTTAGCTGGCAAGAGTCATGTTTGTTGGTCTAACAGTCTACAGCAGCCTTTCTCAATCTTTTCAACGCCAAGGAACCTTGAAATAATTCTCCGATCTCGGGGAGCCCCTGCTAAAAATTAAAAATCCCCAACTCATGATACATTAGCGTGATGGTCAATGGGAAGAATGTTCCTTACATTTGTGGTCATTGGGAAGAATTCCCCCCTTACAGATAGCTAAAAAGATCAATGATGTCATTGGGAATTTATCTGAGAGGTAGAAATTGACCATTGCTCAAGGAACCCCTAGCAACCTCTGGAGGAACCCTAGGGTTCCACGAAATCCTGGTCTACAGTTTCAGAGTTGTTGCATTACATTGGGTACAGTATCTCCATCTCATTTGTTGGGAACATGAAGTTATATTGAGGAATGGAGATGGACCTTTCATATGGTGTACAGTATCTCCTCCTAATTTGTTGGGAACATGACGTTATATCGAGGAATGGAGGAGGACCTTTCATATGGTGTACAGTATCTCCTCCTTGTTTGTTGGGAACATGACGTTATGTTGAGGAATGGAGATGGACCTTTCATATGGTGTACAGTATCTCCTCCTCATTTGTTGGGAACATGACGTTATATTGAGGAATGGAGATGGACCTTTCATATGGTGTACATTATCTCCTCCTCATTTGTTGGGAACATGACGTTATATTGAGGAATGGAGATGGGCCTTCACTATGGTGTACAGTATCTCCTCCTCATTTGTTGGGAACATGACGTTATATTGAGGAATGGAGATGGACCTTTCATATGGTGTACAGTATCTCCTCCTCATATGTTGGGAACATGACGTTATATTGAGGAATGGAGATGGACCTTTCATATGGTGTACAGTATCTCCTCCTCATTTGTTGGGAACATGACGTTATATTGAGGAATTGAGATGGACCTTTCATATGGTGTACAGCATCTCCTCCTCATTTGTTGGGAACATGACATTATATTGAGGAATGGAGATGGACCTTCCATATGGTGTACAGTATCTCCTCATTTGTTGGGAACATGGCGTTCTATTGAGGAATGGAGATGGACCTTTCATATGGTGTACAGTATCTCCTCATTTGTTGGGAACATGGCGTTCTATTGAGGATTGGAGATGGACCTTTCATATGGTGTACAGTATCTCCTCCTCATTTGTTGGGAACATGACGTTATATTGAGGAATGGAGATGGACCTTTCATATGGTGTACAGGAACATGACGTTATATTGAGGAATGGAGATGGACTTTTCATATGGTGTACAGTATCTCCTCCTCATTTGTTGGGAACATGACGTTATATTGAGGAATGGAGATGGACCTTCCATATGGTGTACAGTATCTCCACTTTATTTGATGGGTAGTGTTGTATATACAAAGATTTTTCTGGTGTGGATTGGAAATTGGTGTCACAAATGCTTCACAGTCCCTTATCTACATTTCTCTTTTCCTTGCTGAATGATGTGAAGTTGTTTATTAGACGTTATTTAACGTTTATTAGATTTTATCGTCTTGTAAATGTTATTCTATGAAAGCAGGAAAAAAACTGTGTTTGAAAGACAAGCTGTTCATAAGTTATTACTGTAAAGCTAATCAACCATATAATAGCACATTATTTCAGCTTGAATTAACTCTCTAGCTTTGCCAGTCTGCTATTTATAATTCAGTCATATTTTAGCTGATGATACAAAGGGCCTACTCAGTTTCAGGAAATTTTGGTTAAACTATATAAACCTTGCCAAGAGGTCAATAGAACATTTGAACAGTTTTTTTGTGTTTTTGCACATAATGTTTTTTAATTACCTTTGCTGGTATCTAAAGATGATTCTTCCTGCTCAGTTGTCCCCACCATTCCAGCCCCCTGCTCACACTGTTGATCACCCAACACGTATGTCTCCTCTTCTTCTTCTTCTTCCCCTTTAACCACAACTTTTATACCTATCCGTTCTTCACCCTGAACCCCAAAAAATGATGAAAAAGAAACACCTGTAATTGTAAGCACTGATAACAAGAGACCATACAGATAAAAAATAATTTAATCTCATAAATCATATTTGAGTTCTGAAGTCTCCTTCCATCTACCTGAGGATGGTGAGGGATGGTGTGATTTTCCTGTGTGGAATCCCGGGAATGCAGAGGATGGGGACATCTCTCTGGTGGCTCCAGCAATTGATCCTTATGATCTTTTGAAAGTTCCTTCATCAAACCGTACTCCTCATCCTCCCCATCTAACTCTTCCTTAATGACAATATCATAATCCCCGAGGTTTCCGCCCTGCATATATAATGAGACATTCATTGTAACAAACAAGCTTGTGTATAAATAATAATTGCCAGTTATTTTTATTCATTTACCTGATGATGGTGAGGGATGGGGTGGCCTTCCTTTGTGGAATCCCGGGAATACAGAGGACGGGGACTTCTCTCTGGTGGGTTCCCATTACTGGATCCATCTGTAGGAAACAATACACTGACTGAATACATTGATTCTATGTGTTTATCAGATGATGGGGGATCTAGGTGGAGCCTCAGTACTGCTCTCTCCTTTACAATGAAGTCTCCTCTTACCCAGTGATGTGAGGGGCGGCTGATTGTCCATCATGATGTCCTTGTAGAGATCCTTCTGAAATCTCCTCCTTCACACCAATCTCATTCTCCTCCTCTTTTATTTTTTCCGTCACAATATAGCTATTCCTGTTTCCACTCTAAATATCCAAAAATTAATTTAAATCATTAACCATGTGACAAATGGTTAATGTATAAAAATAGACCATGAAACTTCAGCACTCAATACTACTTCTTATACTACAATGTATATTACAGACAGCACTTAACCTTTTAAAATTAAACTGCAGGTAAAAATAAATAGAACATTGGAATACATATATTTCTGCCCTCGGCATATAGACCAGATTCTCTCAACCTTTTTTCCACTATGGAACCCATGATAAAACTTTCCAGGCCTCCTGGAACCCCCACCAAAATGTATTGTCTATAGCTCAGTATGCATCAGCAAGTTGTTGAGAGATTTCAATAGAATAATTAATAAGGTGTACTAACATCAATATTTAGAAAAATAAGTCAGTTGCCGGTGCAGGCTCTGCAGGGATCCCAACAATAATGTTGGGATCTGCCTAGATGCCTGATCAACAGCTGGCTAAGTCTCTCAGCGTGCCGCTGACAGCCACCTCCACAGTCTGGGGCTCCACTGAGCTGGATAAATGGATCTATATTTCGGATGTATCCGGTCTATAAACCAGAGGCTCTGGATGGACAATTGGATAAATGGTTCTATATTTAGGATGTATCTGGTCTATAAACCAGAGGCACTGGATGAACAGTTGGATAAATGGTTCTATATTTAGGATGTATCTGGTCTATAAACCAGAGGCTCTGGATGGACAATTGGATAAATGGTTCTATATTTAGGATGTATCTGGTCTATAAACCAGAGGCACTGGATGAACAGTTGGATAAATGGTTCTATATTTAGGATGTATCTGGTCTATAAACCAGAGGCTCTGGATGGACAGTTGGATAAATGGCTCTATATTTAGGATATATCTGGTCTATAAACCAGAGGCTCTGGGTGGACAGTTGGATAAATGGCTCTATATTTAGGATGTATCCGGTCTATAAACCAGAGGCTCTGGATGGACAGTTGGATAAATGTCTCTATATTTAGGATTTATCCGGTCTATAAACCAGAGCCACTGGATGGACAGTTGGATAAATGGTTCTATATTTAGGATGTATCCGGTCTATAAACCAGAGGCTCTAGATGGACAGTTGGATAAATGACTCTATATTTGGGATGTATCTGGTCTATAAACCAGAGGCTCTGGATGGACAGTTGGATAAATGGTTCTATATTTAGGATGTATCCGGTCTATAAATCAGAGGCTCTGGATGGACAGTTGAATAAATAGTTCTATATTTAGGATGTATCCGGTCTATAAACCAGAGGCTCTGGATGGACAGTTGGATAAATGGTTCTATATTTAGGATGTATCCGGTCTATAAATCAGAGGCTCTGGATGGACAGTTGAATAAATAGTTCTATATTTAGGATGTATCCGGTCTATAAACCAGAGGCTCTGGATGGACAGTTGGATAAATGGTTCTATATTTAGGTTGTATCCGGTCTATAAACCAGAGGCTCTGGATGGATAGTTAGATAAATGGCTCTATATTTAGAATGCATCTGGTCTTCATAAATATATACATGAATTATATAACTACAGAATGTATAAAATAACATCTTATTACCTCCTCCCAGTTCAAGCAACGTCTCCTTTTTACTTCCTGTCTGCACCTGACATCACTTCCTGTGACCTCAAATCACTTCCTGTTTGTGTCGTTCACTGACAATATGTGTGCTCACCACTTCGTAGATGATTGTAGAGGATATAAAAACATCACCCTATGTTGTTTTTTAATACTTTGACAAACTGCCTCTTAGAGTATTCTAAAACATGTTTGCGTATATTATACCTGAGTTCAAACCAACACAATGAAGGAATATCATGAAAATAATTAGACTGCGTTTTATATGTTTGTATAGATGGAGTATCCCTCTAACTTCTTTGATCTGGGAGGCTGGGTTCACGTTTGTTTGAATTGGATGCAGATTTCTCTGCATCCAATTTGCATGAGAGGCGAGTGTGACTGTCTCTCAATGGAGCCGGTTCACTTCACATAGGTCCGGATTGCAGAAGGCTCCTGTGTAGGGTTGCCACCTCATCCCTTTAAACCCGAATACATATTAATTACAATACGTTCTGAGGCTAATTTAATGCAGATAAGGCACCAAGTGAGTTTAATTACGACCTTAACCAGCCACAAAACCGGTGTAATTAATATGTGTTCGGGTTTAAAGGGACGAGGTGGCAACCCTACTCCCGTGCGTGTTTGAGTCTAGTTAAGGCAAGGTTTCGGACCTGAATCGCAGCTGCACTAATGAATACCCGACCCCAGGTATGAACCCACGGCCTCACATTTGTGAACCTGGCCTTAGTAAACTTTAGTCCTTTTAGCTAGACAAAGTCGGCTGCAGAGGTCCAACACATGGAAGTGGTGAGACACTTCTCAGTAGGTAAGAAACACAGTAACTTTCTCAGTCCTGTTCTGCCTAGAACCTTAAAAAGTCACCATAAGCACCTCAGATGTCCTAAAGGTTCGATGTCCAGCTAATATAGCTCAGTAAGGGAGGGACCCAGACCTTTTTCTTTAATTTAGCATATTTATTTATTTTGCTATTGCTCTCCACGTGTGTTGATGAACTTATGTTTTGCGTTCCATTTTTCACTTAGAATGGAAGGTGTAGGCCCTTGGGCCTGAAGTTTAGGGTAAGGATTTGTGGCCATTAGAGTCCTTCCTCACCTGCCATGGAAGGGATCTCTCTTCAGGAGAGCCCCCATCAAGTACTTATTGGTCAGCTTTGGCCGATCATGAGGAGAAGGGTCTGCCGGGTCTTTGGGCTAGATGGATGAGTGTCATTTACCCCCCTCAGGAGCCTTGCTCCCTGGGGTATCAGAAAGGGGTCTTATCTCTTCAGGAGGTGGACCAGAAACACACCTTAAGTGCACTTTTTTGTGGGTGTCAACATACACTTTTTTGGGGTACACTTGCTGGCACCTTACACGAACTTAAAAAAAAAATTCAAGCACCTCAGATGTCAAGGAGCCTTCCTAAAGATGTGTTTTCCAGCCAATTCGGTAAAGGGGGACCTAGAGACACGGAAGAAGGCCAGAGACTGGATTTTGAGTGGAAATATGCAGGCATACTGTTCTCTCTTTACCCTCCTTCCCAACACTCCACACATATGTGCAATAATCCTTCCAAACCCAAAGTTAAGGGACTGGTGCCCATGAGAAATATTTTTTGTTTAGTTTTGATTCGTCTTTCGAAAGAATGGCAACGAATCAGAAAAAAAGTTATAACGAAAAAAAAGTAATGCATTTGTTTCATTTGGATGAGATAGTAGTTCGGGCCCATGGGGAAATTAATTAATTGTTTGTTTTCATTCAATAATTCAGAATAAAGAATGGATCCGATTTTTATTCCATTTGTTTTGGAAGCACATGACACCAGTCAATATTGTCTAATCAGCTCATGTCATATATCTTGGTGGGTTGGACTATTGGCCAAAAATATCAAATCTTTCTTATTCTAATCCGTCCAGTTCGATAATATATATCGAATACATAGCAGTCATCCAAAAAAAATTGAATTTTTTTCGAATCATCCTGGACCAGACACGAAACAAATTCCGAAAAAGAATCGTGTCAACATAACGGATATGACAAAGCGAAATTCTTCAATGATCAAATGCATCCAAAACTAAACAAACATTTCTGGCATGTACATGTCTAGTGGCCACCATTCTAACCAACCTGAGGAATAAACCAGGACTTGACTAAGCAAATATAACAAACAGATTCTAATAATCAATGATTTACGGTATAAGTTGAGCTACGGTGGTTGCATCTAATAGAAGCAGCTGAGTAGAAATAATAACATTTGGCAAGGGATAACCAAACTAAGAAGATGAGGTGTCAGTAAATATGATACTGTATATCTCCCTCCATGGTGAGCATAGCTAACGAGACACAAGGTGGTCATCTTCCATTATCAAGGTCTTTCTCAGGCAGATATTTTGAAGCACAGAGATGTCTCCAGATGTCCTGGCTCTGATCTTCTGTAGAAGCTCAAACCAACATGGTTGAGAATTGAAAAACGCAGTGGTTGGCCACAAGTGTGCAGCATTCCTATTCAAACCAGAAGATGCAGAACCTACAGGTACCCTAGTACACCTATCTACAGTGCGGAGAAGTCCAATCAGTGTTCTACATCAGGGGTCTCCAAACTGCAGCCCGGGGTCCAAATGTAGCCCTTTGCTGATCTTTATCCGACCCTTGGGTCACTACTCTTCCCTCTGATAAAAAGACACTATTCTCCCCACTGACAAAAAACAATGGGACATTATTCCTCCGACTGACACCAAGGATGGAACACTGTTCCTCCCACTGACACCAATGATGGGGCACTATTTCTTTCACTGATACCAATGATGGGGCACTATTCCTCCCACTGACACCAATGATGGGGCACTATTCCTCCCACTGACACCAATGATGAGGCACTATTCCTCCCACTGATACCAATGATGGGGCACTATTCCTTCCACTGATACCAATGATGGGGCACTATTCCTCCCACTGATACCAATGATGAGACACTATTCCACCCACAGATACCAATGATGGGACACAATTCCTCCCACTGATACCAATGATGGAACACTATTCCTCCCTTTGATACCATTGATGAGGCACTAGTCTTCCCACTGATACCAATGATGGGGCACTATAGCTCCCACTGATACCAATGATGGGGCACTATTTCTCCCACTGATACCAATGATGAGGCACTATTCCTCCCACTGATACCAATGATGAGGTACTATTCCTCCCACTGACACCAATGATGGGGCACTATTCCTCCCACTGACACCAATGATGGGGCACTATTCCTCCCACTGATACCAATGATGGGGCACTATTCCTCCCACTGATACCAATAATGAGGCACAATTCCTCCCACTGATACCAATGATGGGGCACTATTCCTCCCACTGTTACCAATGATGGGGCACAATTCCTCCCACTGATACCAATGATAGGTCTCTATTCCTCCCACTAACACCAATGATGGGGCACTAATTATTCTGCTGATCCCAATGATGGGGGACTATTCCTACCAGACACCAATGATGGGGCACTATTCCTCCCACTGATACCAATGATGGGGCACAATTCCTCCCACTGCTACCAATGATGGGGCACTATTCCTCCCACTGACACCAATGATGGGGCACTATTCCTCCCACTGACACCAATGATGGGGCACTATTCCTCCCACTGACACCAATGATGGGGCACTATTCCTCCCACTGATACCAATAATGAGGCACAATTCCTCCCACTGATACCAATGATGGGGCACTATTCCTCCCACTGATACCAATGATGGGGCACAATTCCTCCCACTGATACCAATGATGGGGCACAATTCCTCCCACTGATACCAATGATAGGTCTCTATTCCTCCCACTAACACCAATGATGGGGCACTAATTCTCCTGCTGATCCCAATGATGGGGCACTATTCTTCCCTCTAATACCAAAGATGGAACATTTTCAACTCCCACTGGACACAGTCTGGCCCCCCTAAAATCTGAAGGACAGTATGCTAGCCCTTTATTTAGAACATTTGGAGACCCCGTGGTCTACATGGAAGATCAGAAATACATGTCCAGCTAAAATATTCTGCCTGATTGGGTAGTAATCATTCGAATATCAGCCCAAATTAACCAGTTCTTAAACAGAAAGTCATAATAAATTTGAGATTTTCTGGATTCATTTGCTGCATGCTCACAATAGAAAGGTTCTATGTATTGACAATGCTGCCCATAAGTCCATAATGTGTAACTTTGCTTGTTATATAAACTTCTTTCCACCGTGCTTTCCTGCTGCTGGTGCTAGTTTTAGATATTTACCCCCACATCTTCTTTTTTGGGTAAATTCTAAAGTGGAACCGGGGTGGATAGGGCATAGGGGTGTTGAAATGTTAGAACCTCTGTGAAATTGTGGGTGCCATCTGTGACTTTGATGGGGAGAGCTCCCCTCGACGGTTCCCTCTTTCTGTGGAACGGGTGGGGGATAGCTTTGCAAGTGGAGATACAGACAGCTTTCTTGGCCAAATTCTAACCCTTCCCCGCTATACTAAAAAAGTAGTGGGGATAATTGGTATTACCTCCTATCTCAGACACCTCTATCAGAAGTGTCCTGTTCCACTTGTAGGCAGGTGCGGTCTACTTTTTCTCCACAGCAGGTGGCGCACACCGCAGAGGAAGAGAAGTCATGAGTAAAAAGGTTCCTCTATGGTTTTCTGGGTCACTAGGGTAGCTATCCTATTAGATGCTGCCGTCCCACATGACTCAAGCAGCCATCTTGGCTCAGGTAGAACCTTTTTAAGGCCCTGGCTGCTGGGTTTTGGCAAGCTTTGGCGAGTGGACAGAGTAAAGAGAGGTACCCCGTCTATGAGGGAGGGTAATAGCGCTAGAGAAAGGTTCCTGACAAGGAGGGTAAACGCAGGGTGTCATTTGTTCTGGACATTCTCCTGGTTGGGACCAGAAGGCCGCATTCGGTCCCCTCTCAACAGACACAGTCATTCCGACCTGAATCTACTCCTGTCGGGCTAGGAACTGTGAGTGGCCTTCAATACAGGTTTATTGCACCCGCCTGTGTGCATCACACTGCACCCCACCTACACACTTATGTGTTGTATTGAACGGCATAAGGTCACTTTGGACATTTGCTGATATCAAATGGTTGTTCTGTGCCATTACAACTTGTTACCGATGTGATTTGGTATGGAGAAAAAAAGTACTGGGTCTCAACATCCTGGTGTAAGGCCAGAAAGGGCCCTTCATGGTACAAGGCTGCCCAAGGTGATGGCAACGAGAAACGCAACCTTGTGAGAGTGGAAAGAGTCACCAGGGAGTGTACAGGGGAAGCCACACGAGAAATACCCTGCATTGACAACTTAACCAAGGAATGGGAAGATATCGGTCTTTGGAACAAGGTAACCAGCACCGAAATCTGGCCCTTGATGATACTCTGGGCCAATTGTTCATCCAGACTTAACAGCAGAAAGGTCAGGATTCATCATAGAGAATTTTTTCGGATGAAAGATTTTCTGCCTGCGCCAAAGTATGCCTCCCTGTCAGGAGACCAATACAGCTAATGCTCATTCCCGTGCTGCTGATGCTCACTCTCATGCAGCTAATTCTTGTGCACACGTACCAGTACACAGACAAGCTTGGGCTAGCATCCAGCTAGCACTGACAGGTCAGCGCATTGGCGGCAAGTTGCCTATTTAAAGGAGACATTGGTATGTGCTAATCGCTGGATGTTCTTCAGTTTTCCCGTGATCTGTGTTCCTGCTTTTTGCTGACTGACACATCCCTCCCCTAAACTTGACCCAGAGACCCACACCTTCCATCCTGCGTGAAAAAAGGAATGTAAAACATAAATGCAGCGACACACTTGGAGAGCAAGAACAAAAAAAAATATATATATATATGCTCAATATAAATAAAAGGTCTGGGACCCTTCCTCACTGAGCTACACTCCAGCTCCTGTGAGGCCAGGGACTGATGCGAATGTACAATATATACACTATATTACCAAAAGTATTAGGACGCCTGCCTTTACACACACATGAACTTTAATGGCATCCCAGTCTTAGTCCGTAGGATTCATTATTGAGTTGGCTCCCCCTTTGCAGCTATAACAGCTTCAGCTCTTCTGGGAAGGCTGTCCACAAGGTTTAGGAGCGTCTATGGGAATGTTTGACCATTCTTCCAGAAGGGCATTTGTGAGGTCAGCCACTGATGTTGGATGAGAAGTCCTGGCTCGCAGTCTCCGCTCTAATTCATTCCAAAGGTGTTCTATTGGGTTGAGGTCAAGACTCTGTGCAGGCCAATCAAGTTCCTCCACCCCAAACTCACTCATCCATGTCTCTATGGACCTTGCTTTGTGCACTGGTCCAAATCATTTGGTGGAGGGGGAATTATGGTGTGGGGTTGTTTTTCAGGGGTTGGGCTTGGCCCCTTAGTTCCAGTGAAGGGAACTCTTAAGGCGTCAGCATACCAAGACATTTTGGACAATTTCATGCTCCCAACTTTGTGGGAAGAGTTTGGGGATGGCCCCTTCCTGTTCCAACATGACTGCGCACCAGTGCACAAAGCAAGGTCCATAAAGACATGGATGGAGGAACTTGACTGGCCTGCATAGAATCCTGAGCTAATCCCGATAGAACATCAATTATAGCGGAGACTGCGAGTCAGGCCTTCTCATCCAACATCAGTGCCTGACCTCACAAATGCGCTTCTGGAAGAATGGTCAAACATTCCCATAGACACTCCTAAACCTTGTAGACAGCCTTCCCAGAAGAGTTGAAGCTGTCATAGCTGCAAAGGGGGGGCCAACTCAATATTGAACCCTACAGACTAAGACTGGGATGCCATTAAAGTCCATGTGCGTGTAAAGGCGGGTGTCCCAATACTTTTGATAACGTAGTGTACAGTATATCTGTTTCTACATATTACACAAAGCTATGTAACTCCAAAGTTTTGTATTATCTTTACCTTTGTATAAGACGTTTCAATTAAAATGGCTGAAACAGAAAAAGTGAGACTTAGAAAGTAATATGAAAAATTTGAGACTTAATATTTATTCACAGAAACCAAAATTAAAACTGAGACATTATCCACAACAAAGTTTCAAATAAAGCACACTGAGAATACATTAGATATATTATTAAGAATCCTCCACCTCTAGGACCAATAACAAGCCATCTTCTTCAATAAAGGAGAGCAAATGACTATAGACTGAGTATAACAACCAACCGTGGGGATTGGTTGGTGAGGAAGAGAATTTGCTAGGGTTTGCTGTTGATCTTTTGGTCACCAACGACGGTTGGTTGAGGTCCATCTTCCAATTTTCTTACAGCAGACAGTGAGGTTAAAACAAATCAGAAAAAAAAATCATAAATTTCATTCAATAACCTTTCTGAAAAATAGTAACCTAGAGAGGATTTCTAACCTCTGTGATTGACGAGCATTAAAACATCTTGCCACCCAAAACTAATGGTTCAGTTAGTGGTGGATGCTGGTAAGTTACACTGCCAGATTTCTTTACCACTCCCTTTTGGTGAGATCCCTGTGCTGAGTACCCGGGTCTGTACACCTGCTGTGCTCATTATGAGGGGTTCCCACCATCCCTGTGCTGAGTTCCCGGGTCTGTACACCTGCTGTGCCCATTATGAGGGGTTCCCACCATCCCTGTGCTGAGTTCCCAAGTCTGTACACCTGCTGTGCCCATTATGAGGGGTTCCCACCATCCCTGTGCTGAGTTCTTGGGTCTGTACACCTGCTGTGCCCATTATGAGGGGTTCCCATCATTTTTGTGCTGAGTTCCCGGGTCTGTACACCTGCTGTGCACATTATGAGGGGTTCCCACCACCCCAGTGTTGAGTTCCCGGGTCTGTACACCTGCTGTGCCCATTATGAGGGGTTAACATCATCTCTGTGCCGAGTTCCCGGGTCTGTACACCTGCTGTGCCCATTATGAGGGGTACCCACCATCCCTGTGCTGAGTTCCCGGGTCTGTACACCTGCTGTGCCCATTATGAGGGGTTCCCACCATCCCTGTGCTGAGTTCCCGGGTCTGTACACCTGCTGTGCCCATTATGAGGGGTTCCCACCACCTCTCTGCTGAGTTCCCGGGTCTGTGCACCTGCTGTGCCCATTATGAGGGGCTCCCACCATCCCTGTGCTGAGTTCCCTGGCCTGTACACCTGCTGTGCCCATTATGAGGGGTTCCCATCATTTCTGTGCTGAGTTCCCGGGTCTGTACACCTGCTGTGCCCATTATGAGGGGTTCCCACCACCCCAGTGCTGAGTTCCCGGGTCTGTACACCTGCTGTGCCCATTATGAGGGGTACCCATCATCCCTGTGCTGAGTTCCCTGGGACTGTACACCTGCTGTGCCCATTATGAGGGGTTCCCACCACCCCAGTACTGAGTTCCCGGGTCTGTACACCTGCTGTGCCGATTATGAGGGGTTCCCATCTTCTCTGTGCTGAGTTCCCTGGCCTGTACACCTGCTGTGCCCATTATGAGAGGCTCCCACCATCTCTGTGCTGAGTTCACGGGTCTGTACTTCTGCTGTGCCCATTATGAGGGGTTCCCACCATCCCTGTGCTGAGTTCCCGGGTCTGTACACCTGATGTGCCCATTATGAGGAGTACCCACCATCCCTGTGCGTTTCTAAGTCTGCACAACAACTGTGCCCATTATGAGGGGCTCCCACCATCTCTGTGCCGAGTTCCCGGGTCTGTACTTCTGCTGTGCCCATTATGAGGGGCTCCTATCATCCCTGCACCAAGTTCCCAGGTCTGTGGTCCTGCTCTGCCCATTCTGAGGGGCCCCCACCATCCCTGTGCTGAATTCCTTGGTCTATTCACCTGTTGTTCCCATTATGAAGGGTTCCCACCATCCCTACATTGAGTCTCCAGGTCTGTAGACCTGTTGTGCAAATTATGAAGTATTCCCACTTTTCCTGCTCTGACTGCCTGGGTCTGTAAACCTGTTGTGTCCATTATGAAGGGTTCCCATCATCCCTCTGCTGACTTTCTGGTTCTGTACACCTGCTCTTCCCATTGCAAGGGGTTCCTACCATCCCTATGCTGAGTTCCTGTGTTTGTACAACTTCTGTGCTTAATTATGAGGGGTTTTCAACCCCCGGCATTGAGTTCCTGGGTTTGTACCCATGAGGTGCCCATTTTTGAGAGATACAATCTTTTCCTGCACTGACTTCCTGAATCAGCATATTAGCTATGCCTATTATGAGGGATTTCCACCATCTTTGTGCCGAGTTGCCTGGGGCTGCACATCTACTGTGTCCAGTATCAGGGGTTTCCACCATCCCTGCGCTCCATAGGTATTCCCACCAGCTGTAACCATTATGAGGGGTTCTTCCCATCCCTGCACAGATTTGTACACCTGCTGTGCCCATTATGAGGGGCCCCACAATCCCTGTGCTAAATTCAGGGATCTGCACATCTGTTTTGACCATTATGAGTGGCACCCACCTGCCCTGTGGTGAGTTCCAAGGTCCAAACATCTGTTGTGCCCATTATGGGGGATTCCCACTACCACTGCACTGAGTTCCCAGGTCTGTACACCTACTGTAATCATTTTGAGGGGTTCCCACAATCCTTGCTGGATAAAGACTATGAAATACCCCCATGGCTGCCAGAAACTATGGTTGGAGGAGCTCACTGGAGTCTCCAAAAGACAAAGAAAGCCAGTAGGGAACTCAGATCCATCTATAACTGAAATATAATGTTCAGGTGGACTGACGCTTTAAAAACTCTTTACTATACAGTTCTTCCATGGGTCAAAGGAGTCAATTATATTTAATACCCCCAGAAGTTTGGTAATGGCCTCAAAGCACATGCTTCTTCTGATGTCGAATCAGATTGTCTTTTCTGGTGAAACATTTGCCACAATCTGCACACGAAAATGAACTCTGGTCTACATGAAGCTTCTGGTGTTGGAGAAGGTTGAATTTCCGGGTGAAGCATTTTCCGCACTCCTGACAAGGAAACGGCCGCAAACCCGTATGTGTTTGGTGGTGTCGGTCAAGGGCGCCTTTCTTTATGAAACATTTGCTGCACTCAGAGCAGGAAAACGGCTTCTCACCGGTGTGGACTCTCACGTGGGTGTCGAGGTTCCCCTTCTGAGAGAACCGTTTTCCACACTGGGAACACGAGTAGGGCTTCTCCCCAGAATGCCCTCTCTGGTGTCTGAGAAGCTTGGATCTCTTTAGAAATGTTTTCCCGCACTCCTGGCATGAAAATATCTGGCCGGTGTGAGTCCTGTGGTGTAAAAGGAGATCAGCCTGCGTTTTGAAAGACTTCTCGCACTCTGAGCATGAGAAAGGGCGTTCGGCAATGTGTGTTCCTTGGTGTCTAAGAAGTTCTCGTTTCTGTATGAAACATTTCCCACACTCTTTGCAGGAAAACGGCCTCTCGCCAGTGTGGAGTTTCATGTGCGTGTTGAGGCTCCCTTTCACCGAGAAACTTCTCCCGCACTCGAAACAAGCAAAGGGCTTCTCACCGGTGTGAACCCTCTGGTGTATCTGAAGATCTGATTTGGCCAAGAATGATTTCTCACATTCCGAGCACGTGAAGATCTCCTCACCCGCCTCAACCTTCTGATGGACGTGGAGCTCATACTTGGTTTTAAAGGTTTGTTCGCAATTGGAACACGACAAAGACTCCTCGAACTCGTGAAGCTTCTGATGTCGGGCGAGACACAGTTTCTGTTTAAACCGTTTTCCGCACTCCAGACAGGAAAACGGCCTCTCTCTCGTGTGAGTTCGCTGGTGTATGATGAGAGTTCCTTTCCGTACAAAACCCTTCCCGCAATCCGAACACTTAAACGGCATTTCGCCGGTGTGCAGGCGCTGGTGCTCGATAAGTATATATTTGGCTGTGAAACTTTTCCCGCACACTGTACACACGAAAGGTCTCTCGCCAGTATGGATTTTCAAGTGCTTGAGAAGGTCTGATTTCTGTTTGAAGGATTTCTGGCACTCTCGACAGGTGTAGAGACGCTCTCCGTTGTGATGACGCTGATGTCTAACAAGATGTGATCTCAATATGAAAGATTTCCCACACTCCGAACAGGAAAACAAACTTTGGCCCGTGTGCAGTCTCTTATGTCTAAGAAGATCTGCGTTCTTCCTAAAACTCTTATCACATTCGGAACATTGAAATGTCTTATCGCTGCTATGTCCAGCAATGTATGACCTATCAGAAGAGTGTTCCTCAGGCTTGGAGATACCTAATGATCCATCCATACAGTAAAACACAGGTTGTATATTTTCAACAGCGGGGTTTACTTCTAAAGAATATTGGGCAATTTCATTTTCTTCCGTATTATATTCTGGAGATAAAAAACAATGTTCTTCCATGGAATTCCACACATCGTATTCAACTGTTGGGAAACATTTTATCACGGAGAACATTTTAATATTTTGCATTCAGAAGGCAGGTCAACTAGTGTAGAGCAGCGGATTTTAGTAGTTTTCTACATTTTATATTATTTCTAAACTTACATTGATGTTACAAATACAACCTATTCCATGTCAAACTTTTGGCTCTGCTAGTCATATCTCTTATGTATTGGAAACATGACATTATATTGAGGAATGGAGATGGACCTTTCATATGGTGTACAGTATCTCCTCCTCATTTGTTGGGAACATGACGTTATATTGAGGAATGGAGATGGACCTTTCATATGGTGTACATTATCTCCTCCTCATTTGTTGGGAACATGACGTTATATTGAGGAATGGAGATAGACCTTTCAGTCCAGTATCTCCTCATTTGTTGGGAACATGGTGTTATATTGAGAAATAGACATGAACCTTTCATATGGTGTACAATATCTCCTCCTCATTTGTTGGGAACATGACGTTATATTGAGGAATGGAGATGGACCTTTCATATGGTGTACAGTATCTCCTCCTCATTTGTTGGGAACATGACGTTATATTGAGGAATGGAGATGGACCTTTCAGTCCAGTATCTCCTCATTTGTTGGGAACATGATGTTATATTGAGGAATGGAGATGGACTTTTCATATGGTGTACAGCATCTCCTCCTCATGTGTTAGGAACATGACGTTATATTGAGGAATGGAGATGGACCTTTCATATGGTGTACAGTATCTCCTCCTCATTTGTTGGGATCATTAGGTGGTGGGGTAGGTATGTTAATGTTGTTGTGATAGGAAGTGATGGGGATTTCACAATCTTCTCAAAACTCAAGTATGTACAAGAATCAGTTTTTGTATCATAGTTTAGTGCATACTGTGTTGAATTCTGTTACTGTCTCTAAGAAATGCTGTATTATAACTCAGGAGAAAAAATAGCTAAATCGATCCAAGATAAACAGTCAAACAGCCAACATAAAACTACTGCTTGTGCATTTTTTTATTTCTTACCTGTGCTGATATCTACAGATGATTCCTCATCTTTAATTGTCACTATAATTTCACCCTCTTCTGTAGATTGCTGATCACCCCCTATATCAGCCTCTTCTTCTTCCTCTTTAATTTCTACTTTAATATCAATCAGGTCTTCGTCCTAAAACCACAACATGATAGTAAGTAACATCTGAAACTACAGAAGAAAATTATATGGATTTAAACAATTCTGGGTAAATCATCAGTTATACATGATCAGACCCATCTACCTGCTGATGTTGAGGGATGGTGTGATCTTCCTGTGTGGAATCCCAGGAATACAGAGGACGGGGACATCTCTCTGGTGGGTTCCCATTACTGGATCCATCTGTAGGAAACACACACACTGACTGAATACATTGTTTCTATGTGTTTATCAGATGATGGGGGATCTAGGTGGAGCCTCCGTACTGCTCTCTCCTTTACAATAAAGTCTCCTCTTACCCGGTGATGTGAGGGGCGGCTGATTCTCCATCATGACGTCCTTGTAGAGATCCTTGTGTCCTTCTAAATACCCCCACTCCTCCATGGAGAAATAGACAGTGACATCCTGAAACCTTATAGGAACCTGACACACACAATGATACAGTCACCATCCAGACACATCCCTTGTCTGTTACTGGATAATGTCCCAGAATTCCCAGCACCGCTCACCTCTCCTGTCAGCAGCTTGTTTATTTTCTTGATGACTTCAAGAATTTTCTTCTTGTTGTCTCTCTCAGGTATGAATGAGGGAGGTGGAGATACTGTAATGGAGGGTAGCACATGGGAGCTACTGTCGCATGTCAGCCGGACTCCTGATATCTTGTTTACTACTTCATAATCCTGTGTAAGAACAGAAAATAGAAATATTACTCAATAAATTCTAAAAATCATCCACAACTCTCCGGTCAGGTCTGTGTTTTATTAATAGAGATAAGAGTGATGTCATGTGGCTTCCCAGAATCCTCCTCACCTCTCCGGTCAGCAGGTGGATTATCTCAAGTGTGAGGTCTAATATGCTGTTGGTCATCTGTCTCTGGTCCTCATCCATTCTCCTTGAGGTGGTTCTGAAATCTATACCGAACACTCCTCTCTGCAGATAGACAATAAACTGAGAATTATTTGGATTGTAGACCTCTTGATGGGAATATATTTGATGGTGGAGACCAACTCTTCTAGTTCTACTGCCAGAATTACCAACTTGCATACATTTTTTTCTTCTTCTCATTAATGCTAGATATGGCTTTGCTGGCTCTGTTGTGGAGGAGATGTGAGTCTAGAACAGGGGTCTCCAAACTTTCTAAACAAAGGTCCAGCATATTATCCTTCAGACTTTAGGGGGGGGCGGTCTATGGCCAGTAGGAGTAGAAAATGTCCAGGTGTGGGTAACAATGCCCCAGCATTGGTGTCAGTGAGGAAGATAGTGCCCCATCATAGGTATCTGTGAGAGGAATACGGCCCCATCCTTGGTGTCAGTGAGAGGAATAGTGCCCCATCATTGGTGTCAGTGAGAGGAATAGTGCCCCATCATTGGTGTCATTGGAAGGAATTGTGCCCTATTGGTGTCAATGAAAGGAATAGAGTCCCGTCATTGGAAGGAATTGTGCCCTATTGGTGTGAATGGAAGGAATAGTGCCCCATCGTTGTCGTCCGTGGAAGGAATTATGCTCTTTTGTTGGTGTCAGCTTAGAGCCCCATCGTTGGTGTAAATGGAAGGAGTTGTGCCCCGTCGTTGGTGTCAGTGGGAAGAATAGTACCCCATTGTTGGTGTCAATGGAAGGAATAGTGCCACATCGTTGGTGTCCGTGGGAGGAATTATGCTCTTTTGTTGGTGTCAGTGGGAGGAATAGTGCCCCGTCGCTGGTGTCAATGAAAGGAATGGTGCCCTATCGTTGGTGTCCGTGGGAGGAATTATGCTAATTTTTTTTCTATTAAAATTTTAAGTGTCACGTCAAAAAAACACCTTTAATTCTTTTGTAACCCAGGTATCTGAAAAACAGGAAACGGTCGGGTGCTGAAGATTCCAGTCAAGCTTTGAAAGAAAGCGAAGGTCAGAGTTTTTTTTTCGTCCATTTGGCAGCCTACAATAAGGCACCCGAACATAATATCTATTAAAACATTGTACCAAATAAAAGCCTTAAAAAAAACAACGTATCAATTATTTAGATCGCCATGTTACTGGAAGTGTACTAAATCCAGTTTAGGAATTTAGTTCAGAATGATCTCTGGTCACCAAATGGTCATTAGAGCTACAGAACACACTACGAGTCCTTGGAGCTCAATATGTTTAGTTATAGAACTATATATAGTGAGCGTGTGTTGTCTGTGCAGCACTGCGGTATATGTCAGAGCTACTATATACTATATACATGTGTAGTGGTGTCTTCTGGACATAAAAGACATCACGGTGACTATGGAGGAAGAAGACGGACATGACGGAGGATTACTGGGTGTAAATATAAAATAAGATCTTATTACCTCCTCTGCTGCCAATTCCAGCAATGTCTCCTCTCTACTTCCTCCCGAATCACCTCTGACCTGGAACTTCCTGTCTGTACATGACATCACTTCCTGTCTGTATATTCCTAACTTCCTGTTTTTCTAATCACATGACTTTCACTGTACGCCTTCACTCCATGGTTGCTCGAACATCTGTAGCCTTCCTATAGAGCTTCTGGTTAGATAAACACCTCATTGTGGTTTATGACCCCAATTTGGTATCTCTTGTACCGGCTCACCACTTTCCAGTCCCGGCTAACGCTGACATTTCTTTCATACATGTAAAAAAATCAGCATTTGTTTGCTAGAAAATTACTAAGGACCTCCAAACGTTATATTTTTTTAAGCATGAAGAGGAAGAGGGAACAGCCATTTTTAGGTATAAATAAAATATATTTTTAATATAAAGTAAATTGGTAATGAAGTAGATGATCTAACATCTTTTATTTCCTTTCCTGTGTGAGAACACCAGTTTCACACCAGTTTTCCACCCCGTCATTTGCAAGATTGCTATCTCGGCTTTGAAGACCTGTTCAACCAACAAGCCTTGGAAATGACAAGATTATGTGAATGAGAGCCCACATATCAAAGAAAGTCATCAGAGACTCAAATGGACTTCAAAGAGTTTCGTTGGCTAGGTGCCACCCCCTTTCAGAATCAGTGGCGGCTGGTGAAGTTTTAGGATGGGGGGTGCCAGGCCCCGCCCTTCCATTTTGACCCCTCCTACATCAAATAAGCCCCCTTATAGAATCCACCCACTCCGTCCCCTGTATTCCACATATTGTGTCAGGAGCACACAGCTCAGCATCACAGGACACAGTATACAGCTCAGCATGACAGGACACAGTATACAGCTCAGCATGACAGGACACAGTATACAGCTCAGTATCACAGGACACAGTATACAGCCCCAGCATCACAGTTTACAGCTCAGCATCACAGGACACAGTATACAGCTCAGCATCACAGGACACAGTATACAGCTCAGTATCACAGGACACAGTATACAGCCCCAGCATCACAGGACACAGTATACAGCTCAGCATCACA
Source organism: Glandirana rugosa (assembly GCA_018402905.1). NCBI lineage: Eukaryota > Metazoa > Chordata > Amphibia > Anura > Ranidae > Glandirana > Glandirana rugosa. The sequence goes on from BLSH010060563.1 coordinate 97,267, forward strand.
GGACACCGTATACAGCTCAGCATCGCAGGACACAGTATACAGCCCCAGCATCACAGGGCACAGTATACAGCTCAGTATCATAGAACACAGTATACAGCTCAGCATCACAGGACACAGTATACAGCTCAGCATCACAGGACACAGTATACAGCTCAGCACCACAGTATACAGCTCAGTATCACAGGACACAGTATACAGCTCAGCATCACAGGACACAGTATACAGCTCAGCATCACAGGACACAGTATACAGCTTAGCATCACAGGACACAGTATACAGCTCAGCATCACAGGACACAGTATACAGCTCAGTATCACAGTATACAGCTCGGCATCACAGGACACAGTATACAGCTCAGCATCACAGGACACAGTATGCAGCTCAGCATCACTGGTGGGGTACTTTGCAGAGACCCCCCTCCCGAAGTTAGGACAAGTCCCACACTTACCCCATCTAATAGGCAGGAGTGTGCAGAGATCGGTTTGTGGACCAACGGGCTGTTAGTGTGCAGAGCCTACTCTTGCGGTGAGCAGGCTGGAGTCCGGCTTCTCTCCGCAATGCATGGCCGGAAGTGACGCAGCGGGTCCTCCGAGATCAATCAAGATTATGTGAATGACAGCCCGCATATCAAAGAAAGTCATCAGAGAATCAAATGGACTTCAAAGAGTTCAGTTAGCTTAGCTAGGTGCCACCCCCTTTCAGAATCAGTGGCGGCTGGTGAAGTTTTAGGATGGGGGGTGCCAGGCCCCGCCCTTCCATTTTGACCCCTCCTACATCAAATAAGCCCCCTTATAGAATCCACCCACTCCGTCCCCTGTATTCCACATATTGTGTCAGGAGCACACAGCTCAGCATCACAGGACACAGTATACAGCTCAGCATGACAGGACACAGTATACAGCTCAGCATGACAGGACACAGTATACAGCTCAGTATCACAGGACACAGTATACAGCCCCAGCATCACAGTTTACAGCTCAGCATCACAGGACACAGTATACAGCTCAGCATCACAGGACACAGTATACAGCCCCAGCATCACAGGACACAGTATACAGCTCAGCATCACAGGACACTGTATACAGCTCAGCATCACATGACACAGTATACAGCTCAGCATCACAGGACACAGTACACAGCTCAGCATCACAGGACACAGTACACAGCTCAGCATCACAGGACACAGTATACAGCCCCAGCATCACAGGACACAGTATAGAGCCCCAGCATCACAGGACACAATATACAGCTCAGCATCACAGGGCACAGTATACAGCTCAGTATCACAGGACACAGTATACAGCTCAGCATCACAGGACACCGTACACAGCTCAGCATCACAGGACACAGTATACAGCTCAGCATCACAGGACACAATATACAGCTCAGCATCACAGGACACAGTATACAGCTCAGCATCACAGGACACAGTATACAGCTCAGCATCACAGGACAGAGTATACAGCTCAGCATCACAGGACACAGTATACAGCTCAGCATCACAGGACAGAATATACAGCTCAGCATCACAGGACACAGTATACAGCTCAGTATCACAGTATACAGCCCCAGCCCCTTGGCCAGCTTCTCCCTTCTTGAGCGTAGGAACTTCATTCTCATTATATTCTGAATGCACCTCGTATGCATGTGGGACCTATGTGCACGTTCGCATTTGGGTGCAATTTTTTTTATGTTATTATTTTTTTTGTAAAACATAAAAGATGATGTTCCACCGAATAAATAGATACCTAACAGGTTATGCTCGTGGAATGGCGTCAAACTACGGTACCTAAAAATCTCCATAAAAGCCTTTAAAAGTTACCAGTTTAGAGTTACACAGGAGGTCTGGTGCTAGAATTATTGCTCTCACTCTGATGTTCATGGCCATACCACAAATGAGTGGTGTGATCACAGTTTATACGATTGAGAACAGACCTCACTGCATCCACATTCTGTTCTGTTTTTGACGAAGAGGGGCATCCTGATCGTTGTTCACCTTCATCACCTTCTCGTCCTTCTTTTAAGGCCTTGAAAGCATAGCTTCTCCATAACCTTTCCTCACCGTTTCCAATGTTTATGATGCACTTTAACACATTTTCAACCTAAATGTGATCGCATAACGCTATTCCAAACTCACTAACATTTCTCTTAATACGAGGCACGCTCGACTATGACAGTTCTGGAATGCAACTGATCAGTGTTCTAACGTATACCTGTCACCCAACCCAAAGTGGCCTTGGCCAGCTTCTCCCTTCTTGAGCGTAGGAACTTATATTCTGAACGCACCTCGTATGCATGTGGGACCTATGTGCACGTTCGCATTTGGGTGCAATTTTTTTTTTTTTAATGTTATTATTTATTTATTTATTTTACACTGTACCTTACATTTTTTTTGGAATAAACTTTATTGCTATCACAAGGGATGAACAACATACATAACTTAGCAAATTTATGGAATTGTGGGAATCCTGAGACAGAAATATGAAGGTATATTAAGCCATTCCATGGTACCTATCATTTACACTCACCGGCAACTTTATTTACTTTGTTCAATTGCTTGGTAACACAAATTGCTAATCAGCCAATCGCATGGCAGCAACTCAATGCATTTAGGCATCTAGACGTGTTGAGGACAACTTGCTGAAGTTAAATTCAAGCATCAGAATGGGGAAAAGGGGGGATTTAAGTAACTTTGAACGTGGCATGGTTGTTGGTGCCAGAGGGACTGGTCTGAGTATTTCTGGGATTTTTAGGCACAACCATCTCTCGGGTTTACAGAGAATGGTGGGGAAAATATCCAGTGAGCGGCAGTTGTTTTGATGAAAATGCCCTGTTGATGTCAGAGGAGAATGGGCAGACTGGTTCCAGATGATAAAAAGGCAACAGTAACTCAAATAACCACTCATTACACCCAAAGTGTGCAGAATACCATCTCTGAACGCACAACACATCGAACCTTGAAGCAGATGGGCTACAGCAGCAGAAGACCGCACCGGGTGCCACTCCTATCAGCTAAGAACAGGAAACTGAGGCTACAATTCGCACAGGATCACCAAAACTGGACAATAGAAGATTGGAAAAACGTTGCCTGGTCTGATGAGTCTGGATTTCAGCTGCGACATTCAGATGGTGGGGTCAGAATTTGGTGTAAACAACATGAAATCATAGATTCACCCTGCCTTGTATCACCGGTTCAGGCTGGTGGTGGTGGTGTAATGGTGTGGGGGATATTTTCTTGGCACACTTTGGACCCCTTAGTGCCAAATGAGCATGGTTTAAACGGCACGACCTACCTGAATTGTGTTGCTGACCATGTCCTCCCCTTTATGACTGCAGTGTCCCCATCTTCTGATGGCTCCTTCCAGCAGGACAATGCACCATGTCACAAAGCTCCAATCATCTTACCACTTGACAATGAGGTCCCTGCACTCCAATGGCCTCCACACACCGGATCTCAATCCAATAGAGCACCTTTGGCATGTGGTGGAATGGGAGATTTGCATCATGGATGTGCAGCCAACAAATCTGAAGCAACTTCGTGATGCTATCATTGTCACTATGGAGCAAAATCTCTGAGGAACATTTCCAACACCTTGTTGAATCTATGCCACGGAGAATGAAGGCAAATTTCATTTCAGGTACTTATACAGCACTGTCAATTCAGGCAGCGCTTTACATTTATATTGTACATTCACATCAGTCCCTACCCTCAAAGGAGCTTACAATCTAAGGTCCCTAATTCAAATACACTAGGGCCAATTTAGACAGGAGCCAATTAACCTACCAGCATGTCTTTGGAGTGTGGGAGGAAACCGGAGTACCCGGAGGAAACCCACACAGGGAGAACAAGCAAACTCCAGTCAGGTAGTGTTGTGGTTGGGATTCGAACCAGCGACCCTTTTGCTGCCAGATGAAAGTGCTATCCATTACACCACTGTGCCGCCCTATGACCGGTGTATGCACCTAACCAATGTGGGGACTATACATTTGTGAGAGATACATGAAGGAAAGTAGTATAAAAACAGCACAATTCTTCATATAGAACATCTTACACACTTGCACAATATTGCACTTGAACCAGCGACCCTTTTGCTGCCAGATGAAAGTGCTATCCACTACACCACTGTGCCGCCCTATGACCGGTGTATGCACCTAACCAATGTGGGGACTATACATTTGTGAGAGATACATGAAGGAAAGTAGTATAAAGACAGCACAATTCTTCATATAGAACATCTTACACACTTGCACAATATTAGGTTTCAGACACTCCTTTGACAAGTTAAATTGTCCACTTTAAAATGTGTAACTTTATTAAAAAATAAACAATCCTGCTAGATCACTTCAGGCTGGTCCCTTTTGGCGGTATAGGTATGTAAAGCATTAAAAAAGTACCTATACTGTTTAGAATCCAGTATTACACGGTCTTGTCTTGCTCTGCACATGGTTAGTTGCTCCCCATTTTTAGGCACTGTTCCCCATCATTGGTGTCAGTGGGAGGAATAGTGCCCCATCATTGGTATTAGTGGGAGGAATAGTGCCCCATCATCGGTGTCAGTGGGGGGAATAGTGCCCCATCATTGGTGTCAGTGGGAGGAATTGTGCCCCATCATTGGTATCAGTGGGAGGAATAGTGCCTCATCATTGGTGTCAGTGGGAGGAATAGTGTCCCATCATTGGTATCAGTGGGAGGAATCGTGCCCTATCACTGGTGTCAATGGGAGGAATATAGCCCCATCATTGGTGTCAGTGGGAGGAATAGTGTCCCATCATCTGTGTCAGTGGGAGGAATAGTGCCCCATCATTGGTGTCAGCGGGAGGAATAGTGCCCCATCATTGGTGTCAGTGGGAGGAATAGTGTCCCATCATTGGTGTCAGTGGGAGGAATATGTCCCATCATTGGAGTCAGTGGGAGGAATAGTGCCCCATCATTGGTATTAGTGGGAGGAATAGTGCCCCATCATCGGTGTCAGTGGGGGGAATAGTG
>BLSH010060563.1:106140-124007 GCA_018402905.1 Glandirana rugosa
TCCCTCCCCAATTCCCGTGGCCATCCCTCCTGTGTCTGTAAGTATTCCTTTTGTGTCTGTCTCTGTGCCCCCCCCCCCCCCCCAGCCTACTGTCTCCACTCCTCTGGTGTCAGAACCTTCCAAATCTGTGCCCCCTGAGTCAGTTATCCTCAATGAGTCTTCCCCTCCTAAGTCTGACTTAAAGGACCCCCCCCCCCCACCAGGAGTGGTAGAGAGTACCAAAAAGGGTACCGCTTCTTCCTCTGTAAAGAAGTCTTCTTTGAAGACTTCAAAGAAAAAAGCAAGAGATGAGAGCATCTCTGAATCAGACCTGCAGTACCTGGAGGAGAGAAGGAGTTTGGGAGACGGAAGAGGCAGGCAGTAAGGACGGAACAGGGATGGGAAGCTCCAGTGCCTGACTCCAACCGTCATAGGGCCTCCAAGTTAGATATTTCCTCATCTGGGGCTTCTTTGGTGCAAAGTTCAGATTCTGAAATGGAGTGGCAGGAGACCTCAAGAAAGAGAGAGGCTTCTGGTGATGAGCAGCAGAGGGGAGCTAAGAAGCAATCCACCCAATAACCCAAATGGCAGTCCCCCCTTAAAAGTGGCGACAATAAATGTCACCAGCATTAAGTCAGTAAGAGCTCGTTCTATGGCCTTCTTTTTGTTCAGCCAATTAGATGCTTAAATTTTATTTCTGCAAGAGACTAGGCTCACCTCCTTGGCAGATATTCATATGGCCAAGAGCGAGTGGAGGTATGGTCAATCTTACTGGTCTCTTGCGGCCGAGCCTTACGGCGGTGTGGCAGTATTGTTTAAAACTGGCATGGTAACAGTCCGGTGGGTTATTGAGGTGGAGATTGGGAGATGTATGGTCTTAGACGTCCTTGTGGGAGGGCAGGGCCTGTGCTTAATTAATGTTTATGGGCCACACACAAAGTGCGACAGGAAATGCCTTTTTACAAGGATCAAGCCATTTCTTTTTACATCCCGGCAAGTGGTCTTTGGAGGTGACTTTAATACAGTAACTAGGACCAAGAACAGGAAGGACTTCAGGGACAAGCTTGGATATGATAGTGTTTTTTAAAATAGTAATAGAGAACTCTACTGCCTGCACCGCTGCTGCCGATGTCTCACTGCCTGTGATTAGCGCGGTGCACGTGCGGTTTCGAACACGCCGAAGCCCGTCCTTACTTGTCAGAGACTGCAGGCATGCAAAAGGAGATGATGGACCCCTATAAGCACTCGTAGCTCAATATTTTTATTTTGAGAATTATATTTCATATATAGGGGCAGAAGAACCCAACATCTCAGCAGCTCCTTCGGAAGTCAGTGCTACAAACATAAAATATTTTTTTATTACCTCCTCTTCTGCCAGCTCCAGCAATGTCTCCTCTCTACTTCTTCCCCACTCACCTCTAACCCGGAACTTCCTGCTTTCACCTACATCACTTCCTGTTTGAATATTGCATCACATCTTGCCTGCAGGGTCATAACTTCCTGTCTGCACCTCACGTCACTTCCTCTCTAGCTGGAGGATTTTCAGCCCCCCTCCATAAGGCCCGTACACAGTACAACGGTTGTACAACGGTCATACAACCAGCTTGTTGTACGATCATCCGACTGTTAGTACGTGCAATTACAACAGCCATCGCACAACGGTTGTACAACTGAAGTTGGATGAGCAGACTAAAAAACTATGGTTGTACAACAATCATTCGTACACCTGTTGTACCGTGTGTACGGAGAAGTTGGGCCAACAAAGTTGTACCTGCAAAACAGGCATGCTTAGAAGTCAGGAATGCCCAGAACTGTCCGTTCTGGAAAACCTACCTTCCTTATTCACAAATCACATGTACCTGAACTTCCTCGTTATATGCTCGTAACACGTCACTGCGCAAGGCTTGGTTGTACGATTGCTTAGTGCACGTCAGTACACGAGACACAACAGCCAACATCCGACTTGGTCCAAAGTTGGCCGTTCAGTTGTTCAACCGTTGCACCCATGTGTACGAGGCTTTAGTGCTCCAAGTCAGATAATCTTCCTTTTCGTTGGCTCTATATAAATCCTATATAATAATGATAACATTACCTCCCCGATTTTGTTGCATATTCTTCTTATATATCCGGACTACATGCCACCTAGGGTTGCCACTTTTTTTTCAAGCCGAACCCGAACACTTTAGCGGCGCACAGCAAATGTTTTTTTTTTAGGGTTTTTTTAGCATACACTATAGCAGTGATGGTGAACCTTGGCACCTCAGATGTTTTGGAACTACATTTCCCATGATGCTCACCTACACTGCAGAGTGCATAAGCATCATGGAAAATGTAGTTACAAAACATCTGGGATGCCAAGGTTCACCATCACTGCTATAGGATTGCAAAAGACCTGAGACACCTACGGGCACTCCAAAGAGAACAGTAATGTGGTGTGCATAGTGCCCCCTCACACTCCTGTCAGGCCCTATTCTGAACCACATTCCTGTCTGAATATTGTGTCCGGGTTTCAGGGGGACTGAAACGCCGACACATGATTCAAAGCCCGGACTGTCCTGGTGAATTCTGGACAGGTGGCAAACCTAATGCCGCCATAGCCCTAAATGTCCAATGAAATTAAAATTTGAACATCTATGCAACTAAACATTTTATAAAAAGTTCTCCCAACATTGTTATTTTATCACCTTCAATATAGGTCATTGTCATTGTTGTGAGTTGGTTCTCCATTGACCACCGAAAAGGTTCATCTTCTGACCTTATCAATGGAACAAATTCGAGCTCTCTGGAGACCCTTTACTGTAAAGGAAAGGTCTAATGCCTTTGAGTTGCTCCCAAATAAGAAATCTCCAGGCATTGATGTTTTTTCTAACGAGTGTTATAAATACTAGACATGTGTACTACCGAAAAATATGTTTAGTATTGTCTTCGTTTCATTCATTTTTTTTTTCTTTTATCGGATAATTCGTCATGATCGGCATTCGTTACTTTGGATAATTTGTAACTTCGGATGCTTTTGTATTCATTACATTCACTAAGGGCTAGTTTTTACACTTGCTTCAAAACAAGGCTTTGGACATGCTTTGTTAAAGCTCTGTTAATGCCAGTCAAAGCTCCTGTCACTAAATAAAATGGTTGGCTTACAGTCCTGTTTACACCTTGCTTTTGCTTGGTGTTTCAATGAGACTTTGTGGGCCTTCGATGAGGCTTTGTGGGGCTTCAATGAGGGTTTGTGGGGCTTCGATGAGTCTTTTGGTGGGGTTTCAATGAGGGTTTGTGGGGCTTCCATGACGCTTTGATGAGGCTTTGTGGGGCTTCGATGAGGCTTCGGTGGGGCTTCAAGCGAGCTTTGGCACAGACTTCTATGGGGGCCTTGAAGACGCTTTGAAACACCACTAAATCTACTTGGGGTATCATTTTTGAAGCAAAGCAAAAAACAAGGTGTAAACAGGACTGTAAGCTAACAATTTTATTTAGCGACAGGAGCTTTAACAAAGCGCGTCCGAAGCCTTGTTGAAGCAAGTGTAATTAGGTCCAAATAGGTGTTCTTTCCGCGTGTAACGTTTTCCGCACTCTGAACAGGAAAAAGGACGCTCACCCATGTCACATCTCTAGCGTCTAATAAGCTTTGCTTTCTCTATAACACATTTCCCGCAGTTGGCACAGGAAAACTGCTTCTCGCAGGAGTGGAGTTTCAGGTGCATGGTGAGATGTCCTTTTCGTGCAAAACATTTTCCACACTCGGAAAACACAAAAAGGGCCTCTCCCCGGTGTGACTTCTTTGGTGGATAATGAGTTTCGGTTTGCTAATGAATGACTTCTCACACTTGGAACATAAGAATGGAAGCTCTCTGCCCGTGTGTCTTCTCTGGTGTCTAAGAAGCTGTCCCTTCTCTATGAAACGTTTCCCACAGTCTGGACAGGAAAATGGTCTTGTACTAGTGTGGAGCTTCAAATGCTTATTGAGATTTCTTTTATGAGGAAAACATCTGCCGCAATGGAAACCCTCTGATGTATAGTAAGATCAGAAGAGTCCGTCGATCTGTCCACGTGTGGTAAGCTTTGGGTAATAGGGTGTACTTCTGGAGAATATTGTACAATACCACTATCTTCTGCAATATGATTAGCAGAGAAAATATGATGTGCCTTTGAAGTATTCGGGGCTACGGCTGCATCTGTTGGAAAGAATAATGTCTATCATTATCAAAAGCATATTTGCATTTTCAAATGTCCTCTATATTAGTCTGCTAGAACCTTCATTTGGTGCACAGTATCTCCACCTCATTTGTTGGGAACATGACATTATATTGAGGAATGGAGATGGACCTTTCATATGGTGTACAGTATCTCCTCCCCATTTGTTGGGAACATAACGTTATATTGAGGAATGGAGATGGACCTATCATATGGTGTACAGTATCTCCTCCTCATTTGTTGGGAACATGACATTATATTGAGGAATGGAGATGGGCCTTCCATATGGTGTACAGTATCTCCTCCTCATTTGTTGGGAACATGACGTTATATTGAGGAATGGAGATGGACCTTTCATATGGTGTACAGTATCTCCTCCTCATTTGTTGGGAACATGAAGTTATATTGAGGAATGGAGATGGACCTTTCATATGGTGTACAGTATCTCCACCTCATTTGTTGGGAACATGACGTTATATTTAGGAACGGAGATGGATCTTTCATATGGTGTACAGTATCTCCACCTTATTTGTTGGGAACTTGATGTTATATTGAGGAATGGAGATGGATCTTTCATATGGTGTACAGTATCTCCTCATTTGTTGGGAACATGACGTTATATTGAGGAATGGAGATGGACCTTTCATATGGTGTACAGTATCTCCTCATTTGTTGGGAACATGACATTATATTGAGGTACGGAAATGGACCTTTCATATTTATGCTGTCTATGCCTTCCTGTACAGGTGACATCACCATCCCTTATTTCTTATACTGGGGTCACAAAGAGAGGAAATTAAGGAACATCTCTGCACTTGGATCAAAAGCCAGAAAAAGCCAGAAAGGAATCTTCCAAAACAAAAAATGTCTAGAATTAATCTTTAATTAAAGTGAAGTTAAAATACTCATACCCATTGATATAAAGGGCAGTTGATTCTCCATCATGACATCCTTGTAGAGACCCTTGTGTCCTTCTAAACACTGCCCCTTTTTTGTCACATCATCCTCATACATATCATCATCACCCTCTTCTTTAACAATAACATTAAAATCCGTCAGACTTCCACTCTGACTGTATAAGAAAAAATAATAATAACAAGGTAGAAGTTGTATGGGCTGAAATACAAATTGCATTGATGGTTACGGTTCTATCTGACAATGCTGTGGGATCTTGTGGTCCTCCATCATGACGTCCTTGTAGAGATTATTGTGTCCTTCTAAATACTCCCACTCCTCCATGGAGAAATAGACAGTGACATCCTGACACCTTATAGGAACCTGACACACACAATGATACAGTCACCATCCAGACACATCCCTTGTCTGTTACTGGATGATGTCCCAGAATTCCCAGCACCGCTCACCTCTCCTGTCAGCAGCTCCATCGTCTTCTTGGTGACTTCAAGAATTTTGTTGTAATTTATTTTATATGTGAGTGACTGAGGTGGGGACCCTGCAATAGAGGACGGCTCATGGGCATAGCTATTGGGTGTCAGTTGCTCATCAGATTTCTTCTTCACTAGTTCATAATCCTGTATGAGACATGACAGTAAGATTATCGCTAAATATATTCCTGCAACTCCTCACCTCTCCGGTCAGGTCTGTGTTTTATTAATAAAGATAAGTGTGATGTCATGTGACCTCCCAGAATCCTACTCACCTCTCCGGTCAGGTCTGTGTTTTATTAATAAAGATAAGCGTGATGTCATGTGACCTCCCAGAATCCTCCTCACCTCTCCAGTCAGTAGGTAAATGATCTCCAGGGTGAGCATTATTATCTTCTCTGTCAAGTCCCTCCGATCTACACCCATCATTCCGGTCATTCCGTGGTCATGTGATCTGTACAGGATACTTCCCCCTGTCTAAGGATAATACATCTGGAATTATTCCCAGTGTGGGGCTCTGGATGGGACTATATGACCTGGTGGAGAGATCTAGTAGTGTCTACCAGTAGATGCAGTTGGTTTTTGTTCTTATATATGATATTATTAGCCTTGTTTGTTAATGGAAGGAAATAAAGAATTGTCTGTGTAGCCATCAACAACCAATCATAGCCTTCATTTTCTGCTACTGCTTTGAATTTGGCTGTTAGGAAAACTTCATATATACCGATATTAGGATTACCTTCGCAGATAACATGACCACAATGGACCAGGATCAAAACACAGCCCTTTTTCTGGACATCCTTGTTAGCCATCACGCTTTTGGAAAAAGGTCCTTTTACTTGAGAAAGATCCTTCTACTGGAGAAAGGTCCTTCTACTGGAGAAAGATCCTTCTACTGGAGAAAGATCCCTCTACTGGAGAATCGTGAGAATTGTGAGTACCACTTTGGATCATGAGAACTGTGAGTACCACTTTGGATTGTGAGAATTGTGAGTACCCCTTTGGATTATCAGAACTGTGAGTACCACTTTGGATCGTGAGAACTGTGAGTACCACTTTGGACCGTGAGAATTGTGAGTTCCACTTTGGACCGTGAGAATTGTGAGTTCCACTTTGAATCGTGAGAATTGTAAGTGCCACTTTGGATCTTGAGAACTGTGAGTACCACTTTGGTTTGTGAGAATTGTGAGTACCACTTTGTACCACTTTGGATTGTCAGAACTGTGAGTACCACTTTGGATCGTAAGATTTTTGGATAGTGTGAACTGTGAGTACCACTTTAGATCGTGAGATTTGTGAGTACCACTTTGGATCGTGAGATCTTTGGATAGTGAGAACTGTGAGTACCACTTTAGATTGTGAGAATTGTGAGTACCACTTTGGATCGTGAGATCTTTGGATAGTGAGAACTGTGAGTACCACTTTAGATTGTGAGAATTGTGAGTACCACTTTGGATCATAAGATTTTTGGATTGTGAGAACTGTGAGTACCACTTTAGATTGTGAGAATTGTGAGTACCACTTTGGATCGTAAGATTTTTGGATTGTGAGAATTGTGAGTACCACTTTGGATCATGAGAACTGTGAGTGCCACTTTGGCTTGTGAGAATTGTGAGTACCCCTTTGGATTATCAGAACTGTGAGTACCACTTTGGATTGTGAGAACTGTGAGTACCACTTTGGACCGTGAGAATTGTGAGTTCCACTTTGGACCGTGAGAATTGTGAGTTCCACTTTGAATCGTGAGAATTGTAATTGCCACTTTGGATCTTGAGAACTGTGAGTACCACTTTGGATTGTGAGAGTTGTAAATACCACTTTGGATTGTCAGAACTGTGAGTACCACTTTGGATCGTAAGATTTTTAGATAGTGAGAACTGTGAGTACCACTTTAGATCGTGAGAATTGTGAGTACCACTTTGGATCGTGAGATCTTTGGATAGTGAGAACTGTGAGTATCACTTTAGATCGTAAGAATTGTGAGTACCACTTTGGATCATAAGATTTTTGGATAGTGAGAACTGTGTGTACCACTTTAGATCGTGAGAATTGTGAGTACCACTTTGGATTGTGAGATCTTTGGACCGTGAGAATTGTGAGTAACACTTTGGACTGTGAGAATTGTGAGTTCCACTTTGGATTGTGAGAATTGTAAGTGCAACTTTGGATCTTGAGAATTGTGAGTATCACTTTGGATCGTGAGAATTGTGAGTACCACTTTAGATTGTAAGATTTTTGGATAGTGATAACTACGAGTACCACTTTAAATCATGAGAATTATGAGTACCACTTTGGATCGTGAGCTCTTTGGATTGTGAGAATTGTATTATATTTACAAAATAGAAGGATCGTGAGAATTGTGAGTACCACTTTGGGTCGTGAGATTTTTGGATAGTGAGAACTGTGAGTACCACTTTAAATCGAGAGAATTGTGAGTACCACTTTGGATTGTGAAAATTGTAAGTGCAACTTTGGATCTTGAGAATTGTGAGTATCACTTTGGATCGTGAGATCTTTGGACCATGAGAATTGTGAGTACTAATTTGGATTGTGAGATCTTTGGACCATGAGAATTTTGAGCACCCCTGTGGATCGTGAGAATTGTGGGTACCACTTTGGATCGTGAGATATTTGGACCGTGGAAATTGAGTACCACTTTGGATCGTGAGATATTCGGATCATGAGAATTGAGTACCACTTAGGATTGTGAGAATTGTGAGTACTGCTTTGGATTAAGCGAGTTGTGAGTACAACTTTGGACTCTGGATTGTGAGAATTGTGAGCTGGGCATGGGCCCCGATGCTGGTCCAGATGCAAAAATAAAAGAATGAAATGTGAGAACAGTATTTTAGGTATGAAAGCATAAACATTTTTTATTATACACAATGCACAGAACAGACTAAAATGTCATCAAGTTAGGGTTTACGTCAACTTTGACCTAGCTGTTTCCCACCACTCACATGAGTAAGCTAAAAACTCATTTATTAATTTTCATTACACAGTCTCTTACCCCGAAGAGTCCATCCTTGCCTCCATACATGATCTGCTATCAGTGCCCCTGTGTCTTCTGATGCTTAACTAGATTGTCTTTGCGATTGTAACTCTTCCCACACTCTGAACATGAAAAAGGACGCTCGCCTGTGTGAGTACTCAGGTGTGTAAGGAAGCGCAGGTGCTTTATGAAACCTTTCCCACACACTTCACAGGTGAATGGCTTCACACTGCTGTGCAGTTTTTGATGGTCATCGAGGCTTCGTTTAATTGAGAAACATTTGCCACATTCAGAACAAGAGAAGGGCTTCTCACCTGTGTGAACTCTCTGGTGGGTAACAAGGTCTTCCTTCCGTTTGAAGGATTTTTCACACTCCAAGCATGGATACCTCTTCTCTTCGGTGCGTCCTTTTTGTTGTACAACGAGCTCAGATGTTGACGTCTCGCACTCCGAACTTGAAAACGGACCCTCACCCGTACAGTTTTTCTGGTGTCTGAGAAGTTGTTGTTGCAATATGAAACCTTTCTCGCAGTTTTCACAGGAAAACGGCTTCTCGCCGGTGTGGCACTTCATATGGTAGTCGAGGCTTCCTTTCTGTGTGTAACATTTACCACATTCAGAACATGAAAACGGCTTCTCACCGGTGTGGCTTTTCATATGCTTGTTGAGGCCTCCCTTCTGAGTGAAACGTTTCCCACACTCTGTACAGGAAAACGGTCTCTCACCGGTGTGGACTTTTATATGGTCCTCCAGGATGGTTTTAGAGGAGAAACGTTTGTCACATAGTGAACAAGGAAAGGGCTTCTCACCGGTGTGAACTCTCTGGTGGTTAACAAGGTCCGCATTCCATAAGAAGGATTTCTCACAGTCCGAGCATTGAAAGACCTTCTTTCCCGTGTGACATCTCATATGAACACAAAGTTCATATTTAGTTGTAAAAGATTTCCCGCACTCCGAGCACGACAATGAATTATCTTGTGCATGAAGTTTCTTGTGTCGGCTAAGGCTGATGCTATATTTAAAGCGTTTTCCGCATTGTGCGCAGGAATACGGCTGCCCAGTCGCATGAGATTGCCGGTGTAGGTTTAGAACGCCTCTGGTTCTAAATTCCTTCCCGCAATCAGAACACTTATAAGGTGTTTCACCGGTGTGCAGTCTCTCATGTTCGATCAGCCATTTTTTTCCTCTAAAACTCTCCCCGCACACCGTACAGGAAAAAGGTTTCTCACCGGTATGCAGTCTTTCGTGTTCGACAAGCCGCCTTTTCTCTCCAAAACCTTTCCCACACACCGTACAGGAAAAAGGTCTCTCACCGGTGTGGAGTCGCTCGTGCTCAATAAGCCGCTTTTTCTCTCCAAAACTCTTCCCACAGACTGTACACAAAAATGGCTTCTCGCCAGTGTGCACCCGCTCATGTTCTGTAAGTCGCTTTTTCTCTATGAATCCCTTCCCGCACACCGTACATGAAAAGGGCCTCTCACCGGTGTGAATTTTGGCATGTGTGAGAAGGTCCAATTTCCTTGCATAAGATTTCCCGCAGTCTGAACATATGTAGGGCCGCTCTCCGGTGTGCACCATGAGATGTCTTACAAGTCTGTGCTTAAAGCTAAAACATTTGTCACATTGGGGACATGGAAATATCTTCTCACCGGTACTTGTAACAGAAGGTGATAGTCCAGGAGAACATTGTTTGCTACTAGAGGGATCCATTGATCTGGATTGATGCTCAGTAACAGAATTTACTCCTGGAGGATTTTGGGCAAGGCCATTATCTTCTGTATTACAGTCTGGGGATAAAGTACGGTGATGCTCCGAGTTATTCAGGATATAACGTCCATCTGTCAGTGAAAATGTTTTATCAATATTCATAAATGTTCACTTTTCAGGTTTAACAGTCAAAGTTATGCATGTTGGTATAGAATCAATGGTTTCTATAGAAACCATCTATCACTTATTAATCTACTATTTATAGTCTAGTCTCCATTTACTGGTTTCTTAGTTATTGTCCAGTCTGCCCTTTCTGGTCTACCATTTATGGTCCAGGCTCATCTTCCTGGTCTACCATTTATAGCCAATTTCCTTTCTGGTCTACGGTTTATAGTCCAATTTCTTCTTTCTGGTCTTCCATTTGAAAGTCAGGTTCCTCTTCCTGGTCTACCATTTATACTTCAGTCTTCTCTTACTGGTCTACCATTTCAAATTCAGTTTCCTTTTCCTGGTATACCATTATAGTTCAGTCTCCTCTTACTGGTGTATCATTTATAAGTTGGGCTGCTCTTCCTGGGCTACCATTTATAGTCCAGTCTCCTCTTCCTGGTCTACAATTTATAGTCCAGTCTTCTCTTCCCGGTCTAATATTTAAAGTCTATTCTCCTCTTTCTGGTGTACTATTTATAGTTCAGTCATACCTTCCAGGTCTACCATTTTTAATCCAGGCTCCTCTGGCTGGTCTACTAATTATAACCCAGTCTCTTCTTACTGGTGTACCATTTATAAGTCAGGCTGCTCTTCCTGTTGTACCATTTGTAGTCTAATCTTCTCTTTCTGGTCTACCATTTATAGTCCAGTTTCCTGGTATGCCAGTATAGTCCAGTCTCCTCTTATTGGTGTACCATTTATAAATTGGGCTCCTCTTCCTGGTCTACAATTTTTAGTCCAGTCTCCTCTTCCTGGTCTAATATTTAATGTCTATTCTCCTCTTTCAGGTGTACTATTTATAGTCCAGTCTCCTCTGGCTGGTCTACTAATTATAATCCAGTCTCTTCTTACTGTTGTACCATTTATAAGTCAGGCTGCTCTTCCTGGTGTACCATTTGTAGTCTAATCTTCTCTTTCTGGTCTACCATTTATAGTTCAATATCTTTCTGGTCTACCATTTATAGTCCAGTTTCTTTTTCCTGGTAAGCCATTATAGTCCAGTGTCTACTTACTGGTGTATCATTTATAAGATGGCCTGCTCTTCCTGGTCTTCAATTTATAGTCCAGTCACCTCTTTCTGGTCTACCATTTAGAGTCCAGTCATATCTTCCAGGTCTACCATTTTTCGTCCAGTCTCCTTCTGCTGGTCTACCAATTATAGTCCAGTCCCTTCTTACTGCTCTACCATTTATAATCCATTATCCTCTTAATGGTCTACAATTTATAACCCAGTCTCCTCTTATTGGTCTACCGTTTCTAGTCCAGTTTCCTTTTCCTGGTATGCCAGTATAGTCCAGTCTCCTCTTAAGTTGGGCTGCTCTACCTGGTCTACCATTTATAGTCCAGTCTCCTCTTCATGGTCTAACATTTATAGTCCAGTCTCCGCTTTCTGGCCTACCATTTATAGTCCAGTTATTTCTTTCAGGTTTAACATTAGTCTCCTTCTGCTGGTCTACTATTTATAGTCCAGTCTACTCTTAGGCTGCATTCACATCTGCACGACGTGTCACTTTTTTTTGTGTGTTTTTCGCTCGACAGATTAGGGCAGCCTGTTCACTTAAATGGGATACATAACTTGCCAAAGTAGCTCCTGTACCTTTTCCAGAGGCAGACATTGAGTTTTTTTTATATTCTAGGCTCCATTTACTGGTCTACCATTTATATTACAATCACATCTGCCTAGTCTACCATTTATAGTGCAGTCTCCTCTTCCTCATTGACCATTAACACTACAGGATCCTCTTACTGGTCTACCATTTATAGTTCAGTCTTCTTTTCTTGGTCTACCATTTGTAATCCAGTATCCTCCTCCTCCTGGTCTACCATTTGTAATCCAGTCTCCTCCCCTTCCTGGTGTCCCTTTTCTAATCCAGTCTCCTCCTCCTGGTCTACCATTTATAGACCAGTCTCCTCTTCCTGGTTTGCCAATTTTACTCCGGTCTTCTCATACATTTCTACCATTTTTAGTCCAATCTCCTCTTCCTGGTCTACCATTTATACTTCAAGCTTCTCTTCTTGGTGTTTCATTTCCAATCCACTCTCCTCTTCCTGGTCTACTATTCATAGTCCAGTTTCCTCCTACTGGCTTACTATTTATAGAACAGTTACCTCTCTTACCCAATGATATGATGATCGTATTCTCCCTCACTTTCCATTTAAAAAATGTTATCCAATAGAGGTCAAATGAAAATACGACCCATTTCTGCACTCTGTGTTTATTACATACCTGTGCTGATCTGTAGAGAAGATTCCTCCTTGTCTACCAAATTTGTTTTCACAGTAGGCAGCAGATTACCCACCACAAACTTCTCTTCTTTAATCTCAACTTTCATATCCATCTCTTTTTTACCCTAAATATAAAAAAAAGTTAACAAAACATAAAACGCTGAAGAGTAAATAATGTGGTATCGTTCTGGATACAAATCACCTACCTGATGATGGTGAGGGATGGTGTGATCTTCCTGTGTGGAATCCTGGGAATAAAGAAGATGTAGACATCTCTCTGGTGGGTTCCCATTACTGGATCCATCTGTAAGAAAACACACACACTGACTGAATACATTGTTTCTATGCGTTTATCAGATGATGGTGGATCTAGGTGTATCCTCCGTACTGCTCTCTCCTTTACAATAAAGCCTCCTCTTACCCTGTGATGTGTGGGGAGGCTGATTCTCCATCATGACGTCCTTGTAGAGATCCTTGTGTCCTTCTGAAATCTCCTTCTTCACACCAATCGTATCCTCCTCCTCTTTTATTTCTTCCTTCACAATAAACCTACTCCTGTTTCCACTCTAAATATCCAAAAATGAAATGAAATCATTAACCATATGACACACACACATTGCTTGCTACAGTCATCTTGCCCCATACTTCCCATCACCGCTTACCTCCTCCATCATATTATCTTCTCTTGATGACTTCTAGAATCTTCTTGTTTGTCTCAGATGTCAGAGAGTGGGGTGAAGTCTCTGTTATGGGGGTTGACAGGTGTGATGTAAAGATGGACAGTAAAGTGAGAGTTCTGGAGGTGAATAAGAAGGGTGCAACCACAGAGGCCATGATTAACTGACTTCCTTTCTCTGGCTGACAATATGGATGTCCTGCCAGCTCTAGCAAGTAGTGATGGGCCAAACACCCAGGGTTCGGTTTGACACCAGAACTCCCTAACAGGGAAAAAGTTCGGACCAGAACCCTATTAAAGTGTTTGGGACCCAAACTCGAAAAATTAAAAGTCCCCATTTTTAAGGCTTAAATGCAAGTTATTGGCCACAAAAAAGGTATGGTGCCTGGGTACTGCCCTGGGGGACATGTACCAATGCAAAAAAAAAAAAAATTGTTTTTAAATGAGCAGTGATTTTAATGATGCTTAAAGTCAAACAATAAAAATGAAAAATTCCTTTAACTATAGTGTCTGGGGGTTTACCTTAGTCTGCCTGTAAAGTGGCCCATCTGTACCATGTATGGAACCTGCTGCAACAAAACTGACATATATAAAGGAAAAAAAATAAATTTAAATTGATTTTCCCTGCAAGCTTTCTTTATTTAGTAAACAAGAGCTAGGGGAGCCAATCTGTATGACGGGGCCACATTTTAATACCCTCAGAACAACATTAGAGATTTTTGGATAAATTCTGGTGTCTTTTTGGCAGATTTTGGATGGAAATACGTTTTGTACCACAGTAAGCAAGCCTTATGTGAGGAAGCCAAATTATAGTACACTCAGGCCATGATTAACGATATTTTTTTTAGATAAAGTCTGGTCTCCCTTTCGCAGACTTTAAATAGAAGTAACAGGTGCGGAAAAGATGGGTGTTGGTGGTGTCTTCACACCATAACCCTTCACAGTTATCTTTGGCAAACGCAGGATTGGACTCTGCTCTTAAAAATGATGTAACACAGGTGCGGAAATATTGTGCCTTGGGTGTTAGTGGTGCCTTCACACCATAAACATTCACAGTTAATCTTGGCAAACGCAAGATTGGACTCTGCTCATAAAAATTATGTCACACAGGTGTGGATATATTGGGCCTTGGGTGTTGGTGGTGCCTGCACACTACAGTAATTTCTCACAGTTGCTCTTGAAGGGGGCAGGACTGGACCCTGCTGCAAAAAAACTCAAAATTATATGCACCTGGCTGTCACACAGGTGCAGAAAAAATAAGCCATGAGTGTTGGTGGTGCGTCCGCACCGTAACCCTATAGAAGTACTCTTGATGAAGCCAAGAATTGGTCTTGTAAAAAATTAAAATTGTATGCACCTGTCAGACAGGTGCAGAAAAATTGGGCCTTAAATGTTGGCGGTGCCTGCACATCGTAACCCCTCACAACTACTCTTGGGGAGCGCATGACTGGACCCTGATGTAAAGAAATTAAAATGATATGCACTTGTCACACAGGTACAGAAACATTTGGCCTTGGGTGTTAATTGTGCCCATGAAACCTATACCAAAAAATTACTTAAAGATAAAATAAACACCCACAAATCCAGGCAGCCGTGACAATTTTTCAGAGATTCCAGATCCCCAACAAATTTAATTAGCAACATCAGCATCGGGGGCTTGATAGCTGCTGCTAATCCAGGACTGATTCATTTTGAGAAATGTCAGCTGGTCAACTGAGTCTGTGGACCGATGCAGTCTTTTATCTGTCACAAAACCTCCGGCAGCACTGAATGCCCGTTCGGAAAGCCTGCTGGATGCAGGGCAGCCCAGCAGCTCAATTGCATACTGGGCAAGTTCTGGCCAGTGGTCCATTCTCATAACCCAGTAAACCAGTGGATCATCTACTGGAAAGCTCTCCATGTCTGTTATCGCCCCTAGATAATCTTCCACCATATGATTCAGATGCTGCCGATGGGATCTTGAAGCTGACAGCCCTGGGCGCTGAGGACTAAAAAAATTTTTAAAAGCATCACTTAGGCGGCCCCCTTCTCCACCGCTCCTCCTTTGCCCAACAGAAGCCTCAAAAATATATTTTCCATTAGACTGTAACCTACCAGAGTCTGGAAAGGTGTTACATAAACTCCTCTTTAAGGCGTCCTCAAAATATTTCATCCTGTGCTCCCTCTGTGAGGGCAGGATAAGTTCAGAGATTTTTCCCTTGTAACGGTGGTCAAGGAGGGTTGCCAACCAATAATGATCCTTCTCCTTGATGCCACAAATTCTCGGGTCCTTTTTCAGGCTTTGAAGAATAAGGGAGCCCATGCACCGCAAGGTTGTGGAGGCATGAGAATCAGAGTCCTCAATGAGGATTACACTATCTGGAAGTGCCTCCTCCCAGCCACGTACTACTCCCAAGGTTTCTGGGGACTGAAAACCATCTCTTAAAGATTGACCTATCTCATCCTCTGCTTCAATGCCTCCACAACTGCCAGAATCATCCTCCTCCTCCTCTTTTGTGTTCTGTGGTATCACAAGAATGGTGTCTGCATAAAGTAGGCCTTGAGAGGAAAGGAAGTCCTCCACTTCCTCCCGCTGCTCTGCCTCAAGTGCCCTGTCCATAATGCCACGCAGAGTATGCTCCAGCAGGAACACAACAGGGATTGTGTCACTGATGCATGCATTGTCACTGCTCACCATCCTTGTTGCCTCCTCAAATGGTGACAGTACAGTGCATGCATCCTTTATCAGCAGCCATTGGCGTGGGGAAAAAAAGCCAGGCTGCCCTGAGCCTGTTCTTGTGCCATACTCACACAGGTACTCGTTAATAGCCCTCTGCTGCATGTGCAGCTGCTGCAGCATTGCCAAAGTTGAGTTCCACCTGGTGGGCATGTCACAAATCAGGCGGCTTACGGGCAGGTGGAATTCCCGCTGAATTTCAGCCAACCGAGCACTGGCTGTGTATGACCGCCTGAAATGGCTACAGACTCTTCTGGCCTGCCTTAGAAGTTCTTGCAACCCTGGGTACCTGTTTAAGAAACGGCGCACCACCAAACTGAGGACATATGCCAGGCATGGCATATGTGTCAACTCTCCCTGTTGAAGGGCGAACAGAAGGTTAGTGTCATTATCACACACCACCATTCCTGGCTCAAGCTGCCGTGGCGTTAACCACCTCTGGGCCTGCCCCTGCAAAGCTGAAAGAATCTCTGCTTCAGTGTGGCTCCTGTCTCCTAGACAGACCAGCTGAAGCACTGCATGGCATCTTTTAGCCTGACTCGTTGAATAGCCCCTTGAACGCTTAGGGGGTACTGGTGGTTCATAGGACAATTCAGCAGAAGAGGGCATTGAGGAGGAGGAAGGGATAGAGCTGACAGATCTTGCATCATCACCACCAGCTATATGGAGACGTGGGGGCAAAAGAAGCTCCAGCACTGAGCCCTGTCCTGCATCCTTCCTAGTTGCAAGCAGAGTTACCCAGTGTGCTGTGAACGAAATATATCGTCCCTGACCATGCTTGCTGGACCACGTGTCAGCAGTAATGTGGACCTTGCTGCTGACTGCCTTTTCCAACGATGCCAAAACATTGCCTTCCACGTGATGGTACAGAGCTGGAATGGCCTTATGTGCAAAGAAATAGCGACTGGGAACCTGCCATTGTGGTACAGCACATTCTGCAAATTCACGGAAGGGGGCAGAATCTACCAGACTGAAAGGTAGGAGTTCTAAAGCCAGCAATTTGGTCAAGCTGGAATTTAGACGCTGGGCATGTGGGTGGCAGGGTGTGTATTTTTTTTTTCGCTGCAGCAGCTGAGGCAGAAAAATTTGCCTGCTATACTCTACAGCTGGTGGTGTGCTGCTGGCAGACGTGTTGCAAGGACCTGTGACACCCTTTGCCATATCATCATCCTTGTCAGTGGAGGCTGCTGAGAGGTCATCATGATATGTAGCGGGGGTAGAGATGAAAGTCGAGGAGTGAGGAGAAGAATTGTGTCCCTTGTGTGTGGCTTTCAGGTGCTGTTGCCAACGGGCTGAGTGGTGGGAGGTTAAATGCCTTGTCATGCATGTGGTACCCAAATGGCTGGTGTTTTTGCCACGCTTAATCTGCTTGCGGCAGAGATTGCAAATTGCAACACTGCGATCGGCTGCACATGTGCTAAAAAAGGCCCACACAGCCGAGCTCTGGGAAGTGGGCCAGGAAATAAGAGCTCCACGATCTGATGGAATAGGGTGGCTGCTCTCTACTCTTTCCTGATGGCTGCTGCTGGAGGACATCCTGCCTTGTTGGGGTTGTGCCTCCCCCTCACTTTCCTCTTCTGCTCTATCAGCCACCCAAGTAGACTCAGTGACCCCATCATCAGCATCCCCTCTATCCTCATCACTGGAGCCAACTTGGCAACTTGAAGGACCATGTCCACCTTTGCCTGTGGACACAGATGCTCCTGGCCCACTCATTGTGCCATGGGAACGTCTGCTTCTCCTTGTTGGCCTCCCAGACATGATGGGGGGGGGGGGGGGGGGGGT
>BLSH010060563.1:125985-148333 GCA_018402905.1 Glandirana rugosa
ACTATACTCACACTACACTGCACTACACTATACTCACACTACACTATACTCACACTACACTGCACTACACTATACTTACACTACACTCACACTACACTATACTCACACTACACTCACACTACACTATACTCACACTACACTATAGTCACACTACACTGCACTACACTATACTCACACTACACTATAGTCACACTACACTCACACTACACTATACTCACACTACACTGCACTACACTATACTTACACTACACTCACACTACACTATACTCACACTACACTCACACTACACTATACTCACACTACACTATAGTCACACTACACTGCACTACACTATACTCACACTACACTATAGTCACACTACACTCACACTACACTATACTCACACTACACTGCACTACACTATACTTACACTACACTCACACTACACTATACTCACACTACACTATACTCACACTACACTGCACTACACTATACTCACACTACACTACACTCACACTACACTATAGTCACACGACACTATACTCACACTACACTCACACTACACTATACTCACACTATACTGCACTACACTATACTCACATTACACTGCACTACACTATACTCACACTACACTCACACTACACTATACTCACACTACACTGCACTACACTATACTCACACTACACTACACTCACACTACACTATAGTCACACGACACTATACTCACACTACACTCACACTACACTATACTCACACTACACTGCACTACACTATACTCACATTACACTGCACTACACTCACACTACACTATAGTCACACGACACTATACTCACACTACACTCACACTACACTATACTCACACTACACTATACTCACACTACACTGCACTACACTATACTCACATTACACTGCACTACACTATACTCACACTACACTGCACTACACTATACTCACACTACACTGCACTACACTATACTCGCACTACACTGCACTACACTATACTCACACTACACTATAGTCACACGACACTATACTCACACTACACTGACATTACGTTATACTCACACTGCACTGACACTACATTATACTCACACTACACTATACTCACACTACACTATACTCGCACTACACTACACTATACTTACACTACCCTATACTCACACTACACTCACGCTACACTATACTCATACTACACTCACACTACACTAACACTCACACTACACTATCCTCACACTACACTAACACTACACTATACTCACACTAACACTACACTCACACTACGCTATACTCACACTAACACTACACTGACACTACACTAACACTCACACTACACTATACTCACACTAACACTACACTGACACTACACTATCACTACACTGACACTACCCTATACTCACACTACACTATACTTACACTACCCTATACTCACACTATACTCGCACTACACTGACACTACACTAACACTAAACTCACACTACACTATACTCACACTATACTTTACTCACACTACACTTTACTCACACTACACTATACTCACACTACACCCACTCTACGCTGACACTACACTAACACTACACTATACTCATACTACACTGACACGTTACACTCACACTAACTAACTTGCTACTGAGCCCTGCTCTATCTCCAACTTCACACTGCAAAAGGTTCCATAGGAAAGAACTTTTTATAGTGTGGGGTGGGACAATGAGCACTGAGCCATGATTGGGCAAAACCTTGCGCCTGACCAGCGGTCAGGTATATTGCTTCAGCCAATCAGGGATGCTACAATGCATTGAGTAGCACGCAGTGCATTGTGGGGGCGAACATTCCACCGAGCGCCCTGCAAATTCGGATGTTCGGCAAACACCTGAACGGCCGCTGTTCTGGGCTGAACTGATGCTCGGCCCCAACAGCTTGCCCATCACTACTAGTAAGACCTCTAACAAGGCATGCTATCCTGACTGTAAGAGTACTGTTCTGTATGCCGGCGGTGCGGGGTGGAATGATATCCCGCCTGCATTGTTTTAACACTACGTTACCCATCAGACACCGAGGAGGCTGGAGGACCTCTGAAGCTTTCCTCAGGTAAGTAAACAATGAAGTCCTTACTAACCATCGATGTTATGGAGTTACATGGTAATATGTAACTCCATACCAACATGTCATCATGTGCACCAATGTAATTATGGCACAAACTAAATATCAAATTATGAGGGGTCATAGACCACTGAGCTTCAACATTTAAGGGGTCATCTACTCCTTGTCACTACACTCTAAACTGTCCTTTATGTTGCATACTCCCGACCACTGTACTGTAGACATTCAGTTGTATATTATATACTCATGACCATTGCACAATGTACACTATGCTATACCTTTCATATTATTAATAATAATAATAGAAGGTATGAAGTAGGGTATATATTGAGTCACGGGCAGAGTGAAGAGAAGAAATAAGACATTGGCCTTCAACCATCGAGCTGGGGATAATATTATAGCCAACTGAAAAGGGTGTATAGTGGGTGGTTGGTATAATAATAAAACAATATTTATTTATAATATTAATAGAAGGTTTTGAGTAGGTGGCAGGGGAGTGAAGAGATGAAATAAGAGGCATACTCACCAACAACTCCTTCCTTGTCTGTGGGCAAACATTAGTTTACCCCAGAAACACCCAACCCACTTCTACCATGTGACTTCAGTGTGGTGCCAGAATCCAACATGGCCACCGGGGGAGCAGGCAGACCAACGCACATGCTCTATAGTGTCATGTGATCTCACCCTGGCGACTGCCATTTTCTTGTAGCCAGTTTGTGATTAGCCCCTCCCATTCTCTGTACATTAACCCTTCACTGTGGAACTGTTTCTCATGCAACATGGGTCTTCTCCTCCCGTAAATTTAGAGTTTAGTTAATTTGATGCTATATGTCTTGCAGTTGGTGTGCTCATCCTTATGGCAAGGCACTATGACATGGCCCCATGTATAGCTAAATTTATTTCTGCTTTTAACAAGAAACAGATTCATATTTACACTCACCTGCTACTTTATTAGGTACACCTTGCTGGTACCAGGTTGGACCCCCTTTTTCCTTCAACTGCCTTCATTCTTCCTGGCATAGATTCAATAAGGTGGTGGAAACTTTGGTCCATAGCGACGTGATATCATCACGCAGTTGCTGCAGATTTGTTGGCTGCACATCCATGATGCCAATCTCCGGTTCCACCGCATCCCAAAGATGCTCTATTGGATTGAGATCTGGTGAGTGTGGAGACCACTGGATCTGGTGAGTGTGGAGGCCATTGGAGTGCAGTGACCTCATTGTCCAGTGGTGAGCTGATTGGAGCTTTGTGACATGGTGCATTATCCTACTGGAAGGAGCCATCAGAAGATGGGGACACTGTAGTCATAAAGGGATGGACATGGTCAGCAACAATACTCAGGAAGGCCGTGGTGTTTAAACCATGCTCAATTGATACTAAGGGGCCCAAAGTGTGCCAAGAAAATATCCCCCACACCATTACACCACCAGCCTGAACCCTTGATACAAGGCAGGATGGATCCATGCTTTCACGTTGTTTACGCCAAATTCTGACCCTACCATCTGAATGTCGCAGCTGAAATCAAGACTCATCAGACCAGGCAACGTTTTTCCAATCTTCTATTGTCCAACTTTGGGGAGCCTGTGCCAATTGTAGCCTCAGTTTCCTGTTCTTAGCTGACAGGAGTGACACCCGGTGTGGTCTTCTGCTGCTGTAGCCCATCTACTTCAAGGTTCCATGTGTTGTGCGTTCAGAGATGGTTTTCTGCATACCTTGGGTGTAATGAGTGGTTATTTGAGTTACTGTTGCCTTTCTATAATCTGGAACCGGTCTGCCCATTCTCCTCTGACCTCTGACATCAACAAGGCATTTTCCTTCACACAACTGCTGCTCACTGGATATTTTCTCTTTTTCCCACCATTCTCTGTAAACTGTAGAGATGGTTGTACGTGAAAATCCCAGTAGATCAGCAGTTTATGAAATACTCAGACCAGCCCGTCTGGCACCAACAACCATGCCACGTTCAAAGTCACTTAAATCCCCTTTCTTCCCCATTCTGATGTTCGGTTTGAACTTCAGCAAGTCAACTTCACCACATCTAAATGCCTAAATGCATTGAGTTGCTGCCATGTAATTTGCTGATTAGCAATTTGTGTTTCCAAGCAATTGCACAGGTGTATCTGATAAAGTGGCTGGTGAGTGAATATTGTCCCACTTATCTGTACCTTGCTCCAGTACCGGGATTTTCCCTCTGTACAAGCTTCCAGCCAATCCATTCCCAATGAGCTTGTGTACCTGATGCTTGGTGTTCAAGCAAAACGTGAGTGCACTAGCTACGGAAGCCTGTGTGCCTCTTGGAGCTTCCTCTGTGAGCCAGTGAATGCTGAACCCCAGTGCTGCAAGAGTTTTTTTTTATTATTGTTTCCAACACCTCAGCACTGCAAGTGATTCCCCCCCTGTTCAAGTACACCCCAGCTAACCCTAGTCTTTACAATATCTGGTCAGCTGTAGACTGCACGGGTGTGTTTGCAGGTCGTAACCCATGTGCTGCCCTGCAGCAGAATTCATTAACCCTTGCGGGGTGCTCTGGCACCTCAAGCACACCTTTCGCCAAAACTACAGCCATCCTAATCTCTGCTGTTCCAATCTCCTGAACTTCTGGTGTGACTTTCTCTCATCTCAGTCTCTGGCAGCCCCAATCACCCCAAAGCCTGTGCTCCCCGTAAGTACATTACCTTGACCATGACAGTTTGCTTGAACCAGGGGTGGACTGACAACCCATGGGGCCCCCAGGCAATAGTAGATCATAGGTCCCCTCTGTGTCCCTGTCCACACTCAAGCCAAACAAAACACCACCTACTTATTCCACTGCGCCCACATTACATACGTTCACCCCTACATATGTGGGAAAGGTGTCCTGAGTGCCCACGCTAGCGTGCCCCTGTCAGGCCAGGTACTGGAGCTCAGTGCTGGAACTTGGTCTGGCACTGGGTTCCAGGATCAGAACAGATTCCTTGGAACTGAAGTACCAGGAGCCTCTCATGGGGCCCCCTACTGGCCAAGGGCCCCCGGGCAGTGCCCGAGTGCCCTTATGGTCAGTCCGCCCCCATGTCCGAACCTCCATGACCCACCACATCAACCAGGGGATCATATTGAGCATCACTTCCAGAGACTCAGTGACTTTGAGGCCACCCAAGTTGAAATGGTCAGCCATCTTCTCTCTGTAATGGACCGTCTCTTTACTTACCACCACCTCCTCATATCTCTGGGGACTCCAAGGTCTGTTTACTTTGAGGTGCAGCTTTAGCATTTTCCTAACAATCGTACTAATGCAGCATATATTATTTCCCTGCTTTCAGGGGATGCCTTGGCTTGGGCTGCTCCAATTTGGAGACACTCAATCCAACGACTAATAGTATTGCTGCATTCCTTACACTTTTCACTGAGCCCACTGGAGCTAGTTCCATAGCAAGTGCTCTTCCTCAATACCATCAAATCACTTTTATGGTAGGGCAGCATGGCATTCAATTTCACACACTTGCAGTGGAACTCACCTAGAACAATGAAGCCCTTACAACCACCTTTTGGCAAGGTCTGGCAGAATGTATTGTAGCGATACCCCCGGAGGAGCTGCTATTGTAATTTATATTTGTTCCTGGGCCTCCCTCTGATTATCCTGCAGCCAGTCACTATGGCATTTTCACACTGCCAGGTGCACACACAATCCTGCTTGCTTTCAATGACCAGTTTAGGGTGAAGCATCTTTAATGCTTTATTGTAGAAGTTGGATAGGTTGGAACAGTTAACTGATTCCAAGTGAGGACAACTTCTCCCTAGCTCTGTATAGCAGGCTGTCAGTGGCATTCCATAGCAGACTGGCCTCAGTGAAACAAGTCCCCTTCCAATCACTCAAGGACCTTGCTTCTTCAAGACACTCATCAGTGTCTCCTTTCTAACTCAGTGTAGCAGACAACCAGTAGCACTTTATGGCAGGCTGACTTAGTGGAACAGGTCCCTTTTTAAGCAACACAGGATAAGCTGGTCTCTGTTCTTCAAGACACTAATCAGTGTCTCCTTTCTAGCTGGCACACCCAATTAAACTGATTATGAGGGCAGGGGGAAATTCTAGCACACAGTCTCAGGGATCCTCTCACAGATCTGTACTCACGCCATGTCCCAGGACAGTCGGTAGCCCTTTCTCTGCCAACTTCCAAGCGACACTTTACCACTGTGATATCAGACCAAATCCAAGGACATCCTCCCTCTGACAGCTTCTAAAGAATTCTGGGTTGCAGCTTCAGCATCCGGATAGGCCTCGACTAGGCCTAGCAGCTGGAAGCCTCCTGGATAGGCCCTCCGGCCTAGCAGACAGGAGCTAAACACACGCCTCGAGCCCTCAGGTCTGGGTAGGCTTGAACTCCTAACCTTGCGCCCATGCGCTCCCTTTTATATGAGGCCACACCCCTGCTAGCTGGTCAGAACCACCCTCAAATACACCTGCTATCACTGGCTGGGGTTTTCTCCCTCTGTCCAATAGGGACCCATACTACTGAACTAGGTAAAACTTCTCCAGACCACATGAATCAGCACCAGAGCACACTGAGCAGACCTTACTCAAATCCAGGCTCTCTGATAAGCAGATAGCATATAAATTTGCCTATCTGCTCTCCTGTTAAGCAGAGAGATCCAAAAACTATATACACTCACTAGTACCCAAACTAGGAGGGCGCTACAGTATCAAGGATGAAATGGCAGGTCATGAAATCCCTACCAATCTGGTAGACCTTTTCTCTCTGGACATCCAGATTGATATCAACTTCCAGAAGCAATTCCAACAAAGGGACTCATACCTTCCAGCACCACCCAGAGTCTCTGCTTTATCTCCCAAGGAGGAACTAATGGAAGTGGGCCATATATGTCTGCCCACGGAGGAAACCCAATGCCTGTTGCATGGTCTGTTTATCCATTGTGGCCAAAAAAAAAAATCTTGAAGCAATGCCCACATTCCCTGGGAAACCCCATGTCTAGTGTGTCTTAAAGGGGGCACATTCGGCTATTATTCTCAGCCATCTTCTCCATATCCTTTTGTCTTCTTGTAGTATGCTGATGACACCCATATCTATCTATCTCTCTACCCCTCAGCTCACCCCATCAGGTTCCTTACGCATCACCGATTTACTTACCGATATCTCTGACTGGATGTCATACCACTTCCTCAAACTCAATCTATCCAAAATCGAGCTCAAAATATTTCCTACACCACCTGCTCCTTCCCCTGATTTCTCTGTCAAGATCAATGGCACAACTATGAGTCCATCCCCACAGGGCTGGTGCAAGGATTTTTGACACCCTAGGCGAAACCTCATTTTGCCGCCCCCCTTTGGCTCTGCCCCTGACTCCAGCCCCTTTGCCCTGTCAATTTATACGATGGAGGGCGCGGAGATAGAGATTTTTTGCAGAGCCTCTCTACCCATTTCTTTAGCCGTGGTCCACAGGCCCGCACCTGTGCCCTTGGATCCGCCACATTTTACCGCCCTGGGGTGCTGCCAGCCGCAGCTATCCAGTGACATGAGTGATTGATGCAGAGCTGTGATGGATCAACAGCGGATGGGCGCCCCTGGTGGTAGTGGCGCCCTAGGCGGCCGCCTACTTCGCCTAGTGGTAGAGCCGGCCCTGCATCCCCACATGCCAGGGTGCTAGGGGGTAATCCTGGACTCTGAACTGTCTTTTCAGGCCCACATCCAATCCTTGCCCAAATCCTCAACCTCTGAAACATCTCCAGAATTCACTCCTTTTAAACCACTGAAGCCACTAAGCATCGAATTCACTCCCTGGTCATCTCTCGCTTTGACTACTGCAACATCCTCCTCATTGGCTTACCTTTACATAGGCTATCCCCTCTTGGGTCCATCATGAATGCTGCCGCCAGACTCATCCACCTTACAAACCGCTCAGCGTCCGCCCCTCTCTGCCAATCCCTCCACTGCCTTCTGCTCACCCAACAAATAAAATTCAAAGTTCTAACAACAACTTACAAAGCCATCCACAACTCTGTAGTCAACTACATCACTAACCTGGTCTCAAAATATCAACCAAGCCCAGAGGAGGGCTGGGCCAGGGGGCAGGGTGGCAATTGCCCCCCAGGCGAACCCAACATACATTTGAAAAGGCCGGCGGCCATTGCCCGCTGACAATATTTTCTTTTTGTGGAGGAAGTAGGGGCCAGGGGCGCGGGACTTCGTATGACAGCGGCCGCACCAGGTAAGCAGGAGATCCCCGCTCTTTGTTATCCGGTGGCTCTCCTCTCTCTGCATTGCAGGCTGCTTTGGATGGGCACTGGTGAGGCTGCATTGATAAGCACTGATCAGGCTGCATTGATGGGCACTGATGAGGCTGCATTCATGGGCACTGATCAGGCTGCTTTGATGGGCATTGATGAGGCTGTATTGATGGGCATTGATGAGGCTGTATTGATGCATTATTTTTGTTAAACCTCCTTTGTTGCTATTAACATTAAAGGATGTTACCACATTGTATCATATTTGTCTTGCTTCATAACATCAATATCTATTATAAAACCCGGTGGGCATGGATGGTGAGCTGATTCCGTGTTTCAATGGGCCACTTGACTGGACTTGCCCCCCAGGCCTAAGGCTGCCAACCCTCCCCTGACAAGCCGCTCTCTTCAGTCCTCCCAAGACCTCCTGCTCTCTAGCTCCCTTGTCACCTCCTCCCATGCTTGCCTCCAGGATTTCCCTCGAGCTTCTCTCATCCTTTGAAACTCCCAACCCCAATCTGTCCAACTATCTCCTAATTTATCCATCTTTAGACGATCCCTGAAAACTCTTCTCTTTAAAGAAGCCTATCCTGGTTCTAACTAATACTGATTTACTCTCACCATCAGCTCATCCCTGACAGTTATTACTTTTTCTATCACTTGACCCTCCCTCTAATATTGTAAGATCAGGGCCCTCTGATTCCTCTTGTACCAAATTGCATTGTATCTGTACTGTCTGCCTTCATTTTGTAAAGCACTGCACAAACTGTTGGCGCTATATGCAGTATCTCACAAAAGTGAGTACACCCCTCACGTTTTTGTAAATCTTTTATTATATCTTTTCCTGTGACAACAC
The DNA here is from genome assembly GCA_018402905.1 of Glandirana rugosa. Lineage (NCBI taxonomy): Eukaryota > Metazoa > Chordata > Amphibia > Anura > Ranidae > Glandirana > Glandirana rugosa. The sequence goes on from BLSH010060563.1 coordinate 135,138, forward strand.
TGAAATGATACTTTGCTACAATGTAAAGTAGTGAGTGTACAGCTTGTATAACAGTGTAAATTTGCTGTCACCTCAAAATAACTCAACACACAACCATTAATGTCTAAACCGCTGGCAACAAAAGTGAGTACACCCCTAAGGGAAAATGTCCAAATTGGGCCCAATTAGCCATTTTCCCTCTCCGGTGTCATGTGACTCATTAGTGTTACAAGGTCTCGGGTGTGAATGGGTAGCAGGTGTGTTAAATTTGGTGTTATCGCTCTCACTCTCTCATACTGATCACTGGACGTTCAACGTGGCACCTCATGGCAAAGAATTCTCTGAGGATCTGAAAAAAAGAATTGTTGCTCTACATTAAGATGGCCTAGGCTATAAGAAGATTGCCAAGACCCTGAAAGCAAGCTGCAGCACGGTGGCCAGGACCATACAGCAGTTTAACAGGACAGGTTCCACTCAGAACAGGCCTCGCCATGGTCGACCAAAGAAGTTGAGTGCACGTGCTCAGCGTCATATCCAGAGGTTGTCTTTGGAAAATAGACGTATGAGTGCTGCCAGCATTGCTGCAGAGGTTGAAGAGGTTGGTGGGGGGGTCAGCCTATCAGTGCTCAGATCATACGCTGCACATTGCATCAAATTGGTCTGCATGGCTGTCGTCCCAGAAGGAAGCCTCTTCTAAAGATTATGCACAAGAAAGCCTGCATATACAGGGTGGGCCATTTATATGAATACACCTTAATAAAATGGGAATGGTTGGTGATATTAACTTCCTGTTTGTGGCACATTAGTATATGTGAGTGGGGAAACTTTTCAAGATGGGTGGTGACCATGGCGGCCATTTTGAATCCAACTTTTGTTTTTTCAATAGGAAGAGGGTCATGTGACACATCAAACTTATTGAGAATTTCACAAGAAAAACAATGGTGTGCTTGGTTTTAACGTAACTTTATTCTTTCATGAGTTATTTACAAGTTTCTGACCACTTATAAAATGTGTTCAATGTGCTGCCCATTGTGTTGGATTGTCAATGCAACCCTCTTCTCCCACTCTTCACACACTGACAGCAACACCGCAGGAGAAATGCTAGCACAGGCTTCCAGTATCCATAGTTTCAGGTGCTGCACATTTCGTATCTTCACAGCATAGACAATTGCCTTCAGATGACCCCAAAGATAAAAGTCTAAGGGGGTCAGATCAGGAGACCTTGGGGGCCATTCAACTGGCCCACGACGACCAATCCACTTTCCAGGAAACTGTTCATATAGGAATGCTCGGACCTGACACCCATAATGTGGTGGTGCACCACCACATTATGGGTGTCAGGTCCGAGCATTCCTGTTAGTCCATGTTAGTCCCCTGGGCAGCTTCTTCTTCCTTGGTCCCGGGTGCAGTGCTTGTCCTGCAGGTGGTTCCTCTGGAGCCTGGGGGTGATGTGAGTGGGTGGGACTCCCAAATCGTGTCCACCAATCAGCTAATCTCCCGACTCCCTCTGGGGACAGTCAGTGGACTATTTAATTACTTCCGGCTTTACGTGGATTAATCCACAGCAGCGCTCCCGGCCGGCTCCAGTGTACTTGCATAGCACAGGCTGGCCTTCAACTGTGCAGCGCGCTGCTGCGGATTAATCCGCCGCAAGTGATAAAATAGTCAGTTTACTGGCACCCGCTGAACACAGGGGGCCCGGAGACGTTTTTTCATAAATAGCTGCAAAGCGGGGGATTAGCATTTGCCTGGCCGAGTGACAGGCCCAGCCGGGAGAATGCCCGACACTTGCGGGTGTCCGTGAGCCCGCAGCCAAATGCAGGAGATTTGATATTTCTGTAAAAGGACCTTGTATTGACATTGGCTGCTGCCATCTGAAACTTCTGAGAGCATCAGACAGTCTTTCCCCCACTGTGTACTGTAGTTCCTTCTCCCAACCCCTATGACACTACTGTTTCAGATGGGAGTAACCACAGTGACCAGCCGGGGAGACTCTATCTGACAGCCACCATCTGAAATCTGGAGCACAGGACAGGATGACAGGTTGTAGTAGAACCCCCGAAAACTCTCCGTCCCTGGAACTGGGACAATAACCTCTTATGAGAAGAGCTGCCGGAGAGCAGCATGAACATTTGTCTTCTTCTGTGGGGAGATGGTAAGATTGATAGTGAGGTGGAGGTAAGGCCTGAAACATTATCTTGTAGCCCAGAGAGAAAACATTCTAGATCCAGGCATCCAAAATGTTGTGAGCCCAGATGGCTGAGAAGCCCAATAAGCCTCCCCCTACTCTAACAAGCGGGGTGCCTCCTCCTTGCGAAGAAGGTTTGTACTGGCAAATTGGTGGGCTTAGACTTCCAGGTCTTGTAACGGTAAGCTGGAACCCTGTCGCACTCTGCTTGAGTGCTTCCGTCAGCATACAGCCTCTTCCAGTCTGAACATCAGATATCAGATATTACAGCCTATATATTGTAACTAAGAACCAGACGAGACTAGCTCAGTTACACAGCTTGACCATGGAATGCTTTATTGGTGTGGATACAGGTTTTTTTATACCCTTGAGAGTCTGCTGCACGACAGCTGGTGGAAGGAGCAGGCTGCATAACTTGAGATCTGGCATATGCATTTGTGACATTCACCATACATTCCTTGCTCCTACTTTGTGGACGGATTGAGTTCATAATTTATATACATGGTCTTTCCAGACCATTGGACCAAATCAACTTGGTACTCCACGTACACAAGCACCCGTTCCCACCTTACTTGATCAATCACTTACGACTTGACTTTTTAATTTTCTTCACTGTATCCACATATCCATTCCCAGGCAGCAGGAGCTGATCTATACAGCCAGGTAGCCGGTCGCCTCCCAGGGCCCCCCCCCCTTTTCTTGGAATACATGGGACCGGCTGTTTCCCTCCGCCTATGTGGATGACCCGAAGCCAGTTGCAGCAGCATCTTTTCTCCTGGCTTTCAACCTGCAATAGTCCTATAGGAGAACCTTATCTATGCTATATACTTTTTTGAATGATATAAATGAATATTATTACCACTTCTACCCTGATGAAGAGGAACAACGCACGATCTTGAAACGCGTTGGGTAGCACTCTGTCTCACTTACCCAGCGGTGCAGTAAAGAAGTGGTTCTGTTATATGTACTTGTTGCATTTTAATATATTATTGTTTTCCTGTACATTGGGTCTTTGTAAATCCCACCTTATTCTTCCCCCCACCTTTTTTCTAAACAGGTATTTTATACCCTTGAAAAGTATGTCAGTCCCCCACATGCACAATAACCCAAATATTTACCCAAAACATCACACAGTGGTTTAGCTCAGTGTTTCTCAACCTTTTACGGTGAAGTACCCTGCAGGTTTAAAAAAATTTCCTAAGGACCCGTGTCCCGAGAAATGCACTGATGAGGCTGCACTGATACGGGCCACTGATGAGGCTGCACTGATAGCTGGGCATGCTGGGATGTGTAGTTCCTGAGCAGACACAGGGAAATGGGAAACTGACAGGCAGGACTGCAGAGTGGATAGGAGATCAGGCATCATCCGGATGGGTTCTCCACACATGGCAGGAGATCCAAGGAGCCAGGAGATGGGAGGACATGGGGCCGCCTACTGACCCTAATCAGTCAGCTGCACTACAGCAAGCCACCAGGGACTGTATGTGTGTGGGAGGTGGGACAGTACTGGGCGTACCCCCTGCCCTTGGTGCACATACCCCCAGTGGTACGCATACCACGGGTTGAGAAACCCTGGTTTAGCTAATGAGGTAGGGTTGGCTCATAGCTAATCCCATCACAAAGGGTCTGAGGGTCTTTAATTACACCTGGATGACTCAGATGTCGCATTGAAGACCAGCCTTGCCGACTTCAAGCTAACTGCAGACAGTACAGATTACCATAAGCATAAACACAGAACACCTTCATACAATAGCAGGAGACCTAAGAAGCAGACGGACCATCTCCTACATTGAACACCATGGAATCCACGTCTAAGCAATGCTTTGATTAATCAGGGATTGGAGACGGCATGGCAATGGTCTACAAAACACTTACAATGGTCCATCATTCTCTTGGTCACCCTGTGCCCCTAATAGACACAGGATGACTTAGACATAAGAGGGGCATGGGGAGCTGAAGAAAGAGTTTTCCAACCCCTCCAAGGGATCCTGGGTAACACGGGCCCCCCGCCCAAAGTGACTCCCGTCCAGACCAGGACCCCAGTCCAGAGAAATGATGTGCAACCTACACTAGAGATGCAATGAAGGATGAATTGTGAAAACGGTGATAAAATATGACAATTGTTTATTATACACAATGTACAGAGCAAGTAAATGCCATCCGGTTAGAATTTACATTTTCTTTGACCTAACCGTTTCCAGTCGCTCACATGAATAAGCTAAAACTCTTCTCCTCATTTTCATTACGCAGTTTCTACCCTGAACATCCCACCCTCTTCTCCATACATGTGTATCTGTTATCAGTGACCCTTTGTCTTCTGATGATGAACTAGATTGTCTTTCCGATTGTAACTCTTCCCGCACTCTGAACATGAAAAGGGACGCTCGCCCGTGTGAGTTTTCAGGTGTGTAAGAAAGCGCAGGCGCTTTATGAAACCTTTCCCGCACTCTTCACATGTAAATGGCTTCACATTGTTGTGCAGCTTTATATGGTTATTGAGGCTTTGTTTAAAGGAGAAACATCTGCCACATTCAGAACAAATAAAGGGCTTCTCACCGGCGTGAGCTCTCTGGTGTGCACCAAGGTCTTCCTTCTGTTTGAAGGACTTCCCGCAGTCCAAGCATGGATACCTCTTCTCTCTGATGTGACCTTTATGTTGTGCAGCGAGCTCAGATTTTGACTTCTCACACTCCGAAGTTGGAAACGGACCCTCAACCGTACAAATATGCTGGTGTCTGAGAAGTTGTTGTTGCAATATGTAACCTTTCCCACACTTCTCACAGGCAAATGGCTTCTCGCCGGTGTGGCATTTCACATGGTAGTCAAGGCTTCCTTTCCGTGAGAAACGTTTACCACATTCAGAGCATGAAAAGTGTCTCTCACCGGTGTGGCGTTTCATATGCTTTTTGAGGGCTCCATTCTGAGGGAAACATTTCCCACACTCTGCACAGGAAAACAGCCGGTCACCGGTGTGGACTTTCATATGGTCCTCCAGGAAGGTTTTAGATGAGAAACGTCTGGTACATAGAGAACAAGGAAAGGGATTATCACCGGTGTGAACCCTCTGGTGGTACACGAGGTCTGAATTCCATAAGAAGGACTTCTCACAGTCTGAGCATTGGAAGATCTTCTTTCCCGTGTGACATCTCATATGTACATGAAGTTCTTTCTTCGTTGTAAAAGATTTCCCGCACTCCGAGCACGACAACGAATTATCTTGTGCATGAAGTTTCTTGTGCCGGCTAAGGCTGATGCTATATTTAAAGTGTTTTCCACACTGCGAACAGGAATATGGCTGCCCGTTCGCATGCAATTGCCGATGTGTGTTTAGAATACCTCTGGTTCTAAACTCCTTTCCGCAATCGGAACACTTGAAGGGCGTTTCACCGGTGTGCAATCGCTCGTGTTCAACCAGCCTCTCTTTTCCTCTAAAGCTCTCCCCGCAGACCGTACAGGAGAAAGGTTTCTCACCGGTGTGCAGCCGCTCGTGTTTGACCAGCCGCCTTTTCTCTCCAAAACCCTTCCCACACACTGTACAGGAAAAAGGTCTTTGACTGGTGTGCACCTGCTCGTGTTTCATAAGTCGCCTTTTCTCTATGAATCCCTTCCCACACACTGTACATGAAAAAGGCTTCTCGCCGGTGTGAATTTTGGCATGTGTGAGAAGGTCCAATTTCCTTGCATAAGATTTCCCACAGTCTGAACATATGTAGGGCCGCTCTCCGGTGTGCACCATGAGATGTCTTACAAGTCTGTGCTTAAAGCTAAAACATTTGTCACATTGGGGACACGGAAATATTTTCTCACCCTTGCTTGTAACAGAAAATGATATTTCAGAAGAACATTGTTTGCTACTAGTGGGATCCATTGATCCATTTTCATGGTCAAGTTTAGGAACTATATTTTCAGTCATAGGATTTACTCCTGGAGGATTTTGGATAAAGTCATTATCTTCTGTCTTAAAGTCTGGAGATAATGTACGGTGATGCTCATTCAAGATATTCGATCCATCTGTTGGAGATAAAATGTTTTATTAATATCCAGAATTATTCATTTTTCAGGTTTTACAATCGTGCATGTTGGTCTAGAAATCAAAGATGTCACATAGATCTTTAATGAGGTTAAGTACATTCATAACACCACAATAACAACAGAAATGAGAAAACTGCAATACAAAAAAACCAACTGCTTGTCACGGTGTATGTACACCAATGGACCTATGTTTACCGCACTCGTAGAAAACACAATGATGTACTGAGGAATGGAACTTTCATATGGTGTACAGTATCTCCTCCTCATTTGTTGGGAACATGACGTTATATTGAGGAATGGAGATGGATCTTTCATATGGTGTACAGTATCTCCTCCTCATTTGTTGGGAACATGACGTTATATTGAGGAATGGAGATGGACCTCTCATATGGTGTACAGTGTCTCCTCCTCATTTGTTGGGAACATGACGTTATATTGAGGAATGGAGATGGACCTTTCATATGGTGTACAGTATCTCCTCCTCATTTGCTGGGAACATGACGTTATATTGAGGAATGGAGATATACCTTTCATATGGTGTACAGTATCTCCCCTTCATTTGTTGGGAACGTGATGTTATATTAAGTAATGGAGATGGACCTTTCATAATGGTGTACAGTATCTTCTACTTGTTGGGAACATGACCTTATATTATGGAATGGAGATGGACCTTTCATACGGTGTACAGCATCTGCTCCTCATTTGTTGGGAACATGATGTTATATTGAAGAATAGAGATGGACCTTTCATATGGTGCACAGTATCTCCTCCTCATTTGTTGGGAACATGACGTTATATTGAGGAATGGAGGTGGACCTTTCATATGGTGTACAGTATCTCCTCATTTGTTGGGAACATGACATTATATTGAGGAATGGAGATGGACCTTTCATATGGTGTACAGTATCTCCTCCTCATTTGTCGGGAACATGATGTTATATTAAAGAATGGAGATGGACCTTTCATATGGTGTACAGTATATCCTCCTCATTTGTTGGCAACATGACGTCTCTTCCATATTTACAGTATGTCCTCCTACATATGGTCCAGTTTCATCTTCCTAGTCTACCATTTATAGACCAATTTTCTCTTTCTGGTCTGTTGTTTATAGTCCAAGCTCCTTTTCCTAGTCTACCATTTGAAAGTCCGGCTTCTTTTCCGATCTACCATTTTTAGTCCAGTTTTTTCTTCCTGGTCTACCTTCATATCTGTGTGATGCATCCCATTTTTTGTGCTTTTTTAGCATCTTTAATGTGACAGCATAGGGATGCCCATTCAGTTGTAGCCCATTCTCCTTTTACTGGTCTACCATTTATAGTCCATTCTCCTCTTACTGTTCTACCATTTATAGTCCATTCTCCTCTTACTGTTCTACCATTTATAGTCCATTCTCCTCTTATTGGCCAACATTTATAGTCAATTCTCCTCTAACTGTTCTAACATTTATAGTCCAGTCACCTCTCTTACCAGACACTATGATGATCTCCTGATTTTTCATCACCTGCCTTTTTAAAATCTTTATCTTATAAAAATCAAATAAAAGTGTACTGCTCTTGGTGTTTATTACATACCTGTGCTGGCATGTAGAGAAGATTCCTCCTTTTTTACCATCATTGTTTCCTCTGTAGATGACTGATCAACCATCACATTTGTTTCCTCTTTCAACTCAACTTTCATATCTATCTGTTTTTCACCCTAAATAAAAAAAAAGTTTACAAAAAATAAAATACAGAAGAACAAATAATATGGTACGGTTCCTGATTCCAATCCCCTACCTGATGATGGTGAGGGATGGTGTGACCTTCCTGTGTGGAATCCCGGGAATACAGAGGACGGGGACATCTCTCTGGTGGGTTCCCATTACTGGATCCATCTGTAGGAAACACAACACTGACTGAATACATTGTTTCTATGTGTTTATCAGATGATGGGGGATCTAGGTGGACCCTCTGTACTGCTCTCTCCTTTACAATAAAGTCTCCTCTTACCCGGTGATGTGAGGGGCGGTTGATTCTCCATCATGACGTCCTTGTAGAGATCCTTGGGTCCTTCTGGAAATTCTTCCATCACACCAATCTCATTCTCCTCCTTTTTTATTTCTTCTTTCAAAATAAAACTACTCCGGTTTCCACTCTAAATATGCAAAAATTAAATAAAATAAACAATCATAAGACATTCAGATATTGATACAGTCATCTTGTCCTATATTTCTCAGCACCGCATACCTCCTCCATGATTAATTATAGGATCTTCTCTTGATGACTTCTAGAAACTTCTTTTTGCCTCTCTGGAGTCTGGAGGTGGATAAGAACAGAGTGAAGAGATGGAATAACACATTGGTCCTCAACCACCAGGAGTGGCCCACTGCCGGACTGGGCCCCACATATACTGCAGTGCTGTACAGAGATCACTGAGCCAGTCACATCAGTCTCTGTATCAGAGAAGCTTACACTCCAATGTCCCCTCCCCCATAGTCACATCAGTCTCTGTACCAGAGGAGCTTACACTCTCCACCAGGTGGTGCTGTTCTGCAGGGTGCTGTCTCATTCTGCTTTGGTCTCAGCTGAGAGAAACATAAGGCCTGGGTCTCTCCTGCAGGCCCTCCCCTAACCACCATGCAACAGGTGGGGAGAGAGGCAGGTGGAGGCTCCCCAGAGGCACTGAGGTCTACACCATGTGCTCAAGATGCTGTGGATCCTGAGTTTGCCCCTATGAAAGGGGAATCCTTACCAGCCTTCCAGTATAGAGTGGTGAACAGACTTCGCCGCATTACTAAGGAGGAGCAGAAGCTTGCGGTCCTGCAGGTGGACTTCAGGAAAAATAAATCTCTGCACAGTAAGTCTGGGAGCAGTAAAAGGGAAAACTCCAAGTTGAAGTCTCTGGAGGATGCTTTAATAAAGCAGGAAAAGTTGGTTTCTACTCTGAAGAGGAGCAGCAGTATGTTGAAGGAGAGTGCATGTGGTGCCAGCCAGAGGGTGGATGCCAGTACCAGCCAGAGGGTGGATGCCAGTGCAATGGCGACAGTATGGATGGGGGGGGGTAAGGAAGTGGCTTCACATGGTGGCTACAGTACTACCCCTGTCTCAGGACCTGTTGCATCTGAGTCAGTATCTGCCCCCTCCCTCCTGAGGCAGCCTGGATTATCTTAGGAGGAGGTTGAGGTAAATGGCGGACTGCTGCAGACCATTACAGAAATGGAATCTCCCTTAAGTGGCACTGACTCATCAGATGAAGATCTCGGTAAAGGAGTGCCTGTTGAGAATCCCTCTCAGTGTATGGATGCCATTCCGGTTATTAATGCTACAGACAAAGAGACTGCATCAGTGAATGGATCCTTGCAATCGGCAAGGAATGCAGGAGGAGATGGTGGAAATCCAGACAATGTTCCCACTGGCCGTGAGGACAAGGAACAGGAATCCCACACGGACTCTAAGACTGCAGAGCAGGAATGCCGCATGGACACTGAAGCAGCTGGTGATTTTTCTGAACAGAAGACTTTACCTGATAACAGGACTGCTGGTAATTGTGGTACTTCTGGGACTATGGTGAGCGGGACTGCTATGCTGGAGGGGAGGAAGGAGGATCAGGTGCTGGGTGATTTACCAAACCTGAATGCAGAGGTTCCTATGCAGCCAGTTAATGTGTCACCTGTCCCAGTTGTGAATTATGCTAAGGCTGTGTCGGGCCAGAGTCATGCTGCTGGTGGAAGGGAGTCAGTTGTGAGACTTTCACCTAACGCACCTTCTTCCATTAAACGCAGGAATGTGGTACAGCTCAGGTGGGAAGGAGGAGGTATTCCACCCATCAGGAGGGTGGTTGTGGATAGAATCCTAGCCATGGGATTTAAGGCAGAGGATGTTTTTGCTCTTATCAGTCCGGCTGGTTCCTATGAATATGATTTGTCATTTGTGCGTCCAGAGTCACTGGATCTGTTTTGGGAGCGATATGAACATGTGTATAGGGGCCAGCTGGACTGGAAGGGGCTTGTCCCCAAAGTTATCTCACGACAACCTTTAATTAAAAATGTGACTATCCTGACAAGGAATGAGTCTATACCCCCCGAGGATTTATGGGCCTGGTTGAGGAGGTTTGGTGAAACGTTGTGTCTCCTAAAAAAGATTGTGGATGATAAAGGAATCTGGACGGGTGGGTGGTCAGTGTTAATAAGGTTGAGAGTGTGGGATAATGTGGTCCAGCATTTGCCCTCCTCTGCCTTTATTGGTAGAGATAGGATTACCGTCTTCTACCCTGGTCAACCTAAGCTGTGCCATAAATATGGAGCCAAGGGACATTTCTCCTCTTCCTGCCCAGAACAAAAGTGCTCATTGTGTCAGGAACTGGGGCATCTGGCAAAGGAATGTAAGATCATTAAATGTAACCTATGTTATGAGGTTGGTCACGCTTATAGACAGTGCCCTGAGGTTTTGCACAATAAGCCAGAGCTAGTGGAGGAATTCTTCCATCTTTCTGTGTCAGGGGATCCTAATGTCTCTGTCCCATCAGAATCTGTGTCTGTGAGGCCAGCTGTGGTGTCAGTGTCCCCCCAGTCTGTGGTCCCCCAGTCAGTATCAGAAAGTGTGGTTATCAAGTCTGAGTCTGCACCTATTGTTTCTCCTAGAGTAGTGAAGGCAGTGGAGGGTGGTGGACCAACGCCTATGGATGTGCCAACCCCTCTTCCGCGGCTGGAGGTCAGCAGACACCGAGGGGTGGAGTGGGTGATGGATTGGATGATGGTGGGGACGTTGGTGAGAAGGGAATGAGAGTGGCTGGTGCAGAATGCAAAGTGAATGATGGGGAAGTCAGGGTGAAAGATGTGGGGAAGGGGCTTAATGGGGGGGGGGGGGGGGTTGGCTGAGGATGTCCTGGGGGGTGGGGGGGGGGGTCTTACCGTCAGGATTGTTGAATGAGGATATGGAATGGTCTGAGGCCAAAAGGTAAGAGGAAAAGAAGGAAGGATGTCAGTGCTCCTGAACCTGGGGGGGTGGAGGTGTCAAATGCTTTTGAGGTGGAGGGTGACAGTTCGTCTGGTGATGAGTCTGTGATTTCTATGGAGGAGGAATCACAAGGGACATTAAAGCTTGTAGGGTCTTCAAGTGGGGAGGGGGGTAAGCAGGCTAAGAAACGTGAACCCCACTCTAATGTCCCCTCCCCCACAGTCATACACTATTATTTTTATACATTTATATAGCTCTGGCATATACCGCAGTGCTGTACAGAGATCACTGAGACAGTCACAACAGTCTCTGTACCAGAGGAGCTTACACTCTAATGCCCCCTCCCCCACAGTCACACACTATTATTATTATTATACATTTATATATCGCTGACATATACCGCAGTGCTGTACAGTTTATATTTTAAATACATAGTTTGCAGTCCCATACTTTTATTGCATGAACGATTTCACTAGAATAAGCCACATACTTACCACAAACTTCTTTCTTGTCTGTGGGCAGCCATTACTCTAACCCAGAAATGCCCCGTCCACTTCCACTATATAACTTTAGTGCAGTGCCAGCATCCAAAATGGCCACCGGGGAGCAATTGACAAACTCACATGGTGTTGTGTTGTAGTGTCATGTGACCTCACAAGGCAGTGGCCATTTTCTTGTAGCTAGTTTGTGATTGGCTCCTCTCATTCCCTGTACATTAACTCTTCACTGCGCGGTCCCTTATCACTCTGCACAGGGTGTCTTCTCCTCCCGTAATTTCAAGGTTAGATTGATTAAAAGTAGAACTAAAGGCAGTTTTTTTTTTTCCATTTTGGATAGTTTAAGGGGGTTTATAGCTCGCTATAACTACAATTGACGTTTTTTTTTCTGTGTCCCATAGGGGAAATGTCGTTTCACTTTCTGTCCCATAGTCAAAACAGGAAGTGAGAGGAAATTCCCTCCAAAGTGAGGAAATAGAGAGGTGTCACCAAAACTAGTGTTCATTACTGTTTTCATGTCAATCCAGAATTTGGAATTTTCTTTCACTTTCACTGACAACGGTAATCTAGACACACAGAAAGGGTAAATCTCCCTAACAGAGACACAAACAGCAATAAACTTAATCACACTTGCCTTTGTTCCTTGATCCAGTGCAGGGTTTTTCCCTCTGTACAAGCTTCCAGCCAATCCATTCCAAAGGTTCTTGTGTACCTGTTTGTTGCATGACCATTGTGTCAGTACACTGACTGCCGGACGCCATGTGCTCCAAAAGATTGTACTATACTTCCCGAGGAACTCTGTGACCTGCTGATTCCAGTGTCTCCTCTGCACTCCCAGTGTGCTCCTGTGTTTATCCCAGGAGTCTCCTTGTGTGCCTCAGCTACTCTTCACTCCAAGAGACTCCTTGTGTGTCTGACCTACTCTTCATTCTGAGAGACTCCTTGTGTGCCTGACAAATCCTTCATTCTGAGAGACTCCTTGTGTGCCTGACCTACTCTTCATTCTGAGAGACTCCTTGTGTGCCTGACCAACTCTTCATTCTGAGAGACTCCTTGTGTGCCTGACCAATTCTTCATTCTGAGAGACTCCTTGTGTGCCTGACCTACTCTTCATTCTGAGAGACTCCTTGTGTGCCTGACCAATTCTTCATTCTGAGAGACTCCTTATGTGCCTGACCAATTCTTCATTCTGAGAGACTTCTTGTGTGCCTGACCTACTCTTCATTCTGAGAGACTCCTTGTGTGCCTGACCAATTCTTCATTCTGAGAGACTCCTTGTGTGCCTGACCTACTCTTTATTCTGAGAGACTCTTTGTGTGCCTGACCTACTCTTCATTCTGAGAGACTTCTTGTGTGCCTGACCAATTCTTCATTCTGAGAGACTCCTTGTGTGCTGACCTACTCTTCATTCTGAGAGACTCCTTGTGTGCCTAACCAATTCTTCATTCTGAGAGACTCCTTATGTGCCTGACCAATTCTTCATTCTGAGAGACTTCTTGTGTGCCTGACCTACTCTTCATTCTGAGAGACTCCTTGTGTGCCTGTCTCATCCAGTCCGTGTGTTCT
>BLSH010060563.1:152273-195268 GCA_018402905.1 Glandirana rugosa
TCGCGGCCCAACCTCCTCGGCTCCTGAGAGAGGCCCTCGTACTGTGGCGGTATGCCTGTGAGGTCCAGTTCCACTCCCGGAATCTCAGGTCTCGACTCCTACCGCTTTTGGCGTCGGCGTCTTTGTTGGACTCTCACCACCCCGACGGACTCCCCCACCTCCCAGTCCTGGGATGGTGGAAATGTCTTGCGTACGACGCGTGAGCCCTCACCTTGACCTGGAGTGTCCGTATGGCGGTGTCATGCTCCCGGAGAGAGTCCTCGGCTCCTCCAACCCGGCGCTCGGCCTCCCGCATGCGTTCCCGGACCTTGTCCATGTCCCGTCTCAGGAGTCCCACATCCGCCTGGAGATGATCGATTTTTTCGGTCAGTGCAGTCTGACATGTGGTAATGGTGGCCTGACAGCCTGTGATAGCCTGCATAAGGGCTGCAAAGCGGTCTTCCTCCCTGCTATCAGCGTTATCCAGGGCCGTCTGCGACGCCATGCCGGAGCGGGTTCGTGGGGCCTGCTGCACCGCGTGCTGTGGCGGAGACCTCCCGGCCTGATTTCTCCTGCGCCGGGGCCCGGAGCTGCCCTTACGCATATAGCACGGATCAGGGCGTCAGTGACCCCAGGAAAGTCCCTTTATAAACGGATAAAAGGTCCGAAGGCTGCGGAGCTCGGTTCAGCGCGTCCGCTCAGTCCGCCACCTTGGCCACGCCCCCTACTCTTCATTCTTAGATACTCCTTGTGTGCCTGACCAATTCTTCATTCTGAGAGACTCCTTGTGTGCCTGACCAATTTTTCATTCTGAGAGGCTTCTTGTGTGCCTGACCTACTCTTCATTCTGAGAGACTCCTTGTGTGCCTGACCAATTCTTCATTCTGAGAGGCTTCTTGTGTGCCTGACCTACTCTTCATTCTGGGAGACTCCTTGTGTGCCAGACCTACTTTTCATTCTGAGAGACTCCTTGTGTGCCTGACCAATTCTTCATTCTGAGAGACTCCTTGTGTGCCTGACCAATTCTTCATTCTGAGAGACTCCTTATTTGCCTGACCAATTCTTCATTCTGAGAGACTTCTTGTGTGCCTGACCAATTCTTCATTCTGAGAGACTCCTTGTGTGCCTGACCTACTCTTCATTCTGAGAGACTCCTTGTGTGTCTGACCTACTCTTCATTCTGAGAGACTCCTTGTGTGCCTGACCTACTCTTCATTCTGAGAGACTTCTTGTGTGCCTGACCTACTCTTCATTCTTAGATACTCCTTGTGTGCCTGACCAATTCTTCATTCTGAGAGACTCCTTGTGTGCCTGACCAATTCTTCATTCTGAGAGGCTTCTTGTGTGCCTGACCTACTCTTCATTCTGAGAGACTCCTTGTGTGCCTGACCAATTCTTCATTCTGAGAGGCTTCTTGTGTGCCTGGCCTACTCTTCATTCTGGGAGACTCCTTGTGTGCCAGACCTACTTTTCATTCTGAGAGACTCCTTGTGTGCCAGACCTACTCTTCACTCCGGGAGACTCCTTGTGTGCCTGACCTACTCTTCACTCCGAGAGACTCCTTGTGTCTTTGACCTACCCTGCACTCTGTGAAACTCCTTGTGTGTCTGACCTACCCTTCACTCCGAGAGGCTCCTTGTGTGCCTGACCCACTCTTCACTTTGACAGGCTGCTTGTGTACTTATCTGAGCTGCTGTAACACATTTTCTCCTCTGTGGACCAGTGAATGCTGAACCCCAGTGCTGCAAGTGATTTTTTTATTACTGTTCCTGTGTTCACCTCAGCAAGTGAGGGCGCTGGAAGGTAGGAGCCAGGCATGCATGAATGATCTTGCGCTGACCAGCCACCTATTTTGCATTTGATCCTGAAAATGGATGTCAGTCTGGATGGCCAGAGAGACAAGGTCATCCAGATTGAGATTTCACAGCCTGCCACTTTATCTTTGATACATTCTGCCAGACCTTGCCAAAATGTAGTGTTAGGGGCTTCATTGTTCAAGGACAGTTCTGCTGCAAGTGTGCAAAATTGAATGGCATACTGCCTTACTATAAGGGTGCTTTGATGGTGTTGAAGCACTTGCTATGGAACTAGCTCCAGCAGCCTCATTGAAAAGTGTGATGAATGCAGCAATGCTAATCATTCTGGTCATCTGGATGACCTTGTCTCTTTGGTCATTGAAATTGACTTCCACTTTTATGAACAATCCCAAGAAAGGGGAGCTGAGGTCCTTACACATTCACATTCATAATTCACAGATTAAGGTGAATTTTAGACAGGAGTCAATTAACCTACCAGCATGTCTTTGGAGTATGGGAGGAAACCCATTGGAAATCCACGCAGGCACAGGGAGAACATGCAAACTCTAGGCAGGTAGTGCCGTGGTTTGGAAATCAAACCAATGAGCCCAGTGCTGCCAGTGGGAAGTGCTTACCTATTGGGTACAGCTGGCAACTTTGTTTCAGCCTCCGCTATTGAGAAAATGGTCTGGACACTTAAACATTTTCCCCAGATCCTGCTAGTTTCAGCAATCGATGGACCCATTCTCATTTTGGACCAATCCGTTCCCATACAACTCCTGCTAGGATGTCTGTTTGGGTACTCCACCATGAGACCATTTCCTTCCTGGTAATACCCCCAGCCTCTTCTACATTGGACCTGCATTTTCAGGGATTGCCTAAAGGCAGACAGTGTAGGAGATAGCCAGAGTTCCAGAGGATGGGAGAAACTCTGGAGCAATCATGAAGGGATGCATAGGAGGAGGAGGAGGATGAGAGTTTGAGGAGCCCTATAAGGGGTGATATGTGCCTCCCTTGAGGAGCAAATCTCTTGGGTGACATTTATCCAGTGGGACGCAGTGACTTCTCTTGGTCAAGAGGACCAAGAGAAGTTGCTATAAAACCGATAATCAGTGTCTCCTGTGTTGGGGGAGCATAGTCAAATCATCCACTAGCTGGAAGAGTTTAGTGCAGAATAACTCTATAAAAGGATGAGGAGGAAGACTCGCCTTTCCAGCAGTGGAAGAAACCTTTACTTTCTTCATAAGCTCTGGCTGCCACTGGCAGGCTGGAACAAAGGATAGAGAAGAGGCGACCGTCTTGTACACTTGAGGAGGAAACGGGGCATAACAATGGCAGAACCTATGCCATTTTTGGAATAGGACCTCATTATTGGTGTCAGTGGGCAGAATAGTTCCCCATCATTATTGTCAGTGGGAGTAATAGTGCCCCATTGTTGGTGTCAGTGGGAGGAATAGGCCCCATCGTTTTTGTCAGTGGGAGGAATAGTGCCCCAACACCTGGATAAAAGAAAGCAAAGGGCTGCATCTGGCCCCCGGGCCACAGTTTGAAGACCACTGCCCTAAGGGGAGCAATTAGGAAATGGCATGCGTGGCCAGATTGCATTGACTTTAGGAGTGTCATGGTTAAATAAAACCTGTGCCTACTCTTATACAGTGCCTGGGGGGCCAAAGCAGCCCTTTGCGTGTTTTTATTCGGCTCTAGGGGCACTATTCCTTCCACTGACACCAGTGATGGGGCACGATTCCTTCCACTGATACCAACAATGGGACACTATTCCTCCCACTGGCACCAACAATGGAGCAATATTCCTCCTTCTGACACAAATGATGGAGCACTATTCCTCTCTCTGACGCCAATGATGGGGCACTATTCCTCCCACTGACACCAATGTTGGAGCACTATTCGTTCTTTTGACACCAATGATGGGGTACTATTCCTCCCACTGACACCAATGATAGGGCACTATTCCTCCAACTGACACTAATGGTGGGGCACTATTTCTCCTACTGATACCAATGCTGGGGCACTATTCCTCTCTCCGACACCTATGATGGGGCACTATTCCTCCAACTGATACCAATGATAGGGCATGATTACCAAAACCAGGATATTTTCTTTTCTTACTGACCACATTCTGGCCCCTCTAAAGTTTAAAGGATAATAAATTGGCCCTTTGTTTAGAAAGTTTGGAGACCTCTGCCTTAGAGTATCCCAGGTCTAGCAATGCCCATGCCTGTCATAAGCATGCCTGGTAATGACTACAAGTGGCCAATGCTGACACACATTGAACAAGCATGGTCCACCATCGTCACTATGAGACAGCCGGCTCAGGGCACTGAGGTACAGCCAATGATAAATAAGGATAGACATGACAATTGTTTATTACACAAGGTTAGGGTGGGGGAGAATGAAACATAGAACTAGAACAGATTATATCAAGATTAAAAAAAATAGATATAGTAAGCTAAAAAAAAAAAATTCCGTAATTTTCATGATACAATTTCTGGAACAATCCTCGCTCCATAATGGTGAATCTGCTGTCAGTGCCCCTGTGTCTTCTGATGCTTGACTAGACGGTCTTTTCGATTGTAACTCTTCCCACACTCTGAACATGAGAAGGGCCTCTCACCCGTGTGACTTGTCATGTGTGTAAGAAGGTGCCGGTGCTGTATGTACCCTTTCCCGCACACTTCGCAGGCAAACGGCTTCACACTGCTGTGCACTTTTACATGGTCGTCCAGGTTTCTTTTAATGGAGAAACATCTGCCGCATTCGGGACAAGAGAAGGGCTTCTCTCCGGTGTGAACTCTCTGGTGGGTAACAAGGTGGTTTTTCCATTTGAATGATTTCTCACATATTAGGCATGGATACCTCTTCTCTTCCGTCTGACCTTTTTTCTGTTCAGATTTTAACTTCTCCTGACCTTTTTGTGGTACAACAACCTCAGATGTTGACGTCTCGCACTCTGAAGTTGGAAGTTGGTCACCCGTACAGTTTTTCTGGTGTCTGAGACGTTGTTGTTGTAATATGAAACCTTTACCGCACCTTTCACAAGAAAACGGCTTCTCGCCGGTGTGGCATTTCATATGGTAGTCGAGGCTTCCTTTCTGCAGGTAGGACTTACCACATTCGGAACACGAAAACGGCTTCTCGCCGGTGTGGCTTTTCAAATGCTGGTTGAGGGCTCCTTTCTGAGTGAAACGTTTGCCGCATGCTGTGCAGCAAAACGGCCTCTCACCGGTGTGGACTTTTATATGGTCCTCAAGGATGCTTTTAGACGAGAAACATTTTTCACATAGAGAACAAGGAAAGGGCTTCTCACCGGTGTGAACTCTCTGGTGGTTAACAAGGTCCGCATTCCATAAGAAGGATTTCGCACAGTCCGAACATTGAAAGACTTTCTTTCCCGTGTGGCATCTCGTATGAACACGGAGTTCATATTTGGTTGTAAAAGATTTCCCACACTCCGAGCACGACAATGAATTATCTTGTGCATGAAGTTTCTTGTGTCGGCTAAGGCTGATGCTATATTTAAAGCGTTTTCCGCATTGTGCGCAGGAATACGGCTGCCCACGCGCATGGGATTGCCGGTGTAGGTTTAGAACGCCTCTGGTTCTAAACTCCTTCCCGCAATCAGAACACTTATAAGGTGTTTCACCGGTGTGCAGTCGCTCATGTTCGACCAGCCACTTTTTTCCTCTAAAACCCTCCCCGCAGACCGTACAGGAAAAAGGTTTCTCACCGGTGTGCAGTCTTTCGTGTTCAACAAGCCGCCTTTTCTCTCCAAAACCTTTCCCACACACCGTACAGGAAAAAGGTCTCTCACCGGTGTGCAGTCGCTCGTGCTCAATGAGACGCTTTTTCTCTCCAAAACCCTTCCCACAGACTGTACATAAAAATGGCTTCTCGCCGGTGTGCACTCGCTCATGTTCTGTAAGTCGTCTTTTCTCTACAAAACCTTTCCCGCACACCGTACACGTAAAAGGCCTCTCACCGGTGTGAATTTTGGCATGTATGAGAAGGTCCAATTTCCTTGCATAAGATTTCCCGCAGTCTGAACATATGTAGGGCCGCTCTCCGGTGTGCACCATGAGATGTCTTACAAGTCTGTGCTTAAAGCTAAAACATTTGTCACATTGGGGACACGGAAATATCTTCTCACCGGTACTTGTAACAAAATGTGATATTCCAGGAGAACATTGTTTGCTGTTAGAGGGATCCATTGATCTGTTCTCCTGGTGATGTCTGTGATGTATATTTTCAATATCAGGATCTACTCCTGGAGGATGTTGTGCAAAGTCTTTATCTTCTGCATTACACTCTGGAGATAAAGTGAGTTGATTCTCCGAGTCATTCGGGACACTGTGTTCATCTGTTGGAGATAAAGGTTTTATTAATATTCAGATTAATTACTTTATGCATGCTTGTCTAGAAATCAATGGTTTCAAGTAGATCTTTGGGGAATTAAAGTACAATTATTACACCATTAGAAGAATAGATATCAGAAAAAATATACAATACAATACAAACCCAACTATGGGTCATGGTGTACGTACAATGAGGACATTATGGTGAGGAATGGCAATGGCCTTACCTTCAACTCACTTGTAGAAAACACAATGATAAGATGATGAATAGAGATGGTCCTTTCATATCAGGCACAGTATTCTCCATTTAATTTATTGGGAACATCACATTGTGGAGATGGACCTTTCATATGGTGCAGTGTCTCCTCCTCATTTGTTGGGAACATGACATTATATTGAGGAATGGAGATGGACCTTTCATATGGTGTACAGTATCTCCTCCTCATTTGTTGGGAACATGACGTTATATTGAGGAATGGACATGGACCTTTCATATGGTGTACAGTATCTCCTCCTCATTTGTTGGGAACATGATGTTCTATTGAGGAATGGAGATGGACCTTTCATGTGGTGTACAGCATCTCCTCCTCATTTGTTGGGAACATGACATTATATTGAGGAATGGAGATGGACCTTTCATATGGTGTACAGTATCTCCTCCTCATTGGTTGGGAACATGACGTTATATTGAGGAATGGAGATGGACCTTTCATATGGTGTACAGTATCTCCTCCTCATTTGTTGGGAACATGACGTTATATTGAGGAATGGAGATGGACCTCTCATATGATGTACAGTATCTTCTCCTTATTTGTTGGCAACATGACATTATATTGAGGAATATAGGTGGACCTTTCATACAGTATCTCTTCCATATTTACAGTATGTTCTCCTACATATGGTCCAGTCTCACCTTCCTGCTCTACCATTTATAGACCGATTTTCTCTTTCTGGTCTGTTGTTTATAGTCCAAGCTCCTTTTCCTAGTCTACCATTTGAAAGTCAGGCTCCTTTTCAGATCTACTATTTTTAGTCCAGTTTTGTCTTCCTGGTCTACCACATATAGTCAAGTCTACGCTTAGGCTGCCTTCACATCTGTGTGATGCACCCCAATTTTTTGTGCTTTTTTTAGCATCTTTCATGTGACAGCATAGGGATGCCCATTCATTTGTAGCCCATTCTCCTTTTACTGGTCTACCATTTATAGTCCAGTCACATCTCTTACCAAACACTATGATGATCTCCTGATTTTTCATCACCTGCCTTTTTAAAATCTTTATCTAATAAAAGTCAAATAAAAATGTTCTGCTCTTGGTGTTTATTACATACCTGTGCTGACATGTAGAGAAGATTCCTCCTTTTTTACCATCATTGTTTCCTCTGTAGATGACTGATCAACCATCACATTTGTTTCCTCTTTCAACTCAACTTTCATATCCATCTGTTTTTCATCCTAAATAAAGAAAAAGTTTACAAAAAATAAAATACAGAAGAACAAATAATATGGTATGGTTCCTGATTCCAGTCACCTACCTGATGACGGTGAGGGATGGTGTGATCTTCCTGTGTGGAATCCCAGGAATACAGAGGACGGGGACATCTCTCTGGTGGGTTCCCATTACTGGATCCATCTGTAGGAAACACAACACTGACTGAATACATTGTTTCTATGTGTTTATCAGATGATGGGGGGTCTAGGTGGACCCTCTGTACTGCTCTCTCCTTTACAATAAAGTCTCCTCTTACCCGGTGATGTGAGGGGCGGATGACCCTCCATCATGACGTCCTTGTAGAGATCCTTTTGTCCTTCTGGAAACTCTTCCATCACACCAATCTCATTCTCCTCCTCTTTTATTTCTTTTTTCAAAATAAAACTACTCCCGTTTCCATTCTAAATATGCAAAAATGAAATAAAATAAACAATCATAAGACATTCACATATTGATACAGTCATCTTGTCCTAGACTTCGAAGCACCGCATACCTCCTCCATGATTAATGAGAGGATCTTCTCTTGATGACTTCTAGAATCTTCTTTTTGCTTCTCTGGAGTCTGGAGGTGGATAAGGGCAGAGTGAAGAGATGGAATAACACATCGTTCCTCAACCACCAGGGGTGGCCCACTGCCGGACTGAGCCCCACATATACCACATAGGGTTGCCACATCATCCTTTTAATCCAGGACACATATTAATTAGACAGGTTCTGTGGCTGATTAAGGTGGTAATTAAACTCACTTGGTGCCTCATCTGCATTAAATTAGCCTCAGAACAACCTGTGTAATTCATATGTGTCCTGGATTAAAGGGATAATGTGGCAACCCTAATACCACAGTGCTGTACAGAGATTACTGAGCCACATCAGTCTCTGTACCAGAGGAGCTTACACTCTAATGCCCCCTCCCCCACAGTAACACACTATTATTATTATTATACATTTATATAGCTCTGACATATACCGCAGTGCTGTACAGAGATCACTGAGCCAGTCACATCAGTCTCTGTACCAGAGGAGCTTACACTCTAATGCCCCCTCCCCCACAGTCACACACTATTATTATTATTATACATTTATATAGCTCTGACATATACCGCAGTGCTGTACAGAGAACACTGAGCCAATCACATCAGTCTCTGTACCAGAGGAGCTTACACTCTAATGTCCCCTCACACACACAGTCACACACTATTATTATTATACATTTATATTGCTCTGACATATACCGCAGTGCTGTACAGAGATCACTGAGCCAGTCACATCAGTCTCTGCACCAGAGGAGCTTACACTCTAGTGCCCCCTCCCCCACAGTCACACACTATTATTATTATACATTTATATAGCGCTGACATATACCGCAGTGCTGTACAGTTTATATTTTAAATACATAGTTTGCATTCCCATACTTTTATTGTATGAACGATTTCACTGGAATAAGACATACTTACCACGAACTTCTTTCTTGTCTGTGGGCAGCCATTAGTCTAACCCAGGAATGCCCCGCCCACTTCCACTGTATAACTTAATGCAGTGCCAGTATCCAAAATGGCCACCGGGGAGGAATTGACAAACTCACATGGTGTCATGTGACCTCACAAGGCAGTGGCCATTTTCTTGTAGCCAGTTTGTGATTGGCGCCTCTCATTCCTTGTACATTAACCCTTCACTGTGCAATCCCTTATCATTTTACACAGGGTGTCTTCTCCTCCTGTAATTTCAAGGTTAGGTTGATTAAAAGTAGAACTAAAGGCAATTTTTTTTTTCATTTTGGATAGTTTAATGGGGTTTATAGCTCGCTATAACTATAATTGACGTTTTTTTTGTTTGTTTCTTTTTTCTGTGTCCCATAGGGGAGATATCATTTCACTTCCCGTCCCATAGTCAAAACAGGAAGTGAGAGGAAATTCCCCCCAAAGTGAGGAAATAGAGAGGTGTCACCAAAACTAGTGTTCATTACTGTTCTCATGCCAATGCAGAATTTGGGATTTTCTTTCATTTTTACTGACAACGGTAAACTAGACACACAGAAGGGGTGAATGTCCCTAACAGGGACACAAACAGCAATAAACTTGCTCACACTTGTCTTTGTTCCTTGATCCAGTGCCGGGTTTTTCCCTCTGTACAAGCTTCCACCCAATCCATTCCAAAGGGTCTTGTGTACCTGTTGCATGACCATTGTGTCAGTACACTGACTGCCAGACACCATGTTCTCCAAAAGATTGTACCATACTTCCCGAGGAGCTCGGTGACCTGCTGATTCTACCTAAATCACTGTTTCCAGTGTCTCTTCTGCACACCTAGTGTGCTCCTGTGTTTATCCCAGGATAGGGTGACCAGACATCCCCGGTTTCCGGGGACAGTCCCCGGATTGAGGACACTGTCCCTGGACCAAGTCTGTCCCCAGTTTTGTCCCCGGATTGGATTTGAACAGGGGCCCGAGCAATTTCAAAGACAGTCAGTGCAGGATTTAAACAAAAAAATCAGAATTACACATGCCGGCTCCACTGCTCCTACTAGCTTAGGGGGGTGAGTCTTTTCCATTATCTGTGCCCCTTTCTGATGATCATGTGCTGGTCAGAGCAGAGGGACTATTTCTTCCGTTTTGGGCGCATGCCCATTCCGCACCCGCTTGCATGTTCTTCTGCCTTGGCTCAGGTCCCGGCCAGCCACCTGCCTGCCTTTCTACTTGCGTTCCCCGGCGGAGAGATTTTCCTCCACTCCCCACCCAGTAGTAGCCGGGCCGAGAGAGTAACACTTGAGATCCTGTAAGGCGGCTCAGGTGGGCGGCAGTGACAGGCAGAGAGAGGCAGCTGAGCTCAACTGACAGTGTCCAGCAGCGGGCACAGAGGGGAAGTGGGTACGATCATGGGGCTGCCCATGCCTTCAAGACTTCAACACCGGTGCGCTTTGGGGCTGTCTGTGAATAGACTACATTGCACTGTGTCTGTCTCTCTGGCATAATGGATGGTATCATAGCTCACAGGCAGCAGGCACGCTATCAGGGCTCTGGCTGGCAGTGCACTGCACAGTGTGTCACATGATTTTGTTAACTTATTGTTCATAAGTATCAGCACCCAGCAGCCATGTCATGTGACACACCGTGCCAGAGCCATGATAGAGTGCCTGCTGCCTGTGTCTTATCATAATGCTGATGATCCTAACCAGTTGCCGACTGCCCCATAGCAGAGTTACTGCTACAGGACGGTTGCGTTGCGCAGGATCATGTATATATATGTCATCCTGCATTTCTGGGTATCAGAGCCGATTAGCAGGTCTGGCGGACTCGATGTCTGTCGGGACCCGCCGATCGTTCTGTACACAGGCAGAACAGCGGTCTGCCTGTGTAAACAAAGCAGATCACCGTTTTGTCAGTATGTAAGACATTGATCCTGTGTTCCTGCAAAGCAGGGACAGGGATCTATGCCTTCCCTTAGTAAAACTACCTCCCCCACAGTGAGAAAACACATTTAACCCTTTGATCGCCCCTGATGATAACCCCTTCCCTTCCAGTGTCATTAGTACAGTGACTGTGCATATTTTTCAAACTGATCCCTATATAATTGTCACTGGCTCCCACAAAGTGTCAAAAGTGTCACTTGATGTCCAATTCGTCCTCCGCAATATTGCAGTCCCGCCATAAGTCGCTGATTTCCACAATTACTAGTAAAAAAAAATATGTCCCCGGATTTCATTTTAAAAATCTGGTCAGCTTATCCCAGGAGCCTCCTTGTGTGCCTCAGCTACTCTTCACTCCAAGAGACTCCATGTGTGCCTGACCTACTCTTCATTCTGAGAGACTCCTTGTGTGTCTGACCTACTCTTCACTCCGAGAGACTCCTTGTGTGTCTGACCTACTCTTTACTTTGAGAGACTCCTTATGTGCCTGACCTACTCTTTACTTCAAGAGACTCCTTATGTGCCTGACATACTCTTCACTCCGAGAGACTCCTTGCATGTCTAACCAGCCCTTCACCCAGTGAGACTGCTTGTGTGTCTGACCAACCTTTAACCCCTAGAGACTCCTTGTGTGTCTGACCAACCTTTAACCCCTAGAGACTCCTTGTGTGTCTGACCAACCTTTAACCCCGAGAGACTCCTTGTGTCTGACCTACTCTTCATTCTGAGAGACTCCTTGTGTGTCTGACCTACTCTTCACTCCGAGAGACTCCTTGCATGTCTAACCAGCCCTTCACCCAGTGAGACTGCTTGTGTGTCTGACCAACCTTTAACCCCTAGAGACTCCTTGTGTGTCTGACCAACCTTTAACCCCGAGAGACTCCTTGTGTCTGACCTACTCTTCATTCTGAGAGACTCCTTGTGTGTCTGACCTACCCTTCACTCCGAGAGACTCCTTGCATGTCTAACCAGCCCTTCACCCAGTGAGACTGCTTGTATGTCTGACCAACCTTTAACCCCTAGAGACTCCTTGTGTGTCTGACCAACCTTTAACCCCGAGAGACTCCTTGTGTCTGACCTACTCTTCATTCTGAGAGACTCCTTGTGTGTCTGACCTACCCTTCACTCCGAGAGACTCCTTGCATGTCTAACCAGCCCTTCACCCAGTGAGACTGCTTGTGTGTCTGACCAACCTTTAACCCCTAGAGACTCCTTGTGTGTCTGACCAACCTTTAACCCCGAGAGACTCCTTGTGTCTGACTTACTCTTCATTCTGAGAGACTCCTTGTGTGTCTGACCTACTCTTCACTCCGAGAGACTCCTTGTGTGTCTAACCTACTCTTCCCTCTGAGAGACTCCTTGTGTGCCTGACCTACTCTTCACTCCGAGAGACTCCTTGCATGTCTAACCAGCCCTTCACCCAGTGAGTCTGTGAGTCTGACCAACCTTTAACACCGAGAGACTCCTTGTGTGTCTGGTCTACCTCACCTATTCTTCACTCCGAGAGGCTGCTTATGTACAAAAGTGTGCTTACCTGAGCTGCTGTAACACATTTTCTCCTCTGTGGACCAATAAATGCTGAACCCCAGTGCTGCAAGGGATTTTTTATTACTGTTCCTGTGTTCACCTCAGCAAGTGAGGGCGCTGGAAGGTAGTAGCTAGGCATGCATGAATGGTCTTGTGCTGACCAGCCACCTATTTTGCATTTGATCCTGAAAATGGACGTCAGTCTGGATGGCCAGAGAGACAAGGTCATCCAGATTGAGATTTCACAGCCTGCCAATTCATCTTTGATACATTCTGCCAGACCTTGCCAAAAGGTAGTGTTAGGGGCTTCATTGTTCAAGGACAGTTCTGCTGCAAGTGTGTGAAATTGAATGGCATAATGCCTTACTATAAGGGTGCTTTGATGGTGTTGAAGAACTTGCTTTGGAACTAGCTCCAGCAGCCTCATTGAAAAGTGTGATGAATGCAGCAATGCTAATCATTCTGGTCCTCTGGATGACCTTGTCTCTTTGGTCATTGAGCTTGACATCCACTTTTAGGAGCAATCCCAAGAATGGGGAGATAAGGTCATTACACATTCACATTCATAATTCACATATCAAGGTAATTTTTAGACAGGAGCCAATTAACCTACCAGCATGTCTTTGGAGTATGGGAGGAAACCCTTAGGAAATCCACGCAGGCACAGGGAAAACATGCAAATGCCAGGCAGGTAGTGCCGTGGTTTGGAAATCAATCCAATGAGCCAGTGCTGCCAGGGGCAAGTGCTTACCTCTTGGGTACAGCTGGCAACTTTGTTCCAGCCTCCCCTATTGAGAAAATGTTCTGGACACTTGAACCTTTTCCCCAGATCCTGAGGGTTAGTTTCAGCAATCGATGGACCCATTCCTCTTGGTCAAGAGGACCAAGTGAAGTCACTATAAAACCGATAATCAGTGTCCCCTGTCTTGGGGGAGCACAGTCAAATCATCCACTAGCTGGAAGAGTTTAGTGCAGAATAACTCTATAAAAAGATGAAGAGGAAGACTAGCCTTTCCAGTGGTGGAAGAAACCTTTACTTTCTTTATAAGCTCTGGCTGCCACTGACAGGCTGGAACAAAGGATAGAGAAGAGGCGACCGTCTTGTGCACTTAAGGAGGAAATTGGCCAGAACCTATGCCATTTTTGGAATAGGACCCCATCATTGGTGTCAGTGTGCAGAATAGTACCCCATCATTAATGTCAGTGGAAGGAATAGTGCCCCATCGTTGGTGTCAGTGGGAGGAATAGTGCGCCAACAACTGGATAAAAGCAAGCAAAGGGCTGCATCTTGCCCCCGGGCCACAATTTGAAGACCACTGCCCTAGGGGGAGCTATTAGGAAATGACACGGGTGGCCACATTGCATTGACATTAGGAGTGTCATGGTTGAATAGAACCTGTGCCTACTCACATACAGTGCCCGGGGGCCAGATGCAGGCTTTTGCATGTTTTTATCTGGCTCTTGGGGCTTTATTCCTTCCACTAACACTAATTTTGGGGCACTATTCCTTCCACTGATACCAATGATGGGGCACTATTCCTCCCACTGACACCAACGATGGGGCACTATTCCTCCCACCGACACCAACGATGGGGCACTATTCCTCCCACCGACACCAACGATGGGGCACTATTCCTCCCACCGACACCAACGATGGGGCACCATTCCTCCCACCGACACCAATGATGGGGCACTATTCCTCCCACTGACACCAATGATGGGGCACTATTCCTCCCACTGACACCAATGATGGGACACTATTCCTCCCGTTGACACCAATGATGGGACACTATTCCTCCCACTGACACCAATGGTGGGACACTATTCCTCCCACTGACACCAATGATGGGGCACTATTCCTCTCTCCAACACCAAAGATAGGGCACTATTCCTCCCTCTGATACCAATGATAGGGCACTATTACTGAAACCAGGACATTTTCTTTTCTTTCTGACCACAGTCCGGCCCCTCTAAAGTCTGAAGGATAATAAATTGGCCCTTTGTTTAGAAAGTGTTAGGAAAACGGACCTCCTGGCCGTTTCTGGCTTCCCGTGCGCGTTTGCGCGCATTCACGCCCGCACGCGCTAATGGCGCCAATAGCGGCCATTTAAGCAGGACAACACAAGGAAGCAAGTGCTGTCCGTTCTACAGCGTATGTGTGTTCCTGAAGCAACCTGTGATCCTGATTGTTCGTTCCTGTGACCCGGCTTGTCTTGACCCTGCTATTGATCTCCGCCTGCACCGACCCCGGTTTCCACAACCACTCTTCTGCCTGCTCCCTTGTACCTCGCTGCCCGCCAGTTAACAAACTCTGCTTGTACCCGACTACTCTTCAGCCTGACCCATCTGTACTGTTCTGCCAGCCCGTTACCGACCCGGCTTCACTACGCTTCAGCTTGCACGAGTACCACACAGACCAGCACACCACCACCAGTGACCCAGTCCAACCCTCGTGCCTCCCTGTACTCCCGAGCTCCCTGTCTGTACTACCAGGGGTTCAGGAATCTGGGTCGTAAGAGAGGTTGCCCACTGCATAAGTCAGACTCCACCACCAGGTACGTGACAGAAAGTTTGGAGACCCCTGCCTTAGAGTATCCCATGTCTAGCAATGCCCATGCCCGTCACAGGCATGCTTGGCACTGGCTACAAACGGCCAATGCCGACACACGTTGAACCAGCATGGTCCACCATCGTCACTATTAGACAGCCGGCTCAGAGCACTGAGGTACAGCCAACGATAAATAAGGATAGACATGACAATTGTTTATTACACAAGGTTAGGGTGGGGAAGAATGAAACAAAATCTAGAACAGATTATATCAAGATTAGAAAATATATAGTATATAGTAAGCTAAAAAAAAAAAAATTCCCCAATTTTCATGATACAATTTCTGGAACAATCCTCGCTCCGTAATGGTGAATCTGCCGTCAGTGGCCCTGTTTTTTCTGATGCTTGGCTAGACTGTCTTTTCGATTGTAACTCTTCCCACACTCTGAACATGAGAAGGGCTTCTCGCCCGTGTGACTTGTCATGTGTGTAAGAAGGTGCCGGTGCTGTATGAACCCTTTCCCGCACAGTTCGCAGGCAAACGGCTTCACACTACTGTGCAATTTCATATGGTCATCCCTGTTTCTTTTACAGGAGAAACATCTGCTGCATTCGGGACAAGAGTAGGGCTTCTCTCCGGTGTGAACTCTCTGGTGGATAACAAGGCGGTTTTTCAATTTGAATGATTTCTCGCATATTAGGCATGGATACCTCTTCTCTTCCGTCTGACCTTTTTTCTGTTCAGATTTTAACTTCTCCTGACCTTTTTGTGGTACAACGACCTCAGAAGTTGACGTCTTGCACTCTGAAGTTGGAATCAGACCCTCATCCGTACAGTTTTTCTGGTGTCTGAGAAGTTGTTGTTGTAATATGAAACCTTTACCGCACCTTTCACAAGAAAACGGCTTCTCGCCGGTGTGGCATTTCATATGGTAGTCGAGGCTTCCTTTCTGTGTGTAACATTTACCGCATTCAGAACATGAAAACGGCTTCTCGCCGGTGTGGCATTTCATATGGTAGTCAAGGCTTCCTCTCTGTGTGTAACATTTACCGCATTCAGAACATGAAAACGGCTTCTCACCGGTGTGGCTTTTCATATGCTTGTTGAGGCCTCCCTTCTGAATGAAACGTTTCCCACACTCTGTAC
This sequence comes from Glandirana rugosa, assembly GCA_018402905.1. Taxonomy (NCBI): domain Eukaryota; kingdom Metazoa; phylum Chordata; class Amphibia; order Anura; family Ranidae; genus Glandirana; species Glandirana rugosa. The sequence continues at coordinate 168,533 of BLSH010060563.1, forward strand.
AGGAAAACGGCTTCTCACCGGTGTGGACTTTTATATGGTCCTCAAGGATGGTTTTAGAGGAGAAACGTTTGTCACATAGAGAACAAGGAAAGGGCTTCTCACCGGTGTGAACTCTCTGGTGGTTAACAAGGTCCGCATTCCATAAGAAGGATTTCGCACAGTCTGAACATTGAAAGACCTTCTTTCCCGTGTGGCATCTCGTATGAACACGGAGTTCATATTTGGTTGTAAAAGATTTCCCGCACTTCGAGCACGACAATGAATTATCTTGTGCATGAAGTTTCTTGTGTCGGCTAAGGCTGATGCTATATTTAAAGTGTTTTCCGCATTGTGCGCAGGAATACGGCTGCCCACGTGCATGGGATTGCCGGTGTATTTTTAGAACGCCTCTGGTTCTATACTCCTTCCCACAGTCAGAACACTTATAAGGCGCTTCACCGGTGTGCAGTCGCTCATGTTCGACCAGCCACTTTTTTCCTCTAAAACTCTCCCCGCAGACCGTACAGGAAAAAGGTTTCTCACCGGTGTGCAGTCTTTCGTGTTCGACAAGTCGCCTTTTCTCTCCAAAACCTTTCCCACACACCGTACAGGAAAAAGGTTTCTCACCGGTGTGCAGTCTTTCGTGTTTGATAAGCCGCCTTTTCTCTCCAAAACCTTTCCCACACACCGTACAGGAAAAAGGTATTTCACCGGTGTGCAGTCGCTCGTGCTCAATGACATCCCTTTTGTATCCAAAACCCTTCCCACAGACTGTACATAAGAACGGCTTCTCGCCGGTGTGCACCCGCTCATGTTCGATAAGTCGCCTTTTCTCTAAAAAACCTTTCCTGCACACTGTACACCTAAAAGGCCTCTCACCGGTGTGAATTTTGGCATGTATAAGGAGGTACATTTTCCTTGGATAAGATTTCCCGCAGTCTGAACATGTGTAGGGCCGCTCTCCGGTGTGCACCATGAGATGTCTTACAAGTCTGTGCTTAAAGCTAAAACATTTGTCACATTGGGGACACGGAAATATCTTCTCACCGGTACTTGTAATAGTAGGTGATAGTGCAGGAAAACATTGTTTGCTACTAGAGGGATCCATTGATCTGTTCTCCTGGTGATGTCTGGGATGTATATTTTCAATATCAGGATCTACTCCTGGAGGATGTTGTGCAAAGTCTTTATCTTCTGCATTACAGTCTGGAGATAAAGTGAGGTGATTCTCCGAGTCATTCGGGACACTGTGTTCATCTGTTGGAGATAAAGGTTTTATTAATATTCAGATTAATTGCGTTATGCATGCTTGTCTAGAAATCATTGGTTTCAAAGAGATCTTTAGGGAATTAGATACAATTATTACACCATTGGAAGACTAGATATCAGAAAAATATACAATACAAACAAACTCAACTATGGATCATGGTGTACGTACAATGAGGACATTATGGTGAGAAATGGCAATGGCCTTACCTTCAACTCACTTGTAGAAAACACAATGATAAGATGATGAATAGAGATGGTCCTTTCATATCGGGTACAGTATTCTCCACTTAATTTATTGGGAACATCACATTATGGAGATGGACCTTTCATATGGTGTACAGTATATCCCCCTCATATGTTGAGAACATAATGTTATATTAAGGAATGGAGATGGACCTTTCATATGGTGTACAGTAGCTCCTCCTCATTTGTTGGGAACATGACGTTATATTGAGGGATGGAGATGGACCTTTCATAAGGTGTACAGTATCTCCTCCTGATTTATTGGGAACATGACGTTATATTGAGGAATGCAGATGGACCTTTCATATGGTGTACAGTATCTCCTCCTCATTTGTTGGGAACATGACGTTATATTGAGGAATGGAGATGGACCTTTCATATGGTGTACAGTATCTCCTCCTCATTTGTTGGGAACATGATGTTATATTGAAGAATGGAGATGGACCTTTCATATGGTGTACACTATCTCCTCCTCATTTGTTGGGAACATGATGTTATATTGAGGAATGGAGATGGACCTTTCATATGGTGTACAGTATCTCCTCCTCATTTGTTGAGAACATGACGTTATATTGAGGAATGGAGATGGACCTTTCATATGGTGTACAGTATCTCCTCCTCATTTGTTGGGAACATGACGTTATATTGAGGAATAGAGGTGGACCTTTCATACAGTATCTCTTCCATATTTACAGTATGTCCTCCTACATATGGTCCAGTTTCCGCTTCCTGGTCTACCATTTATAGACAAATTTTCTCTTTCTGGTCTGTTTATAGTCCAAGCTCCTTTTCCTAGTCTACCATTTGAAAGTCAGGCTCCTTTTCCGCTCTACCAGAGCGGAACCAGAGGGAACAGACATTTTTAGGTATAAATAAAATATATATTTAACATAAAGTACATTGGTAATGAAGCAGATGATCTAACATCTTGTATTTCCTTTTCTGTGCGAGAATACCAGTTTCACACCAGTTTTCCACCTCGTCATTTGCAAGATTGCTATCTCGGCTTTGAAGACCTGTTCAACCAACAAGCCTTGGAACTGACAAGATTATGTGAGTGACCACCTGCATATCAAAAACAGTCATCAGAGACTCAAATGGACTTCAAACAGTTTAGTTAGCTAGGTGCCACCCCCTTTCAGAATGTATAAATTGTATTACAAGGCCCTAGCCAAGGCAAAGCAATTCTTTTGAAACTGGTCTACCATTTGTAGTGCAGTCACCTCTCTTACCAGAGACTATGACGATCTCCTCATTTTTCAGCACCTGCCTTTATAAACACTTTATCTTATAACAATCAAATAAAAATGTTCTGCTCTTGGTGTTTATTACATACCTGTGCTGACATGTAGAGAAGATTCCTCCTTTTTTACCATCATTGTTTCCTCTGTAGATGACTGATCAACCATCACATTTGTTTCCTCTTTCAACTCAACTTTCATATCTATCTGTGTTTCACCCTAAATAAAAAAAAGTTTACAAAAAATAAAATACAGAACAAATAATATGGTACGGTTCCTGATTCCAATCACCTACCTGATGATGGTGAGGGATGGTGTGACCTTCCTGTGTGGAATCCCGGGAATACAGAGGATGGGGACATCTCTCTGGTGGGTTCCCATTACTGGATCCATCTGTAGGAAACACACACACTGACTGAATACATTGTTTCTATGTGTTTATCAGATAATGGGGGGTCTAGGTGGACCCTCTGTACTGCTCTCTCCTTTACAATAAAGTCTCCTCTTACCCGGTGATGTGAGGGGCGGCTGATTGTCCATCATGACCTCCTTGTAGAGATTCTTGTGTCCTGGAATCTCTTCCATCACACCAATCTCATTCTCCTCCTTTTTTATTTCTTCTTTCAAAATAAAACTACTCCGGTTTCCATTCTAAATATGCAAAAATGAAATAAAATAAACAATCATAAGACATTCACATACTGATACTGTCATCTTGTCCTATACTTCTCAGCACTGCATACCTCCTCCATGATTAGTGATAGGATCTTCTCTTGCTGACTTCTGGAAACTTCTTTTTGCTTTTCTGGAGTCTGGAGGTGGATAAGGGCAGAGTGAAGTGATGGAATAACACATTGGTCCTCAACCATTAGGGGTGGCCCACTGCCGGACTGGGCCCCACCTATACTGAAGTGCTGTACAGAGAACACTGAGCCAGTCACATCAGTCTCTGTACCAGAGGAGCTTACACTCTAAATGTCCCCTTCCCCCACAGTCACACACTATTATTACTATACATTTATATAGCTGTGACATACAGTCAGGTCCATAAATATTGGGACATTGACACAATTCTAATCTTTTTGACTCTATACACCACCACAATGGATTTGAAATGAAACGAACAAGATGTGCTTTAACTGCAGACTTTTAGCTTTAATTTGAGGGTATTTATATCCAAATCAGGTGAACGGTGTAGGAATTACAACAGTTTGTATATGTGCCTCCCACTTTTAAAGAGACCAAAAGTAATGGGACAGATTAACAATCATAAATCAAACTTTCACTTTTAAATACTTGATTGCAAATCCTTTGCTGTCAATTACAGGCCTGAAGTCTGGAACGCATAGACATCACCAGGCGCTGGGTTTCATCCCTGGTGATGCTCTGCCAGGCCTCTACTGCAGCTGTCTTTATTCAGTTCCTGCTTGTTCTCGGGGCATTTTCCCTTCAGTTTTGTCTTCAGCAAGTGAAATGCATGCTCAATCGGATTCAGGTCAGGTGATTGACTTGGCCATTGCATAACATTGCACTTCTTTCCCTTAAACGGGCTGGCGACTGAGGTACAAAAGGAGCAGACAGAAGAGTGGTTGTAAACAATCCGAGGTCGGGGCAGGCAGATAGCAGCAAAGTCCTGGTGCTGTCCTGCTTAAATGGCCGCTATTGTTGCCATTCGCGCGCGCAGGAGGCCGGAAACGGCCAGGAAGTGCCTTTTTCGAACAACTGTGAAGCGCCGTCCAATGAGTTCTGAAGCATTTTGCTGAATATGAGCAGATAATATTGCCCGAAACACTTCAGAATTCATCCTGCTGCTTTTGTTAGCAGTCACATCATCAATAAATACAAGAGAACAAGTTCCATTGGCAGCCATACATGCTCACGCCATGACACTACCACCACCATGCTTCACTGATGAGGTGGTATGCTTTTGATCATGAGCAGTTCCTTTCCTTCTCCATACTCTTCTCTTCCCATCACTCTCGTACAAGTTGACCTTGGTCTCATCTGTCCATAACATGTTGTTCCAGAACTGTGAAGGCTTTTTTAGATGTTGTTTGGCAAACTCTAATCTGGCCTTCCTGTTTTTGAGGCTCACCAATGGTTTACATCTTGTAGTGAACCCTCTGTATTCACTCTGGTGAAGTCTTCTCTTGATTGTTGACTTTGACACACATACACCTACCTCCTGGAGAGTGTTCTTGATCTGGCCAACTGTTGTGAAGGGTGTTTTCTTCACCAGGGAAAGAATTCTTCGGTCATCCACCACAGTTGTTTTCCGTGGTCTTCCAGGTCTTTTGGTGTTGCTGAGCGCACCGGTGCGTTCTTTCTTTTTAAGGATGTTCCAAATAGTTGATTTGGCCACACCTAATGTTTTTGCTATCTCTCTGATGGGTTTGTTTTGTTTTTGCAGCCTAATGATGGCTTGCTTCACTGATAGTGACAGCTCTTTGGATCTCATATTGAGAGTTGACAGCAACAGATTCCAAATGCAAATAGCACACTTGAAATTAACTTTGGACCTTTTATCTGCCCCTTGTAAATGGGATAATGAGGGAATAACACACACCTGGCCATGGAACAGCTGAGTAGCCAATTGTCCCATTACTTTTGGTCCCTTATAGAGTGGGAGACACATATACAAACTTTTGTAAGTCCTACATCGGGTGCAGGCTGGGTCGCTAAAGGGCTGGCGATTGAGGTACAAAAGGAGCAGACAGAAGAGTGGTCGTAAACAATCCGAGGTCAGGGCAGGCAGATAGCAGCAAAGTCCAAAGGGTAGCCGGGGTCACAGGAACAGGAAGTCACTCAAAACAGATACTGGGGGGGTCACAGGTGCAGGAATGCTGTAGAACGGACAGCACTTGTCTTCTGGTGCTATCCTACTTAAATGGCCGCTATTGGCACCATTAGCGCACGCGGGCGCGTGCATGCGCACACGGGAGGCCGGAAACGGCCAGGAAGTGCCTTTTTCTAACATTGCCCCCCCCAAGGAGCAGCCTCCAGATGCCCAACCAGGCTCACTTGGCTGGAGTGTTCCTCCAAAACGTCTTAACAAGTTCTTGGGCATGCAGATTGCTTTCTGGCTCCCATGAGCTTTCTTCAGGCCCATATCCTCTCCACTTCACCAGGAACTGCGTAACACCAGCTCTCCTTCTGCAGTCAAGAATAGTTTCCACCTCAAATTCCTCATCTCCATCCACCAGGACGGGTTCTGGTGGCGCTGTTCTCCATCCCGGGAAAGGATCCTTGGTGACTGGCTTGAGGAGGTTCACATGAAATACGGAATGGACCCGGAGTGAGGGAGGAAGATCAAGCTCATAGGCCACGGCATTGATTTTTCTCTTAAACGGAAGAGACCCAATGTCCCTCGGTCCCAATTTCCTGGAGGGGCATGATAGCCTCAAATTTTTGGTTGCCAACCAGTCCCGGTCGCCGGGTTGTAAGTCCAGTTATCCTCGTTATCCTCTATCGAATGTCCTTTTGTTGCGCTCCTGGGTTTGAGCGAGGGTCTCCTGCAAGAGCTTGTTGTTCCTTTCCAAGAACTGGGTGATTTCCTGTGCAGCAGGGACCGCACTTTCAGGTAACAGTTAGGGTAGAAATGTAGGGTGGTAGCCGAGATTCGCCCAGAACGGAGATTGCTTTGTGGCAGAATGGACCGAATTGTTGTAGGCGAACTCGGCTACCGGCAGCAAGGGGACACACTCATCCTAGGAGTACGAGGAGTAGCAGCGAAGGTACTGCTCGAGGGTCTGGTTGGTCCTCTCTGTTTGCACATTTGACTGGGGGTGATAAGCCAAAGAAAAGGCTAGTTCAATTCCTGAGGTGGAACACAAGGACTTCCAGAACTGGGATGTGAATTGCACCCCTTTATCGGACACAATGTTGTTGGGGATGCCAAGTAGGCGAACAATTTCCTAAAAATTTTCGCTGTTTCCATTGCTGAGGGGGTGCCCTTCATCGGGATGAAATGTGCCATTTTCGTAAGGCGGTCAACCACCACAAAGATTGTGTTATATCCTACAGATGGGGGCAACTCAACTATGAAGTCCATAGTGATTTGGGACCGGGGCGCTCGGGAATCAACAGGCTCCAGGCTTTGGTCTTTTCTGACTTGTTTTGGGCACAAGTGGGGCAAGCACCCACATAGGTTTTGCAGTCCTCAATCATATGGGGCCACCAGAAGGTGCGAGATAGCAATTCTGCGATCTTGTGGATGCCAAAATGTCCAGCTAATTTATGGTCATGGCAGAGCTCTAGGGTAACTAGACAAAGCTCTTCAGGCACAAATATCTGAGTTCCTGACCACCACAGCCCGTCCTTTATTGAAAGTCTGGAGTCCGCAGGTACTGTGGAGCCAGCTAAAGTCTGCCTGATCCGAGTTAGAAGGTCCTCCTGGACCAGTAAAAAGCTGTGGGCTGGTAAGATGGTGTCTGGGGGGACGCCTCCCCAGTTTCGTGGAACATTCTGGACAATGCGTCCAATGCTTAATGTTCTTAGACCCGGGCCTGTATGTAATATGGAGCCAGAATTGTGCAAAGAATAAGGCCCAGCGAGCCTGGCGGGGTCTGAGTCTTCTGGCAGTCCTTAGATACTCTACGTTTTTATGGTTCGTAAAGACCAAAACAGGTTGGATTGCTCCTTCTAGAAGATATCGCCACTCTTCCAAGGCTGGCTTGATAGCCAACGGTTCTTTGTCCCCAATGTCATAATTTCTCTCAGGCAGAGTAAGGCGATGGGGCGTAATGAGGCGTTAGGCCCCTGTCGCTGGGATAAGACTGCCCCGACTGCGATCTCCGAAGCATCCACTTCCAGGATATATGGCCGTGTGGAGTCGAGGTGTTTCAGAACGGGAGCAGAGGTGAATAATTTTTTCAAAGACTGAAAGGCTGCTTGTGCCTCAGGAGTCCAGACAAAGCGGGAGTTCTGCTTGGTCAGCTGAGTGATAGGGGCGATGACAGATGAGAATCATCTGATAAATTTCCGAAAAAATTAGGGGAAGCCTACAAAGTGCTGCACCGCTTTCTTGTCCTTTGGCATTGGCCAGTCAATGACGGCTGAGACCTTCTGAGGGTCCATGGTGGTACCCGTGATTGAGATGTGGAACCCCATGAACCCCATGAAGGAGATGTCTGAACGCTCAAAGGCACATTTTTCCGCCGTGGCGTACAGCCCATGCTGCCGAAGACGGCTGAGTACACACTTAATGTGCCTGCGATGTTCCTCTAGGGAGGGGGAGAAAATGAGGATGTCATCCAGGTAGACCACTACAAAAAGATCAAGATAATCCTGGAAGACATCATTCACTAGATGTGGCCAAACCGAGTCCGAAAGGCCGTCTTCCATTCGTCTCCCTCCCGTATACGGACCAAGTTGAAAGCCCCGCGGAGGTCTAACTTGGTGAACACAGCTGCGGTGCCAAGTCTCTGAAAAAGTTCTGCTACCAGGGGCAAGGGGTACCGGTTTTTTACTGTAATTTTATTGAGCTCCCTATAGTCAATGCAGGGCCTGAGAGTATGGTCCTTTTTTTCTACGAAAAAGATTCCGGCTCCTGCAGGGGACATAGAGGGCCGGATAAAGCCCTTTTGCAGGTTCTCCTCAAGGTAGGCTTTGAGAGCCGCCAGCTCCACCTCGGAGAGGGGGAATATCCTGCCGAAAGGGACTTCGGATCCGGGCAGCAGATCAATCGGGCAGTCGTATGACCTGTGTGGAGGAAGGGTATCTGCCCCCTCTTACTGAAGACATCCAGAAAATCATGGTAAGTTTCAGGGACAGTGTCACGTACCTGTTGGTGGAGTCTGATTGTGCAGAGGGCAACCTCTCTTACGGCCCTGGTTCGGGAACCCCTGATAGAGGAAACAGGAGATTCCGGAGCACAGGGGGGGTCAAGGGCTGGTGCGGATGCAGATGGTGTTGTGAAGATCCTCCAGGAGCTCGTGCAGACAGAAGAGTGGTGATGCAGGCCGGGTCGGTATTAGGCAGGCTAGTGCGGTACAAAGGAACAGACAGGCAAGCGGGACGTCGGGTGCAGGCGGGGTCGTAAACAGGCGGGTGGCTGAAGTACAAGAGGGTTAGGCAGAGACGTGATCGTAGGCAGGCAGAGGGTCGGTACAGGCAGAGTTCAATCAGAGGTCAGGCAAGCCGGGTCACAGATACAGGAAGACTGGGAAAACAGGTCACAGGAACTCACTAACACGCTGTAGATCAGACAGCACTTGCTACAGGAAGCAGGAAGTTCAAATAGGGCTGCTCCTCCAGGAACTAGAGGAAACAACAATCAAATGCTATTAACCCTCAGCACAGTCTTCTAACAGACAGTACGACAGATCTCCGGGTCAGGATCCAGGTTGATACCGAGAACTGCGGGTGGTGCCCTCTGGGGCGGCTTCAGGCAGTGACTTCGGCGGCAGGGGGACAGAAACTGAATTTCCCTGGTACTCCAGTCAATGTGTGGGCTGTGTATCCGGAGCCATGGGAGCCCGAGGATGACTGGAAAGAGGGGAGATGCGATGACGTTTAGTAACAAGAACCCTGTGTGGCCTTTGGCCGTCCAGGCCGACAGGGGGAAAGTCTCATGTGTGACTGTACCAGACTTTATCATTGATCCATCAGCCAATCGGATGACCATCTGGTGGTCCTTGGGTCGAAGAGGTATCTGATACTGGGTGACAAAGGAAATATCCACAAAACAACTACAGGCTCCTGAGTCCAAGATCGCCGGAACATGAACACTTCCTCCGGGGAGCTGTAGAGAGAGGGTGAGGAGAAGGTGATACTTGGAACTAGGCAATGATAGTACTTCCCCTAAGGCTGGGGTCGGACCCCTACTGGTCTTAGCGGGGCAGGTTCCTACCAAATGTTCCGAACCCCCACAATATAGACATAGACTGAGGGTCATGCGTCTCTGGCATTCTTCAGGGGAGAGAGACGAATTAGGAAGTCCGGTGTGCATTGGTTTAAGACGGTCTTGTGGAGAGGAGGATGCTGCGACTGGGCCGGGCCCTGGGAGACTGGACACTTGGGGCGACACCCAAGTGGGGCGCAGGGATCCGGTGGTTTACATTCACGCAGGCGGCAGTCAGTTTGGATTGCCAGACTGACCAGGGTGTATGGAACCCCAAAGCGCGCCAGCTCATCTTTGAGTGGCTTGGAGAGCCCCAGTCTGAATTGGTGGCGGAGAGCGGCATCATTCTAGCCAGTGTCGGCGCCTGAATTCCGACACATAGTCTTCAGCCGGACGGTCGCCCTGTTGCAGAGCATGGAGTGCCGCTTCTGCAGTGGCCGTGTGGTGGGCATACTGGTATAACTGGGCCATGGCGCCGAAGAATCGGTCCAGGCTAGAGGTCTCTGGGGCATTCTGCTCCAGCAAGCGGTGAGCCCAGGCTTGAGGCTCATCTCAGAGGAGGGAGATGGCCAGACCCACTTTGGTGGCTTCCAGGGTAAAGGTGTGGGGCTAGAGTGCAAACTACAATTCTCAGGAGCTGTGAAACCCCCGAAACTTCCTGTGATCCCCTGTGAACCGCTCGGGCATGGGCATCTTAGGCTCAGTAGGTAAAGTCACTAGGGTGCGGGAGGCACTGGCTGGTGCTGGGGTAGCAAGAACCCGGACTTGACTTTCCAGACAGGTGTAACCTTCCTGAAGACTTTTCACAGCTTGGGTCAGGCCAGCTAGATGAGCACACAGTTACTCCATGGGAGAGGGCCCCAGCACAGACTCAGACATGGCTGTCCATTGCTGTCACATACCTGGTGGTTGAGTCTGGCTTACGCAGGGGCAACCTCTCTTGTGGCCCTGGTTCCAGAACCCCTGGTAGTACAGACAGGGAGCTCTGGAGCACAGGGGGGCACGAGGGCTGGACAAGTCTCTGGTGGCTGGTACAGGTCCACGGATGCTCGTGCAGGCTGCAGAGTAGTGGTGCGGTCCGGGTCGGCAACTGGCTGGCAGCGAGGTACAGAGGGATCAGGCAGGCGGGTAGTTGGGTGCAGGCTGGTTCGGTAACAGGCTGGCGACTGAGGTACAAAAGGAGCAGACAGAAGAGTGGTCATAAACAATCTGAGGTCGGGGCAGGCAGATAGCAGCAAAAGTCCAAAGGATAGCTGGGGTCACAGGAACAGGAAGTCACTCAGAACAGATACTGGGGGGGTCACAGGTGCAGGAACGCTGTAGAACAAACAGCACTTGTCTCCTGGTGCTGTCCTACTTAAATGGCCGCTATTGGCGCCATTAGCGCATGCGGGCCAGGAAGTGCCTTTTTCTAACAACTGTGAAGCGCCGTCCAATGAGTTCTGAAGCATTTGGCTGAATATGAGCAGATAATATTGCCCGAAACATTTCAGAATTCATCCTGCTGCTTTTGTTAGCAGTCACATCATCAATACAAGAGAACAAGTTCCATTGGCAGCCATACATGCCCTCACTACCACCACCATGCTTCACTGATGAGGTGGTATGCTTTTGATCATGAGCAGTTCCTTTCCTTCTCCATACTCTTCTCTCCCATCACTCTGGTACAAGTTGATCTTGGTCTCATCTGTCCATAGGATGTTGTTCCAGAACTGTGAAGGCTTTTTTAGATGTTGTTTGCCAAACTCTAATCTGGCCTTCCTGTTTTTGAGGCTCACCAATGGTTTACATCTTGTGTTGAACCCTCTGTATTCACTCTGGTGAAGTCTTCTCTTGATTGTTGACTTTGACACACATACACCTACCTCCTGGAGAGTGTTCTTGATCTGGCCAACTGTTGTGAAGGGTGTTTTCTTCACCAGGGAAAGAATTCTTCGGTCATCCACCACAGTTGTTTTCCGTGGTCTTCCAGGTCTTTTGGTGTTGCTGAGCTCACCGGTGCATTCTTTCTTTTTAAGGATGTTCCAAACAGTTGATTTGGCCGAACCTAATGTTTTTGCTATCTCTCTGATGGGTTTGTTTTGTTTTTTCAGCCTAATGATGGCTTGCTTCACTGATAGTGACAGCTCTTTGGATCTCATATTGAGAGTTGACAGCAACAGATTCCAAATGCAAATAGCACACTTGAAATTAACTCTGGATCTTTTATCTGCTCCTTGTAAATGGGATAATGAGGGAATAACACACACCTGGTCATGGAACAGCTGAGCAGCCAATTGTCCCATTACTTTTGGTCCCTTAAAAAGTGGGAGGCACATATCCAAACAGTTGTAATTCCTACACCGTTCACCTGATTTGGATGTAAATACCCTCAAATTAAAGCTGAAAGTCTGCAGTTAAAGCACATCTTGTTCGTTTCATTTCAAATCCATTGTGGTGGTGTATAGAGCCAAAAAGATTAGAATTGTGTTGATGTCCCAATATTATGGACCTGACTGTATACCACAGTGCTGTACAGAGATCACTGAGCCAGTCACATCAGTCTCTGTAACAGAGAGGCTTACACTATAAGGTCCCCACAGTCACACACTATTATTATTATACAGTATCTCACAAAAGTGAGTACACCCCTCACATTTTTGTAAATATTGTATTCTTTTTCATGTGACAACACTGAAGAAATGACACTTTGCTACAATGTAAAGTGGCGAGTGTACAGCTTGTATAACAGTGTAAATTTGCTGTCCCCTCAAAATAACTCAACACACAGCCATTAATGTCTAAACCGCTGGCAACAAAAGGGAGTACACCGCTAAGTGAAAATGTCCAAAATGTGTCAAATTAGCCTTGTGACTTGTTCGGGTTACAAGGTCTCAGGTGTGAATGGGGAGCAGGTGTGTTAAATTTGGTGTTATTGCTCTCACTCTCTTATTCTGGTCACTGGAAGTTCAACATGGCACCTCATAGCAAAGAACTCTCTGAGGATCTGAAAAAAAGAATTGCTGCTCTACATAAAGATGGCCTAGGCTATAATAAGATTGCCAAGACCCTGAAACTGAGCTGCAGCACGGTGGCCAAGACCATACAGAGCGGTTTAACAGGACAGCTTCCACTCAGAACAGGCATCACAATGGTCGACCAAAGGAGTTGAGTGCACGTGCTCAGCGTCATATCCAGAGGTTGTCTTTGGGAAATAGATGTATGAGTGCTGCCAGCATTGCTGCAAAGGTTGAAAGGGTGGGGGTTCAGCCTGTCAGTGCTCAGACCATACGCCGCGCACTGCATCAAATTGGTCTGCATGGCTGTCGTCCCAGAAGGAAGCCTCTTCTAAAGATGATGCACTAGAAAGCCCGCAAACAGTTTGCTGAAGACGAGCAGACTAAAGCCTCGTACACACGGTTCGACAGTCGCATGCAACAGGTCGTACAAACGACCGTTGTATGCTAATCCGACCGTTAGTACGCACAATTAGAACAGCCGACGCACGACGGTCGTGCAACAGGAGTTGTATGAGCAAACTAGAGAACTTGGTAGTACCAACAAGTGGTCGTGTGACCGTTGTATCGTGTGTAAAGAGAAGTAGGTCCAACTAGTTGTATTGTGCAAAACACGCATGCTCAGAAGTCAGGAAAGGTCGGACACAAATTACATGCACCTGAACTTTCGCTTTATACCTTCATAACATGTCACTATGTTCAGTTTGGTCATATGTTCGTGTAGTGCATGTCAGTATGCAAGTTACATTATCCAACATACAATTTGGTCCGTTCGGTCGTACAACCGTCGAACCGTGTGTATGAGGCTTAAGGAAGGACATACTGTAGATTACTGGAACCATGTCCTGTGGTCTAATGAGACCAAGTTAAACTTATTTGGTTCAGATGGTGTAAATCGTGTGTCGCGGTAACCAGGTGAGGAGTACAAAGACAAGTGTGTCTTGCCTACAGTCAAGCATGGTGGTGGGAGTGTCATGGTCTGGGGCTTCATGAGTGCTGCCGGCACTGGGGAGCTACAGTTCATTGAGGGAGCCATGAATGCCAACATGTACTGTGACATACTGAAGCAGAGCATGATCCCCTCCCTTCAGGCTGCAGGGCAACATGATAACGACCCCAAAGACACCTCCAAGACGACCACTGCCTTGCTAAAGAAGCTGAGGGTAAAGGTGATGGACTGGCCAAGCATGTCTCCAGACCTAAACCCTATTGAGCATCTGTGGGGCATCATCAAATGGAGGGTAGAGGAGCACAAGGTCTCTAACATCCACCAGCTCTGTGATGTCGTCATGGAGGAGTGGAAGAGGACTCCGGTGGCCACCTGTGAAGCTCTGGTGACCTCCTTGCCCAAGAGGGTTAAGGCAGTGCTGGAAAATAATGGTGGCCACACAAAATATTGACACTTTGGGCCGAGTTTGGACATTTTCACTTAGGGGTGTACTCACTTTTGTTGCCAGTGGTTTAGACATTAATGGCTGTGTGTTGAGCTATTTTGATGGGACGGCAAATTTACACTGTTATACAAGCTGTACACTCACTACTTTACATTGTAGCAAAGTGTCATTTCTTCAGTGTTGTCACATGAAAAGATAGAATAGAATATTTACAAAAATGTGAAGGGTGTACTCAGTTTTGTGAGATACTGTACATTTATATAGCTCTGACATATACCGCAGTGCTGTACAGAGAACACTGAGCCAGTCACATCAGTCTCTGTACCAGAGGAGCTTACACTCTAATGTCCCCTCCCCCACAGTTACACACTATACATTTATATAGCTCTGACTAGGGTTGCCACCTCGTCCCTTTAAACCCTAACACATATGATTTAGACAGGTTCTGAGGCTGATTTAATGCAGATGAGGCACTAAGTGAGTTTAATTACCACCTTAATCAGCCACAGAGCCTGTGTAATTAATATGTGTTCGGGTTTAAAGGGATGAGGTGGCAACTCTAGCTCTGACATACACCGAAGTAACGTACAGTTTATATTTTAAATACATAGTTTGTACTTCCATACTTTTATTGTATGAACGATTTCACTAGAATAAGACACATACTTACCAACAACTCCTTTCTGGTCTGTGGGCAGCCATTAGTCTAACCCAGGAATGCCCCACCCACTTACACTATATAACTTTAGTGCAGTGCCAGTATCCAAAATGGCCACCGGGGAGCAATTGACAAACTCCCATGGTGTCATGTCGTAGTGCCATGTGACCTCACAAGGCAGTGGCCATTTTCTTGTAGCCAGTTTGCGATTGGCTCCTCTCATTCCCTGTACATTAACCCTTCACTGTGCAATCCCTTATCACTTTACACAGGGTGTCTTCTCCTCCCGTAATTTCAAGGTTAGGTTGATGAAAAGTAGAATTAAAAGCAAATTTATTTTTTCATTTTGGATAGTATAAGGGGGTTTATAGCTCGCTGTAACTACAATTGACGTGGGTTTTTTTCTTGTTTGTTTTTTTTTGTGTCCCATAGGGGAGATATCGTTTCACTTCCTGTCCCATGGTCAAAACAGGAAGTGAGAGGAAGTTCCCCCCAAAGTCAGGGAATAGAGAGGCGTCACCAAAACTAGTGTTCATTACTGTTCTCATGTCAAGCCAGAATTTGGGATTTCCTTTCATTTTAAGTGACAACGGTAAACTAGACACACAGAAGAGGTAAATCTGCCTAACAGGGGCACAAGCAGCAATAAACTTACTCACACTTGCCTTTGTGCCTTGATGCAGTGCCGGGTTTTTTCCCTCTGTACAAGGTTCCAGCCAATCCATTCCAAAGGTTCTTGTGTACCTGTTCATGATCATTGTGTCAGTACACTGACTGCTGGACGCCATGTTCTACAAAAGATTGTACCATACTTCCCGAAGAACTCTGTGACCTGCTGAGTCTACCTAAATTACTGTTTCCAGTGTCTCCTCTGCACTCCTAGTGTGCTTAGGGTTGCCACCTGTCCGGGATTCACCCGGACAGTTCAGGTTTGGAATCATGCGTCCGGGTTTCAGACTACCTGAAACCCGGGCACATTATTCAGAATGGACTATGGCTTCCCAGAAGGGTTGCTGGTTGCAGTTGTCTAAGCTGAGAAAGTCTGTTACACTTTCTTTCACATTTCCCAAAGCCAGCATCAACAACCCCCTCCAAAACACACAGATGGGAGAGGAGAGAGGGCTCGATCTGCACCTCTTCCTTCCGCCCCTATCCCTCTGTGTCTGCCCACACTCCAATCCCCAGCACTGTGCCTCAGAAAAGGAAAGTGGGTCCTGAAATTTGAAGTCCAGCAGCCTCAGATACATTTGGATTGTGTGTACGCTAAAGTAAATCAGGGTTCTCAGAGCACCCCTTACACAGAGTTCCCCTTTACACCAGAGGTCACAGTGTTTCCCCTTAAATCAGAGGCTGCAAAGTCCCCCCTTACAGTGAAAGGGAACTCTGTGAGTTCAGATGTAAAAGGGGAACTCTGATGTAAAGGGGGACTTGGGTTATTAACTTCATACGATTAGAAATGTTATTTAATAGCAAAATATATGTATAGTTTATACTATAAAAAATATTGCTGTGCGCCGGTAAAGTGTTCGGGTTTCACTTGAAGAAAAGGTGGCAACCCTAAGTGTGCTACTGTGTTAATCCCAGGAGTCTCCTTCTGTGTCTCAGCTATTCTTCATTCTGAGAGACTCCTTGTGTGTCTGTTCTACTCTTCACTCCGCAAAACTCCTTGTGTGTCTGATCTACACTTCATGCCGAGAGACTCCTTGCGTGCCTGACCTACTCTTCATTCTGAGAGACTCCTTTTGTGCCTGACCTACTCTTCACTTTGAGAGACTCCTTGTGTGCCTGACCTACTCTTCACTTTGAGAGACTCCTTGTGTGCCTGACCTACTCTTCACTTTGAGAGACTCCTTGTGTGTCTGACCTACTCTTCACTCCGAGAGACTCCTTGTGTGCCTGACCTACCTTCACTTCGAGAGACTCCTTGTGTGCCTGACCTACTCTTCACTTCGAGAGACTCCTTGTGTGTCTGACCTACTCTTCACTCCGAGAGACTCCTTATGTGTCTCTGACCTACCTTCACTTCAAGAGACTCCTTGTGTGCCTGACCTACTCTTCACTTCGAGACTCCTTATGTGTCTCTGACCTACTCTACACTCCGAGAGACTCCTTGTGTGTCTGATCTACACTTCACTCAGAGGGAGTCCTTGTGAGCCTGACCTACTCTTTACTTTGAGAGACTCCTTGTGTCTCTGACCTACCCTTCACTCTGAGAAACTCCTTGTGTGTCTAACCTACTCTACACTCCGAGAGGCTCCTTGTGTGCCTGACCTACTCTTCATTCTGAGAGACTCCTTGTGTGCCTAACCTACTCTTCACTCCAAGAGGCTCCTTGTGTACCTGACCTACTTTTCACTTCGAGAGACTCCTTGTGTGTCTAACCAACCCTTCACCCAGAGAGACTCCTTGTGTGTCTGACCAACCTTTAACCCCGAGAGACTCCCTGTGTGGCTGGCTTACCCTTCACTCTGGGAGACTCCTTGTGTGCCTGACCTACTCTTCACTCCGAGAAACACCTTGTCTGCCTGATCTACCCTTCACTCCGAGAGGCTGCTTATGTACACCAGTGTGCTTATCTGAGCTGCTATAACACATTTTCTCCTCTGTGGACCAATGAATGCTGAACCCCAGTGCTGCAAGGCATTTTTTATTACTGCTCCTGTGTTCCTGGCACCTCAGCAAGTGAGGGCGCTGGAAGGTGGGAGCCAGGCATGCTTGAATGGTCTTGTGCTGACCAGCCACCTATTTTGCATTTGATCCTGAAAATGGATGTCAGTCTGTATGGCCAGAGAAACAAGGTCATCCAGATTGGAATTTCACGGCCTGCCAATTAATCTTTGATACATTCTGCCAGACCTTGCCAAAATGTAGTGTTAGGAGCTTCATTGTTCAAGGACAGTTCTGCTGCAAGTGTGCGAAATTGAATGGCATACTGCCTTACTATAAGGGTGCTTTGATGGTGTTGAAGCACTTGCTATGGAACTAGCTCCAGCAGCCTCATTGAAAAGTGTGATGAATGCAGCAATGCTAATCATTCTGGTCCTCTGGATGACCTTGTCTCTTTGGTCATTGAGATTGACTTCCACTTTTTGGAACAATCCCCAGAAAGGGGAGCTGAGGTCCTTACACATTCACATTCATAATTCGCATATCAAGGTGAATTTTAGACAGGAGCCAATTAACCTACCAACAAAAAACAAAGAATTCCAAGCTCAACTTACCGACTAGTCTGTCACCAAACAAATTCACCTGTCTAACAGTAGCGTTTAAAAGACAGGGGATTGGTTACACACATTTGCAAGTGCATGCGTAAGCTGCAGGCCTCGTCAAGGCTCCCTGTATACTGCAGTCCTAACTCTATATATGAGGCTTCACAATGGAAGAACATGCAATTTAATGGATAGATGGAGGACAGGTGACTGTAGGAGCCCCATCCCTCCATAAAGGTACAGGACCAGACACCCAGCCGTGGCCTAATGGCTGGTGTGCACCTGGTGTGCGCCCAAAGTTGCGATACAAAAAGATCACTATCCACCACCTATAACTGGCCACTACAGCAAGGAGCTATGGAGGGGCATCTACAGACAAAAAACAAAGAATTAGGACTGCAGTATACAGGGAGCCTTGACGAGGCCTGCAGCTTACGCATGCACTTGCAAATGTGTGTAACCAATCCCCTGCCTTTTAAACGCTACTGTTAGACAGGTGAATTTGTTTGGTGACAGACTGGTCGGTAAGTTGAGCTTGGAATTCCTTGTTTTTTGTCTGTAGATGCCCCTCCATAGCTCCTAGCTGTAGTGGCCAGTTATAGGTGGTGGACAGTGATCTTTTTGCAATTAACCTACCAGCATGCCTTTGGAGTGTGGGAGGAAACCCATAGGAAATCCACGCAGGCACAGGGAGAACATGCAAACTCCAGGCAGGTAGTGCTGTGGTTTGGAAATCAAACCAATGAGCCCAGTGCTGCCAGTGGGAAGTGCTTACCTTTTGGGTACAGCTGGCAACTTTGTTTCAGCCTTCCCTATTGAGAAAATGGTGTGGACACTTGAACCTTTTCCCCAGATCCCAGGGGTTAGTTTTAGCAATCGATGGACCCATTCTCACTTCTGGACCAATCCATCCCCATACAACTATTTCTAGGATGTCTGTTTGAGTACTCCACAATGAAACCATTTCCTTTCTGGTAATACCCCCAGGCTCTTCTACATTGGTCTTGCATTTTCAGGGATTGCCTAAAGGCAGAGTAGAAGATAGCCAGATTGGGGCAGGGAGTTCCAGAAGATGGGAGAAACTCTGGAGCAATCATGAAGGGATGCAAAGGAGCAGAGTTTGAGGAGCCCTATAAGGGGTGATATGTGCCTCCCTTGAGGAGCAAATCTCTTGGGTGACATTTGTCCAGTGGAATGCAGTGACTTCTCTTGGTCAAGAGGGCCAAGTGAAGTCACTATAAAACTTATAATCAGTGCTCCCTGTCTTGGGGGAGCACAGTCAAATCATCCACCAGCTGGAAGTGTTTAGTGCCGAATAACTCTATAAAAGGATGAAGAGGAAGACTCGCCTTTCCAGTGGCGGAAGAAACCTTCACTTTCTTCATAAGCTCTGGCTGCCACTGACAGGCTGGAACAAAGGATAGAGAAAAGGCAGCCGTCTTGTGCACTTAAGGAGGAAATGGACCATAGCATCATCATTGGTGTCAGTGGGCAGAATAGTACCCCATCATTAATGTCAGTGGAATAAATAGTGCCCTATCGTTGGTGTCAGTGGGAGGAATAGTGCCAGAACAACTGGATAAAAGCAAGCAAAAAGCTGCATCTGGCCCCCTGGCCACAGTTTGCAGACCCCTGCCCTAAGGGGAGCAATTAGGAAATGACTCAGGTGGCCACAATGCATTGACATTAAGAGTGTCATGGTTAAATAGAACCTGTGCCTACTCGCATACAGTGCCAGATGCAGCCCTTTGCATGTTTTTATCTGGCTCTTGGGGCTTTATTCCTTCCACTGACAGCAATGTTGGGGCACTTCTCCTTCCACTGATACCAATAATGGAGCACTATTCCACCCACTGACACCAACAATGGGGCCCTATTCCTCCCACTGACACCAACAATGGGACACTATTCCACCCTCTGATACCAATAATGGTGCACAATTCCTTCTTCTGACACCAATGCTGGAGCACTATTCCTCCTTCTGACACCAATGCTGGAGCACTATTCCTCCCACTGACACCAATGATGGGGTACTATTTCTCCCCCTGAGACCAATGTTGGGATACTATTCCTTCCACTGATACCAAAAATGGAGCACTATTCCTCACTCTGACACCAATGATGGGGCACTATTCCTCCCACTAACACCAATGATGGGGCACTATTTCTCCCCCTGACACCAATGTTGGGGCACTATTCTTCCCACTGACACCAACAATGGGGCGCTATTTGACCAATTGACGCCAACAATGGGGCAATATTCCTCCTTCTGACACCAATGATGGAGCACTATTCCTCCCACTGATACCAATAATGGAGCACGATTCCTCCCACTGACACCAACATTGGGGCACTATTCCACCCACTGACACCAACAATGGGGCAATATTCCTCCTTCTGACACCAATGATGGAGCACTATTCCTCCCTCTGATACCAATGATAGGGCATTATAACCAAAACCAGGACATTTTCTTTTCTTACTGACCACAGTCCGGCCCCTCTTAGGGTATCCCAGGTCTAGCAAAGCCCATGCTTGTCACAAGCACGCTTGGCACTGACTACAAGCGGCCAATTGCGGCACACATTGAACAAGCATGTTCCACCATCGGCACTAATAGACAGCCGACTCAGAGCACTGAGGTACAGCCAACGATAAATAAGGATAGACATGACAATTGTTTATTACACAAGGTTAGGGTGGGGGAGAATGAAACATAAAACTAGAACAGATTATATCAAGATTAGAAAAATAGATATAGTAAGCTAAAAAAAAAATAAAATAAAAAAAATTCCCTAATTTTCATGATACAATTCCTGGAACAATCCTCGCTCCATAATGGTGAACCTGCGGTCAGTGCCCCTGTGCCTTCTGATGCTTGACTAGATAGTCTTTTCGATTGTAACTCTTCCCGCACTCTGAACACGAGAAGGGCTTCTTGCCCGTGTGACTTATCATGTGTGTAAGAAGGTGCCGGTGCTGTATGTACCCTTTCCCGCACACTTCGCAGGTAAACGGCTTCACACTGCTGTGCAATTTTATATGGGTATTCAGGTTTCTTTTAATGGCGAAACATTTGCCGCATTCGGGACAAGAGAACTTCTCTCCGGTGTGAACTCCCTGGTGGGTAACAAGGTGTTTTTTCCATTTATATGATTTCCCGCATATTAGGCATGGATACCTCTTCTCTTCCGTCTGACCTTCTTTCTGTTCAGATTTTAACTTCTCCTGACCTTTTTGTGGTACAACGACCTCAGATGTTGACGTCTCGCACTCTGAACTTGGAATCGGACCCTCACCCGTACAGTTTTTCTGGTGTCTGAGAAGTTCTTGCAATATGAAACCTTTCCCGCAGTTTTCACAGGAAATCGGCTTCTCGCCGGTGTGGCTCTTCATATGGTAGTCGAGGCTTCCTTTCTGTGTGTAACATTTACCACATTCAGAACATGAAAACGGCTTCTCACCGGTGTGGCTTTTCATATGCTTGTTGAGGCCTCCCTTCTGAGTGAAACGTTTCCCACACTCTGTACAGGTAAACGGCCTCTCACCGGTGTGGACTTTTATATGGTCCTCCAGGTTGGTTTTAGAGGTGAAACGTTTGTCACATAGAGAACAAGGAAAGGGCTTCTCACCGGTGTGAACTCTCTGGTGGTTAACAAGGTCCGCATTCCATAAGAAGGATTTCTCACAGTCCGAGCATTGAAAGACCTTCTTTCCCGTGTGGCATCTCGTATGAACACGGAGTTTATATTTGGTTGGAAAAGATTTCCCACACTCCGAGCACGACAATGAATTATCTTGTGCATGAAGTTTCTTGTGTCGGCTAAGGCTGATGCTATATTTAAAGTGTTTTCCGCACTGTGCGCAGGAATACGGCTGCCCACGCGCATGAAATTGCTGGTGTATTTTTAGAATGCCTCTGGTTTTATACTCCTTCCCACAGTCGGAACACTTATAAGGCGCTTCACCGGTGTGCAGTCGCTCATGTTCGACCAGCCGCTTTTTTCTTCTAAAACTCTCCCCGCAGACCGTACAGGAAAAAGGCTTCTCACCGGTGTGCAGTCTTTCATGTTCGACAAGCCAACTTTTCTCTCCAAAACCTTTCCCGCACACCGTACAGGAAAAAGGTTTCTCACCGGTGTGCAGTCTTTCGTGTTTGACAAGCCGCCTTTTCTTTGCAAAACCTTTCCCACACACCGTACAGGATAAAGGCAAGTCACCGGTGTGCAGTCGCTCGTGCTCAATGACATCCCTTTTGTATCCAAAACCCTTCCCACAGACTGTACATAAGAACGGCTTCTCGCCGGTATGTACTCGTTCATGTTCGATAAGTCGCTTTTTCTCTACAAAACCTTTCCCGCACACTGTACACCTAAAAGGCCTCTCACCGGTGTGAATTTTGGCATGTATAAGGAGGTACATTTTCCTTGGATAAGATTTCCCGCAGTCTGAACATGTGTAGGGCCGCTCTCCGGTGTGCACCATGAGATGTCTTACAAGTCTGTGCTTAAAGCTAAAACATTTGTCACATTGGGGACACGGAAATATCTTCTCACCGGTACTTGTAACAAAATGTGATAGTGCAGGAGAACATTGTTTGCTGTTAGAGGGATCCATTGATCTGTTCTCCTGGTGATGTCTGTGATGTATATTTTCAATATCAGGATCTACTCCTGGAGGATGTTGTGCAAAGTCTTTATCTTCTGCATTACAGTCTGGAGATAAAGTGAGGGGATTCTCCGAGTCATTCGGGACACTGTGTTCATCTGTTGGAGATAAAGGTTTTATTAATATTCAGATTAATTGCGTTATGCATGCTTGTCTAGAAATCAATGGTTTCAAAGAGATCTTTAGGTAATTAGATACAATTATTACACCATTAGAAGAATAGATATCAGAAAAAATATACAATACAATACAAACCAAACTATGGGTCATGGTGTACGTACAATGAGGACATTATGGTGAGGAATGGCAATGGCCTTACCTTCAACTCACTTGGAGAAAACACAAATGATAAGATGATGAATAGAGATGGCCCTTTCATATCGGGTACAGTATTCTCCACTTAATTTATTGGGAACATCACATTGTGGAGATGGACCTTTCATATGGAGCACAGTGTCTCCACCTCATTTGTAGAGAACATGGCGTTATATTGAGGAATGGAGATGGACCTTTCATATGGTGTACAGTATCTCCTCCTCATTTGTTGGGAACATGACATTATATTGAGGAATGGAGATGGACCTTTCATATGGTGTACAGTATCTCCTCCTCATTTGTTGGGAACATGACGTTATATTGGGGAATGGAGGTGGACCTTTCATATGGTGTACAGTATCTCCTCCTCATTTGTTGGGAATATGACGTTATATTGAGGATTGGAGATGGACCTTTCACCATTCATGTCCCCAGCCACAAGGCAGTGCAGCCTAAACATTATGCTGAGCAAGCGCATTGGCTACCCCAAAATGGTGCTGCTGGCCTTTGTAGCCAATTGCGAATGTGCAGAATGCCGGCTTTCCTTTTCTAGCTTTTTGTTACGGAATCCAGCAGCACCATTTTGGGGTGGCCGAAAATCTTGCACAGTGTAATGTTTACCCTGCACCAACTCCCAGCTGGGGACGTACCAGGGACTAGGACCGTGAGGGGTGACCTCTGATTTCTACTATTACTCCTGACCTTTGCTCTCTCTGCATTACTCCTGACCTCTGTATGTTACATACTCCTTTCACCTAGAGTCTGTTACTTACTCCTGATCTCTATATTATGTATGTCAATTACTGCTGACCACTGCACTCTGTGGGCTTAAAGAGGTATGGTTAAAATGAAACCTGAGCCTACTTTGCTATAGGTCAAGAATGCATAATGCATGGAGTTTTGATGAAGGAATCAGTGTTCTTCGCTCATGATGTAGCACACTCAGTATGAAGGGTGCAGATCTAGATACATCAACAGTTTACAATAAAAATGTATATGTACAATTATTGTAATCTTTACAATTAGGGTTAACTCTTGCAAATACTGCAGCATCATTGCCAATAAATGAGAATTACGTTAAATCAATAGAACGTAAATTGCCCATAAATATTCAACTCAAATATACAACTAATCATGTGTTGAACGCCTTCATCTCACAATAGGTTCTGCTCTACCACTTGTAGTCCAGTCACCTTATGCTGGTCTACCTTTTCTAGTCCAGTCTCTCCTCCTGGTCTACCATTTGTAGTCCAGTCTCTCCTCCTGGTCTATCATTTCTAGTCCAGTCTCTCCTCCTGCTCTACCATTTGTAGTCCAGTCTCTCCTCCTGGTCTACCATTTCTACTCCAGTCTCTCCTCCTGGTCTACCATTTCTACTCCAGTCTCTCCTTCTGGTCTACCATTTTTAGTCCATTTTTAGTCCAGTCTCCTCCTCTTGGTCTACCATTGTAAATGCAGTCTCCCCTTGCTGGTCCACCATTTTCAGTCTAGTCTCCTTTTCCTGGTCTTCAGTTTCTAGTACAATCTCCTCTTCTTGGTTCACTATTTTTAGTCCAGTCTCCTCTTCCTGGTCTACCATTTTTAGTCCAGTCTCTCCTCCTGGTCTACCATTTCTAGCCCAGTATCTCCTCCTGGTCTACCATTTCTAGTCCAGTATCTCCTTCTGGTCTACCATTTTTAGTCCAGTCTCCTCCTCCTTGACTACCATTGTAAATTCAGTCTCCCCCTTGCTGGTCCACCATTTCCAGTCCAGTCTCCTCTTCCTGGTCTTCAGTTTCTAGTTCAGTCTCCTCTTCCTGGTCTACCATTCCTTGTCCAGTCTCTTCTGTTATACTGTTTCTAGTCCAGTCTCTCCCTCTGGTCTACCATTCCTAGTCCAGTCTCTCCTCCTGGTCTACCATTTTTAGTCTAGTCTCCTCCTCCTGGTCTACCATTTTTAATGCAGTCTCCTCTTCCTGGTCCACCATTTCCGGGCCAGTCTCCTATTTCTGCTCCACCATTTCTAGTGCAGTCTCCTCCTCCTGCTCTACCATTTACAGCCCAGCCTCCTATTCCTGGTCTACCTTTATTAGTTCAGTCATCTCTCTTACCGGATGCTTTAATGGTCTCCCGGTTCTCCATCACTTTCCATCTGAAAATATGACCTGTTTCTGCACTCAGAGTACCTGTGCTGACATGTAGAGAGGATTGCTCGTTTTCTACCATCATTTTTGCCTCCGTAGATGGCTGATCATCCAGAGCATTTGTTTCTTCTTTAAACTCAACTTTCATATCCATCTGTTTTTCACCCTAAATTTAAAAAAGTTGACAAAGCCTAAAATACAGAAGAAGAAATAATAATATTGCATGTTTCTAGATTCCAATTACCTACCCAATGATGGTGAGGGATGGTGTGACTTTCCTGTGTGGAATCCTGGGAATACAGAGGAGGGGGACATCTCTCTGGTGGGTTCCCATTACTGGATCCATCTGTAGGAAACACAACACTGACTGAATACATTGTTTCTATGTGTTTATCAGATGATGGGGGATCTAGGTGGAGCCTCCGTACTGCTCTCTCCTTTACAATAAAGTCTCCTCTTACCCGGTGATGTGAGGGGCGGCTGATTCTCCATCATGACATCCTTGTAGAGATCCTTGTGTCCTTCGTAAAACTCCTCCTTCACACCAAACTCTTCATTCTCCTCTTTTATCTCTTCTTTAACAATAAAACCACTCCCGTTTCCAATCTGAATATACAGTAAAGAGATTAGGAGTTCACCATGAGACCATGCAACACAGTCACATTCATATAGTTGTCTAGTCCCATTCATCTCGGCACTGCTCACCTCTTCCATGATTAGTCTTATTATCTTGTTGATGACCTCTAGAATCTTCTTCTTGCTTCTCTCAGATGTCAGAAAGTGGGGTGAAGGCTCTGTTATGGAGAATGATGGATGTGATCTAAAGATGGATAGTGAGAATTTGCTGGTCTGTAGAAGTCTGGAGGTGGATAAAAAGCGTGCAGCCATCAAGGCAGAGGAGTAACTAGAACCTTCAGGGCCCGGGTGCAAGAAATTATGAAGGGCCCCCTGACCAGGGCCCTTCCCTCTTCCCTCTGATCCCGGGGTCCTTTACTCCTATCGTGGATCCCATTATTACGGTACCGCAGCGGGGCCCTTTCACAAGTTCTGCAGCGGGCCCCAATACTGACATCTTTGGGCCTCCCCATGGTGGTGAAATGCCAGGGCCCGATCACAATTGCAACCTGTGCAATCCTGATAGTTCCCTCACTGGTGTCAGAAGTTTTTCATTTTTATTTTAATTTTATTATTTTTGTTAACATTTCATTTTATTTCTTTTACAATTTTATTTTTACAATTTTTTTTTAGGAGCTCTGTTGGGGGGGCTTTGATGAGATATCAGGGGGTCCAAACAAACCTCAGCCCTCAATCTCCATCTGTGTAACCTCAGCTGCACTGAATGAATGGACGGGAATAGCTGTGCACCGAGCCTCCCATTCATTCAGAAACGGAAGTATAGTAAAAACAGTTTACTATGCTTCAGTTATGAATGAACCAATTGGTACCAATCACTGACTCAGTGTTCATTCAGAAAAGGAAGGAGCCGGTAAATGACAAATTTACCGACCCATTCACATCTCTCCATCATGACACATCTTCTACAGCAGCTGGCAGGAGAGAGGAGGGGGGAAGACAGCAGCTCTATGGGGGAGGACCAGGGAAGCACACAGGGACCCTGGGAACAGCAGAAGACAAGTAAACTGGATAGAGGAAAATGGAGGAGATTGGTTCCTCTAAATGCCACCCCCACCATCCCTCCTATCCAGGTGTACAAGGGAGGCATATGGGCCCCCTGGACCATGGGGCCCGGTTGCAATTGCAACCCCTGCAACCCCTATCGTTACGCCCCTGCGCAGTGAC